>VZDJ01000030.1:2502317-2780803 GCA_008694505.1 Cyanoderma ruficeps | reverse complement strand
TTTTTTATTCTTGGACTCAGGAAGAAAACACAAAATTAACACCCATTAGTGTAATTCTTTTACTTCTGGAATGAAATTAGATTTTATCCTTTGTGTCTTTGCCCTGTGAAGGGAAGTGTGGGAAATTCAGCAGACCCTGATCACATTATGGTTTAGTCCAAGTGAGACAGAGATCTGTTGTAGGTCAGGCTGCCTTGCTGTCTGTTCTATGGCAGGGAGTACTTCTCTTACTCCTTTTGCTTTCTCAGAAGACAGCCTGAGACCTTCTGTGAAAAAAAGAAACCTGTGAGTTTTTTTTTAATTTGCTGTGAGGTCATTTCACTAAAGAGAATAGGTGGTGATGAAGACAAAGGAGGAAAATTAGTGTCAAGTTGTTTTTTTTTGATTCTTACCGTGCAAACTTTTGATGACTTCAAATCTTGGAACAGCTTGTGGAAAACTCTCTTGGTTCAAGGGAGGTTTACATGGGATTTCAAAATCATTCATTCAAACCCTTGAACTTTGAGAACTGACACCAAAAATTGGCAGAAAGGCGTTTTCCTAAGAGTAAAATTTTGGTTTGGTTCTTTTATAAGGCATCACGTTAGAACTTTTATTGCTTAGATTCATCTTTCCTCAAAGCAGTGCTGAATAGATGGCAGTGGCTGCAAAGCTGTATCCCAGAGATCAGAGTCTCCCACTCCTACCATCCCTCTGTCTTCCATCCTGAGTTTTCTCCAGTTTTATGCCAGAGCCTCAATCCCAAAAGCTTGGTCAAGCTTCCTTGTTCAGTGACAGTGAGATTAGTGGAGCCTGAGGTGTTTTTGTCAAGGAAAGCCTTACTTAATGGAAATTAACATTTTCCACTTTGTGGGTGCTGTTAGGAATGGAATGTATCTACCTTGTACGTTGTTTTACTTGCATTGTAAAGAATGGCGCCATTCCACGCGGTGGTTGCCGTGTCGCTGGATGGATCCCTTTCCTGCCTGGCCAGGCCCGCCCTGACATCGGCCACAGTACAAGGTACGGTCTGGTACCCTGGGGAACCTCACCGATCCTGCGGAGCATTTTCCACCAGCGAGGAGTGAGCAGCGACGAGAAGCAAGGGTGGGCTCTGATAAGGGGGCAACAACTGAAGGTTATTGGCAACCCACGAGGGGAGGCCTCACCCCCAGAGCATCAGCCTTAACAGGGCACAGAACGCTCTGGTACAGCGGCTTATATTGAGGGGAGGAACAAGGAGAGATGGGTTCAGCCAGGGTCCAATCAGGAATACAGGGGAGTGGCTCTGAACATAACAGGCAGACGCAGTAACAAACTGGGGGAAGATAAGAGGAGAGAGCCAGGTTCCTGCCCAATCACTCAATGCTCTCTCTGGAACTTTCCAGATGCAGGGAGAGGCCCTGGAGTGATGGACAGGACCTGGGAATTACATAACACGAGTTACAGGTAACTGTAACAGGGAAGAAGCCAAAGGCAATGAACCAAAGGGGTACATGGAGCAAACCATTTTGACAGCACAATATCAGAAACCATTAAGAACAAAGAACTTAATAAAATTAAAGCCATACCACTACAATTCCATTCAAGAAGGTAATGGAAATCCTGCCCTGATTTTGGCTTTCTCATTTCTTGTTGTTGTGATAGGAAGGGATGGTGTGACAATTCCTATTTATTATTATTATTATTAATTTTTATTATTCCTTTTATTTTAGGGTGATTGATCTAAAAAGTGAATTAAAGTAACAACATTTCCCCCAACCCTCCAAAACATATTTAAAAATTAAAAACTTTGGCATATGCGTGAGATGTCCATGTACATTATTTTGGAAAGACTTTTTACTCCAGAAAAGTTGCTACTAATAACTTTGCCGTGGTCACAGTGGTTAAATTCCACAAGTGGAGCGCTTTTTGTAATTGACTGCGAAATCATCACTGAGTGTTTCTCCTCGGGTTTCAGACTAAATGTCCAGAAGTTTGGTTGGGGCACCTTCAGTGTCTTGTGAAGCCGGTACATGCTATGCTTGATTTTATTTCTTGCTTGTGGCACATCCAGTGTTACATTGCATGATCTTTTTCTTCTTTTGCACAAAAGTGTGAAGTCTCCCTCTAGATGACCCATTTAGACCTTTGTCGTGATTTTGCTCATAACAATTTTTCTGTTTGGAATTCAGTCAAGGCTTTAGGCTTTCCCAGGTTTTGTCAGAGATGAAGGCAGTGGCTTTAGGTTTTTCAGGGTGACAAATCCTTCATGACCACAACAACAATAAAAAAAGCTTATATATAAAAACAAAGAAAGCAAAATCTTCTTTTGAACTCTTTGTGAAAGTGGGAGACTATGATTCTATAAAACATTTCTATCTCCTGGAAAGCTGCTTAACTGTCTTAAAGCTATCACCTTCTAAAACATATTTTTCTTGCTCTTGCCTCACTTTTTAGAGACTATGAAGACTTTTGTATCTGGGAAGTTGAGTTCTACCCTTTAGAGCAGAAGCTGAGGGCAGAGAACATTACTGATAGGTTTGTTGTCCACAGGATCAATGGGTGCAACTTCTACTTCAGACAAAAATATATAGGTTCTGCTTGACAGAAGGAATATGTAGATGGAGAATTTTGCCTCTGAAAAGGTTGTTGTTATATAGTGGGAAGTTTACTTGGCAGTGGGACCAGGTGTTCCCTGTTTCTTTTGTCAGGGGGACACATACATCTCTTCCTGCTTGCTTATCTCTTGCAACTTTTTCTCCTGAAAGTCTGAGTGCTCCATAAGAAATACAATTAGAATACCAAAGTAGGTCTCATTTTGACCAAAAGGGAATTAATTTTCCGTTTTGTGGGAAAAACTGAGCCATGGAAATGCACATGGAATTTCTGTTTCAAATGAACAGTAATAATAAGATAATTATTTTTTCTGACCTAACTTTTTTGTGTGTGTTTTTTCCCCTCTGTTCCTTGAATATTTTAGATCACCAGGATTCCAAATATAAGTATTATCTGAATAAGAATTTTGATCTATTTTCCAGTTTACTTAAACTTTCCATTCATCAACTTGAGGATTATACAAGAATACTGAGCTCTATCACACTACAGAGAGAAAAAATTATTACACTGTATTTTCAAATTTAAATAAAGAGGGTTTTTTTGTAAATGCTCTTAAAAAATGCTCTTGGCATAGAATTCAGGTTTCTCTCATTCATAAGCTGCTATGGCTCTGAAAGATGCGATGCTTTTGATAAGAACAAAGTTGCTACCCAGTATTATTTTACCTCTCTGGATTTCCGAGGACATGTGGCTTTTGGAAGTGGCACTGATAAGTGGTTTTTGAGTGACTGCTTTGGTCTGCTGCAAACGGGCTGGATTTCCATTCCGAAGCGCAGCAGAAAACAAAAGAGCACTGAAATCTCAATCAGTGGCGTTTTCCCCTGCGGCAACAGCTGTATCCCTTCAACTGCTCCCCTTCCGTAGGAATCTCACTGGGATGCCAGGATGCCCTGCCGGTTCACCAGGAGCCGCAGACACATTGTCTGTTGCATTAAGAGGCAAAGAGTGTGTCACTGCCTGTCGTCTGAAGCTGCTGATTGGCATTTGGAAATATCCGGTTATTTTCAAAGCTGTAATGAAGTTAGTTCAGCAGTAATTTCTTTGCTAAGTGGATGGGAGAGCCTGCGTGTCTGTCACTGTGTTTATAAAGAAAGGCTTGTTTGTGTATCTATAATTTCTTTTGAGTGCTCGCATCTTGCTGTGACATTTACCTTATTTTTATGCTTGTGGGAAACTAGTGTTCTTTCATTGATTTACAGTTCTTTTTAAGTGTTCAAGAGCACAGTAGGACCTTGGGAGAAGTCTTTAAAAAGACCCCCAAACCAACGCACAGAACACCCAACAAATCTAAACTGTATTTTGTTTGCACTTCAGAAGTTAAACCCGGGTCTCAGGCTTATTGTTCTAGCCTAGATTCCACTTTGTGCTGATGGCTCTGTTAACCGCGCTGGATGTGGCAATCTTGTCAGAATTCTCTCTCCAGAAAGGTGTGACCAGCAATAACGTTTCATATGTGCTCTATGGCAAAGTCTACTTTGTAAACGGCCTTTGTATGGAGAGTGTAAATTAGCTGGCTACAATCTTCATGGTGAGAGTGGGTTACAATGAAAGCACCGGAGATCAGGGACATATATTGTCTCAGGGGCTCCTAAAGTCATCTTATAAACTTTCTTTTCCACAAACCAAAAGTCAAGATGGTTTTAAGTATGATGTGGGGGTGATAACTCTGGTATCTAAAGGATATTGTGTTTGACTTTACTGGGCTTGAACCTGTTATTAGAGATGAACAGAATTTGGGATGTACAATTCATGGAAACTTTCAAACATTCCTACAGAAGTGAAATTTTTGATTAAGTGTCAGGCCTGTGAGCCAGCTGATTGGGAAATGCTGCTGAATTGTGTAAATGGGACTTAGATCTGGTCAAAGCTATTAATATTCTCTGTTCTAGTATACTCAGTGATTCTACATACTGCAGTAACTCAGCCATGCCTTGTCCTTACTTGAATGTATACTAGTCACTCCCTTCAAATTTTGGCTGAGCTTCCTTGTTGTCATCCAAAATGCACTCTTGTGTTTATCTTGTTTACGTTTTTCTCTCTGGAAAAACTCTGGCACGCGGAGAACTGCAATTCATGGCATCACATTGAAATCTAAACCCTCGTGCAGCAGCACCGCAGTATTCTTGAGGAACAGTTTTGCTTCTGAAGGCAAGGCTTAAAGGAGAGGCAGAGACGTGTGTAAAAGAAGGGGGAAAAAAAGAATATGGAGACAAATCCAGGGTGAAAGTAAAACCACATGGAGTTAGAGAGTGAGAATTACAACAGCAGGTCCTTGACAAGAGAGTACTGGTCTGGACATGCAGGTAATTGAAGACAGACAAAAGGATGGTTTTAAGCAGAGTTTTATTAGGTTAATAGAGCAGGAATATTTCAGATAAGTCCGACATGGTGTTACAGGATTCTTACCACATAACTCATAACTCAGGATCGCTGTTCTTTGGTTTACCCACAGGATTTAGCTTGTAACTGGAGCAAAATCCAGAACATAAAGAATGTGGCCTAAAATAGCACAAAACCGATTTCCTTTTTCTTGACCAAAGTTACACTTAAGGTATGCTTTAAACTGCAGACAGAGTGGAAAGTGCAGGTAGTGGGGAAGCAGAGTAACAAATGAGGAGATCTCAGGTAATGGTATTTTTATTTCACCTCTGTATGGGTGTGTTTGAAGCACAATCTGATACTTGCTAAAAATCGGAAGCTCATAGGACTGAATAATAAAGTATATTATGCTTAAGTAGTGATAGGCTACTTAGGCAAAATATTTGTGAACAGTTGATTAAGAATGTGACTCAGGGATTCCAGTGCTTTATTAACAATATGAAATGGCTTACTAGGAGAGAGATCAGGGTCTTCTATAAACACTGGTCTCTGAAGTCTCCTTTTTGCCATCTCGAAGGTGCTTGCTGACCTTGATATTTGTTTTAGTTGCTGTTCATTAGAGAAGCAGATAATAAACCAAATATTTGCATTAGAAATCCTATAGATTCGTGTGCAGTCTTAAAAAATATTGTATGGTAGCTCTTGAGAGTCAGAACTCGTTGTTTTGGAGAGTTTATTAAAATACGAATGGTAGCTATACAGCTTCAGTCTATAGGGGTCCTTCCACATTTATATGATAAAAGTTAGGAAAGAGTGAAGCTCAAGCTTTCCCGACCCTTAACTGTTTCTTCTCTAGTCCAAAAGTCATTTAAGAAAATATTCTATCTCCTTCTTCTGAGAGATTTTATGGGTTTTCTTGTTATTTTTTTTTAAATCCTAAGGGATGCTCACTGATGTCAGAATAATAATAAAAAGATAAATAGATAAATTTAGATTAGTGGCCTGAATAATTAGTAAGCTGTCAAGTACCCTATTTCTAAGTCCCTTGATCTGTGAACCCCCTGCCAGTGTTTAACTGATGACATAAGAAAGTTAATAGTTTTCTTTTGTTTTTCCCCTGGACTGTTCCAATCGAAGAAGGGGCTGGGTTAGTTTAAGTGGTGCTAAGAAGTTGTTATTGATGAAGGAAAAAAATAAAACCCCAAGCAAACAGATCCACCCCTTCACATTCTTAGAGCTGGGTGGTCAAAGCCTATGTCTGCATCAGAGAATCTGGAAGTGGTTCTAAAGTGGTTTTAAAGTTTGTAGATCCATTTAGGTTTCTTGGGCAAGTCCCTTCTTGCTGACACACAACCACCCTGGTATTTGAGGGTGAAAACTATGGACAAGAAATCTAAATGGAGGTTTAGTGCTTAGTAAAAGATGCCCCCCACAAAGTGCTGGGGTGCAGGACCCTCACTCTCTACCCTGGGCAATGCTTTAGCTGGGGTGGCACGTTGACTAGGCTGTCATGTTCACTCCAGTGAAGATTCACCATGAGAGGAGTGGCTTTCTTTTCCCACGTACCAAGTGTTAAACATGGTTTGGTGCCTGATGCCATTCTCAGAAAACATTTGTCCTGTTTGTGCTGCTTTGCTTTTACCTGTTCAGGGCCGCGATTGGGCTTTTGGATGGGACGTACATTGCTGTAGTGTGGGTACACTTGTGCTGGGCTTTTATGCTAAGCAGCTGTGTAATGCCAGACTTGCCTTGCGGCCTTTCTTAAGATGGAATTCCTTGAGAGATCACTGCCCAAGGCAGTGGGAAGAGCTTGGAAGTGTATGGAAGCTGGATGACTCTGAGATGGCTTGGTCACTCTGAGCTGCCTTCGGATGAGTGGAATAGGACAGGTGTGAGAAAAGAGGGTCCACCAGTTGAAGTTCAAGGAAATTATTGGTGGATAGAACATGTTGAACTTTGTGTCTCAGTTTGAAAGACAAACGGGCACGCCAAGAGGTCTCAGCCTAGCAAACACCAAGCTTTTCCCTGCAAATCAGAAATTTCAAAACTTCTTTTTCCCAGAAAAAATTGAACCTGCTGTTAAAGACTTTCTTCCTAAAAGGCATTTCTGGCCTGTGTGCCTCTGACCAGTCTATTATTTACCCTTTCCTGGTGTGAACAAACATTTAGTGAACATTCTGGTTTCCTTATCAATTATAAATGCACTATGGCAGGTGTACCTGGTTAAATGTCAGTGGCCTGCTGTACTAATTGCAAGAGCCTTTAAGCATTCAATTGCTAATCTCTGCAGGCTCTAAAATTTTGATTCACTACTAATAATTTCTAAATCATAAAATCTTCTGGATTCCAAAAATTCAGAAAGTAGTTTCTGGTGTAAATGGCAGATTATTTGTTAAAACAAGATGAGAGGCGTGTCACCATGGTTGACTTTCAGTTATAGCTTAACTGTTGGAAATTATTTCAGTTATACACATACAAGAAAGATTAGCTTTTACAGAAGGCTTGAGAATTCCTTGTTAATTCTGTGCATTGTGTGCGAAAAGAAACTTTCCCAGAAACTGAAGCTAACTTTACACATGGGGCAAGCTTTGTGAAAAACTCAGGTTTTTTGCCACTCAGTTCAACCATTTGCAGCATTTCTTTGAAGTGAGAGTTTGGGCCACATTCATCCCCCCTGGAAAAGTTACTGAGGCCATTAAATGAGGAATATGGCCCCCAGTTCTGGTGCAGGTTTGCTAAGGAACATTCCCATATGGGGCAGTGTGCTACTAGTATGATTTAAAAGGCATCTGAGCCAGAGCAGGGGAAATAAAAATCCTTGCATTTGCAAACTGTGATTGTGAATGTTGATGTGTATGAGTCTCTAGATTTGAAAAGAATTCACTGTATTCCCTGTTGCTTCTGAGTTCTTTTAAACTTTCTAAATTCTTTCTTATCCCTTTGATCTGAAACAGAATAAATCTGATCTGAATGAAAGCTATTTGTCTATAGAATAATAATAAAAATATCATTTTTTTCTGTAGAGAGGGCTGATGCTTTAAGTGTGAAAGCTTTTGGGGTTTTGTATGGTCCACATTTTGAATTTGCAATAACTTTGCCCCCCTGCACCCCCACCTCCCCCTTTTTTTTTCTTTCTCCTTTTTCTTTTCTTGTAGAACATTTTTTTATGCTGCTCAGGTTTCTTTCCATGTACTTTTGCAGCGCGTGTGTGTAGTTATAGGAAGACTATAAACTGGAAAAAGAGAGAAGAGGGTTTTATATAAATTCCAGTTAATTAGTGTTCTGAGATGCTCTAAACTAGGAATATCATCCTCCCCTCAAAAATGTATCCACAGCCGTTAAGAAAGGAAATGTTTGGAAGTGTTGTTATCCCTAGCTGGTCCTAGGTGTGACATTCAGTGCAGCATGGCCTTGACTACACTCTGCACTGCTGCACTTGAATGTATTTGAAGTACTTGTCAGTCAGTTTTTGACTCTTTGGCCATAGTCCACCCAATGTGATATCCAATTGCTTGTGAATGGATCCAGTGTTTGGACCTGCAGAAATCTGCTTCTTTGGCTTTTACAACTATTCCTGATTTTTTTTTATTTTGCATGCAACAGGGCTTCCTGACATCTGCTTCAAATAAATTTTTTTTCTTATAATATTCATATATGCCCCCTCGTCCTGTCATGTGCATTAAACTGAAAATAATTCTTGAATAGACGTCCATATCATGTAGGATTTTGTGTACTTTTTATAAACGCCATCTGGATTTGATCCTGCTGTAGAGGAGGCAGGATGCTTTGTTTTTTGACAGAGTTTTCTATCAGAAACGCTGGCAGGAAGGACTCCATGGGCCTTTCTTCTTTTCAAACCTGAGATCGCACTGAGTCTGTCCACAGCTTCACTTCAGTGGCTTTTTAAAAGTCAGAGATCCACAACCACAAAGGGCTTGAATAACCTAACTAGCTCAGGAAGGGGTTTCAGTAATGGTGCCACAGACTTTCATTTATAGAGTCTGCAGAGCTGTAGCAGGCAGTTTGCCAGGGCAGCAAATTAACATTATTTAACATTTCTGAAACTTTTAATTAAGCTGGTTTTAGGCTTGCAGGCAAACTGGAGCATATATTCCCATCCCCCAGTTAAGAATGTTTTGGCTTCTCGATGAGCCCTCCTAAGTGATCCCAGTTCTTATAATAATGTCATCCTAATGAGCTGTACAAAACATGGTCTGTTTTGTTCTGGGGGCTTCATGTGCAGCAATTTTGCTTTCGGTCCACGTGGGTCTGCACCCCGTGATTTTTATTTTGAGTTTCAGGTTCATGGGGAAAGAAAAAATAGAAAAAGCACTGTTTAATAGGGGTTTATGTGAGTTCCATAAACTCGCCCGTATTCTCTCTAAAGATGTGCGAATCTTAGTTAACCTTTTATGAAAAAGTTTTGCATTTGTAAAGAAACTCAAAAGGGGCACATTGTGTAGTTTATGACTTCGTTGTGAACATTTTTTACAGCTGTAATCCTTCCTTCTGGATGTTCTGTTATGGCTGCTGCTGTTGCTATATGGCTAAGGTAACAAAATGGTTCCTCTTATAAAGCCCTATTTGCAGATGGCTTGTGAAACATCGAGCTTTGCAGATGAATTGTTCTACATCTTGGATTGTGGCCACATATGCATTTTTTTGGAAGGCTTGAGCAAAATTGGTTCAATCACTTGTCTGAGAGTGGGGAGGAAAACCCAAGTCCAGCCTTCAGAGCAAGGTTGGAAAGCTACTTTTACAAGGAAGTATTTTATACTCTAAAAGAAGTGCCTGAATATGTTTTAGAGGGGTTATTTCTGGTTAAATTATAAGCCAAATCCAGGCAAACCTGGAAAATGCACCTGTGGAGTGAGAGTGAGCAGAAAAGCTTTAATTCTTTCTGGATATTTTCCTAATCTTTAATAAAGCTGTGACTTGGTGAAGGAGGTGCTCCTCATGTTACATCCTCCAGCAAAGTAATCCATTACTTAAGAAAGGTGCAGGGAGCAATAAACATAGGGTAGCTTTTTTCTGGGTCAAAACATGAAGGACTGTCAAAGCCAAAGCTTTTCAAATGTTTCTGAGTCAAAGCAGAGTCCAACTGGAAATGTTTCAATCAAAGGAAGAAATGCATATGGAGGAAAACAGATGAGATCCCTCTCACTCCTGCCTCATTCTGGGCATGGATTTATATTGTACAAAAGCTCCAATTCCAACCTTTTTTCTAAAGAATATGCCGTTGTTGTAACAAGTAGAGAAGCTCCGACAGAAGCAACCAAAGTTTGGTGTCAGCATAGCAAATTCCTTGAAGATGATCAGCTTGCTTGTGGAAGAGCAGTGGTGGCCTGCATCAGAAGCTTTTCAGGGAGTAGCCTCGGTAACAGCCTCCAGTAAGACTGGAAAGGTCTGTTGGTTCCATAACAAGGAAATGCACGCTTTCTGAAGCTGGTTTTCTGGGTGGTTCAGAAGTACTGCTTAGGCTGTGGTACTGCTCTTTATTCACTCGATGTCTAGAAAAAGTGTTGGTGATGGGGAGCTGATTTTGTTTTTTCCAGGCAATGCTTATATTTGTGTTTTATTGTGGTTCTTTGGCTGATATAATTCAAGAACTATGAATTTAACAAGTTGGTTTGTTGGATAGCTTAGCAACCGTCCTTGTTTCAAAAAATAATGAAAACATTAGTTGTCATACAAAGTATGTTGGATTCTTCTTTCCAGTAAAACTCAGCTAGATGAAATACTGAAGCTTTTAAAGTTTCATTAGTAATTATGGCCTGATAATAGGATTTTATGTTAACAAAATGATGCAGTTGGAAAAAAAGCATTTTCATTAGGAGAGTATTCTGATATTTTTTTGTATGATTTTTAAAAATGTCTCGTTTTTAAAAACAGGAGAAGAGAATTAAGGTCTTGCTGTTCCAATTCATGTAAAAGTTACTAATTTAAGGATCTAGTGGAGCTGTAGTGTTTTCTGCTGGCCTTTCCACAGAATTTTGCAAGGATGCCTCGTATGAAGTGATGAGGAAGCAGCTTCCTGGTTCTTGTGCTGTAAAATCCTGAGCCATTAATATTCTCAGCTTTCTGGTAACTAGCAATAGAAAGGTTTTGGTATTAAATCAGTTTCACTGGAGTAGTTCTTGTTTATGTTGTGGTGACGTTAGAATGTATTATATACATCTCTGTTTAAAGGATGAGATAAATGACTTCAGCTTGGCCCAAAAATATAAACCATCCTTATTAGAGGGCAGCCCTGTAAAACAGGAATGCACACCTCATTGTAGGTCAAAGCATTTGTAAGGAATGTGTCCAAGACAGACACCTGCAGAAAATTAAAGCATTTGCTCCCCCTGTACACAAAAATTTCAAGAGGTAATTACCGTCAGTGTGAAACATAATACAGCTCCCATTAGATGGAACACATGGAGTGAAAATTGAATAGATGCCTTGTCGGGGAGTGCTTCTGAGAATTAATAGGGCCGTTGAAAGCAGTAATAGGGGTGTTTGCTTTGCCTTTGTGGGTATCTATCCCCTACCCTTATCTTTCAGGGTTTGTGATGAGGCTGTTGTCATTCCACTCAGCAGGCAGACGGGGACTTCCTCCATCGCGCTGTCTCCTGCCAGCTGCTTTGTTTCTGCCGAGCTGGCTGCTGCCTTTGGAGGCTCCCGCTTCTCCCCTCAGCCCTCCCGACTCCCTTGCGCTTTTTCCTTGGTCTCCGTGCCAAGGGCTGGCGCGGAAGGCGCTGCTTTTCTGCGGCCGCAAGGACGGGAGTGAGAAAGCGGGGCTGCTGGGCTCAGCATCTCACTTTGTTGAGCCGTCCTTTTATCCTCCGGGGAACTTCCTCCGAGGAGATGGAGCTGAAAGTTAAGACTTCGTGCTTTGTTCTGGCAGCCGAGCCGCAAATATCCAGTTTCCTCTCTCATTGTTTGACGTTTTGTTTATGTCTCTGTTACAGAAATAGAGCGAACGGTCTTTGTGTGCGGGTTTTGTGCTCCCTCTAACTACTGAATGACAGTCATGTTCGGTTCGAGGCTTGCGCCGGTATTTCCTCTGTTCCTGATGGTTTTGGAGATCCCTGCCAAGTGGAAATTGTGTGCCTGCCCAGCTGTAGTGACTGCTTATTACAGGTTTTGTAGCCATTCGGTTCCATCTGATGGCTGTCAGGTCAACCAGGTGTGACGTGCTGGCAGCCTGTGGCACTCACAGAGCCCTCACTTTTACTTGAAGAGGCAGATGGTGCCTCGGCTGGTGGCACTCCATAACAGGGCTGTCCTGCCATGCAACCTCCTGAGCCACCTTGGCTCTGCTCCGGAGCTATTCACTGGAATTGCTTGGACTCCTGCTTGGTTTGAGTGTTAAAACCTATTTAAACATTAATAGAAATCTCTAGTCTGCAGTGGTGACCATAAGTTTGCCCGTATGCTTCAAGGTGCAGTGACATTGTGGAAGGGTTTATCCACTAATTCACAGATGTTTTCAGAAGCTCTGTTGTGGAGTTCACTGTCACTTTGCAGCCCTGTCAGGTGGGGATTCCAATTGTCCCCAAGCCTCCCAGGAGGGAGACTACAATTTCAGATGTCACAGAAATGGCTCAGATTCTGTCCCTCAGGCAGAGGAATAAGCCCCTATGGTTCAGTATGTCATGGCATATTGTTGGTTGTGTTTGGGATGGGTGAAATTCAGGATGCATCTAAGCTTTTGGCTGCCTAAAGAGGAAAGTAACAATCCTGTGATGCTTCTTTCCTTTTTCCCTGCAACATATATAATGATTAGTCTCAAAGGATGGGGAGGAGATGGGATTCCTTGTGTACAGTACTTTATGCTTTTTTGGGCCAGATTTACGGTAAGCTATGATCTCTCCTTTTGCCTGTATTAAACATTGGAATAGTCAAAATGCCTGCTTCTGTCAGTTCTGACACAAGTCAACAAAATACATGCAGTGTTTGGCACTGCCCCAAAATGCATTTCTTGTTCCACTGCTAGCAGTGACGCTGGGTAATTTTCAGGGTAGAGTTGCATTTGATGACATCTAGGTAAAACCTGGTTCATTTGGGAGGAAAAAAATTGGTGTTGCCAAACCAGACTTACAAGCTAAGCATGGAACTGGGAAGCTAGATGCTGACTTTTTTTGGTGTGTTCTCACTGGTAACCCCCAATTTATGCCTACTGTGTATATAGGGAACAATTTGGCATGTATGACAGGTCTGGTACAAATCAATTCCCGGTTAGAACAAGTAGGTTTTTGATGTTTAGGCTCAGTAAATGATAACAATCCACAGTTCCATTTCAGTCTGTAGTTCTTCCCTCAAAAACTTCTAAGCTGCTTTGATTAATATCTTGACTTTCCTTACAGACTTCTTCTTTCCTTGTGAAATTAGAGACTCAGATATTTAATACACTTGTAATTCAGCATTTCCTTTTAAATAGTGGCTTAAAGATCAAAAGAGCTGTGAGCCTGTGTTGTCTGTATTTTTCCGGAATGGGATACTTTCCTTACACTGCTTTAATTGTCAGCTTTTCCTGTCCTTTTCTTGCCCTCACTTTATTTCAATGTAACTGTGCTTGTATTTCACTGAGATGGTAAAGTTGCTTGTATAGTTGCCTATGATTTTGAGCATTTTGAGTGAAGTAAAGGTGATATATATCAAATAGAATCAAGCTGGATTCTGAAATTTTAGTACAGATTTGAACTTGAATGTTCCCCAGACTATTCAGTTCTAGGAAGTTTTGGGTAAGATAAAGTCATGCAGTTTTGAGCTGCTGGATCTCTTTTCCATGTTACTGTTTTTCTTCTTGTTAATCACTTTTTGCCTGAAAGTGGCAAAACAGCAATTCAGTTGCCATTCTGGTTCTATTCTACTGGAATAGTCTGCCCGGGGAGGTGGTGGAGTCACCATCCCTGGATGTGTTTAAAAGAAAACTGGATGTGGCACTTGACACCACGACCTAGTTGAGGTGTTAGGGCTGGGTTGGACTCGATGATCTTGAAGTCTCTTCCAACCTACACGTTCTGTGATTCTGCTCTCAAAGGCGATTATTAGTGGTGGGGTTTTGCCTCTTGTACTTTATTCTGTGGCGTAAAATAAGTTCTGCTTAACATTTGACATGGCAGTTACTTGCAGTTGTGAGGACACTCTTTGGGATTTTAAGATTCCTGAACAGATACTTGCTGAAAAATTAGTTTAACATAAAGAAAATGGTGTTTGGACAGCATGGCATGCTCTCAGTGCTGTAGCTATTAGAAATGTGTTCTTCCAGTTGAAAGGCCATCATCTGGGAAGATCCGGAGCTCCCTGTGCTATGGTTGGGTTTCTAACTGAACTTAAAATAAAGACCTGTGTTCACAGAAAGCTTTAATGGCATGGAATTTCTCCCATACCTCGAGTGTAATTATTTTATTCTCACTAGATGGTGTGGCTCTGGTTTTCCTCATAACAAGGGTAATAGTCTGATTTGTGCCTAAAGTAGCAAGGTAGGATAAAACAGCCTGGTGCAGCTCCCCTGTCTCTTCTGACCTTCAGCAGCCCAGCAACATCTTGTTCTTGTGGACACCAAGGCTCTTCCCTGCTCATGTTCCCACTTATATATCTGGTAATCGGTGCTTGAGCAGTTTGTTGGAAGCAGTTGAACTAGATTGTTCCTATCCCAGCTATCCTCCAGAAAAACAAAGCTGCTTATGCCTTTCAGTTGTGATTCTGGGGAAACATTCTTTCTCTGTTTGGATGAGCACACACTGTTATGGAATAGCTCAGGTGGTGTTGGAGTGTTAACGTTTCCCACCCCGGAAGCAGCCTTCAAAGACCTTCCAGTTCACAGCAGAACATGAGGCTCATGTGATTCACATGGGGATGGATAGGGAATTGCTGGGGGTGGCTGCCCTCCCTCCAATGCCTCCAGAATTTTTTCTTCACCTGCAATTATTTCTCCTTCATAAACTTTTAAAAAAGATACTGATGTAGTATCCAGTGGAACAGGATACTAACCTGGCTTTTAGAAAGACAGTCATACAAGTAATACTGAACTATAAAACATAACCTTGACAAGGAATAAATGTTGGCTAGGACAACTTTTCCTCTCTGGATCATAGGCAGGTGCTATCCTAATGAAAACTCCAAAACTGAGGGGAGACTGAAGACTCATTTCAGAATCTGATGTAAGAACCAAATGGTTGCAGTTCAGTGTTACTTCAAGAGTTGGAAAGTTAAAAGTAATCCCAAAAGCTGAATTAGTGGGCAAACAAAATGCTGGTCAAAGGTGGATAATAAAAATGAATTGTTACAGAGTTACACAATTTTCCATGGGAACTTGCAAGAATTTTGTGGATATGATTTGTTTTTGTGCATGCATGTGCATGTCCTTTAGCTTTTCAATATGGTACCTTTCCAACAGAGAAGTAAAAGCGGTTTTGATAAATGGAGTTTTCAGGGGCATGCTGTGTAAACCATCAGAGTGTAAGATTTCTTAATTATTTTTACAGGATCTATGAAAACCAAAGTATTTTGCCCAAGAATTGATCTGAATGTCATGACTGAGCACTTTCTGAGTCTGTCCTGGTCATTCATCCTAGGATAGAGAAAATGACATTCCAAACAACATGAAAATTTCAGTCAATTTTAGAATATGTGGAAAGAGCTGAAAATGGAGCTGTCGAAGTTGTTTTTTAATTGTGGCATGCCAGCCCTTTGGTACTGGCAATGTTGTTATTCTTTTTGTGGCTGCTTTGAACTGCTTTCGGAATAACACACAAGGGTTCTGTGTGTAAATATGTATATACAGTTGTGGTGTTTGTACTTTTATATGTGCCCTCACCAAAAAACAGATGTGCACCCTATAAAACCCATTAACTTTCATACTCTTTTCCATCTTTTATTTCTGTTTGTTTTAAATGGCCACATTGTTTTTACCTGAGTGTTGTGTTGGTTGCTCTTATGATAGACTTTTTTTTTTTTAAACAAAGACATAGGGAGAGACCTTCCAGACATCTGTTTTAAATTAAAGTTGCTTTAATTTCCCTATATGCCATCTTCTCTCCATCATCTGTGCTAATCCTCAGTCAACATGTGCAGGATTTCATCCATTGTCTCATAGGCACATCTTTAGCCTGTGTTTTCAACTGGTTCATAAACATATTTGCTTTAACATATCCTTAGATTGCACTTATCGGGTTTTAAATCCAGAATCAAAGGCACAGTGTCCTTCAAGTGTCATTTCAGTGTGTTCACCATCTTTTAATAAAATACAAGTTAAACAAGCCCAGCTGGCAGTTCACAGGATATGTTTGGACATTCTTTCTACTTAGACTAACTGGACTGACTCTTAGATACAGCTGAAATTGTGCAAATCTCCATAAGCTTGAAGCTGTCCTTCAGATGGTTTCAGAAGAAAAATGGTTGCATCTCAGTGTTTCAGTGGCATTGTCTGGTCTTGGTGTTGCTTAAAACTTTCTCCTGTTCCACAGCCATGCTGACTGGATGACAGGTTAAATATTAGGCAGTGTTCTGCAGTAAGCCATGCAATAAACTTTGCCATTTTTAGATCTGTTCTGAACTGATTGGAGGTCTAATTCTGTTTAAAGGAGAGGTTTTATTTCAAGTCAGCAAAAAGCTCTGAGGTGTGATTTTGTATTATTCTGTAGAAAAACAGTGCTTTCTAAATTAAATAGCTCGACTTNTGTTTTTTTTTTTTTCTATTTTATTGGAGGGTGAGGGACTAAAGTTTAGGGCACACTAGTAATAGGTGTAAAATAGAGCCATTGGAACACTATGCTCAGTTTAGCCAGGAGAGGACAAATTTGGCCACACACAGACTATGGGCTGGAGGTGCAACTCCTTTAGGTGAGTTCCAGGAGTGATCTGTATGTTGGCATCCGTTTGGCCCTGAATGAGAGCATCAAACCGTGGGCTGAATTGAGAGATAGGTGAGTGTTCTGTAGGAATTCAGAATGAAGGGCTTTGGCCCGCCAGCATTGTGTTTCATCAGGCTGCTAAACTGGCCTTGGAAAGTAGTTAACTACCAAAATTCAAAGATAAACGTTTTGCTTGCATCCCTTCTCATGAATGTGAATGACTGAAATGTTTTAAGTATTTGAAAGGTGACAACAGTGAGCTGGAGCTACACTGGAGTCTCCCCAGGAGCAGAGGCTTGCTACCCCAGAAGGCTCAGCCCCTGGAACTTCATAGAAATGCAAATTACACGCCAAATTACAAAATGAAAACAAAAAGAAGCGCTAAGCTACCCAAGTGGCTCAGCATGCTAATGACAGGCTTCATTAGGGTGCCCTAACACGGACAATTGCTGCAACCCTGAGCAGAACAGATATAATGACTCTTCATTCACAGGAGAGTAAGCACTGTGTAGCAGGGAATTATTCTGAGCTGTTTTCTTCAGAGTTTGTTTTGGACAGGCTTGATAGAATGAAACCTTCTTAAAGGGTATGGTTTTGAATGATATATGCAAACAAATGTCTTTTTTTGCTGCTAGTCTTTTGGAACCTGACAGTGATTTTTTTTTTTTTAATGTGCAAATTATTTTGGAAAGAGGTCCACTTCAGAAAGCAAGGAAGGAGAAAAAGATTCAAGACCCACAAACAGCAAATATGAAACTCTTTGTGTATCATCCATAAAATAGTGACTGATACCTGGAGGCCTGTTTGATGTGCTGTATGGGTTACACCAGCTTTCTGTCTTCCTTGGAATAATCAAGTTACAACATGAAAAGAAAATTCCAGTAGCCATAAACCCTTTCCTTCAGCCCTTCAAGAGTTTTATTTCATGCTAAGTATCTTCATTATTACAAATGCACATTGAAATTGTTATTTAAACCAGATCTCGTATGTTGTGTAGGTCATGCATGGGGGCATTTGCATATGCATATTATAATTTAATACCAACCTTCTTGATTCCTCTGTAAATGAACACAACAGTATTCCAAGCACAGCCTACTCTAAAAGAAGAGCATCAGCACAAGTGCGTTTGTGCCTCTGAAACAAAAGTGTGATCTGTTTCAGATGTGCAAGAGAAAATGAAGTGTTAAACTACTTGCGAGCAATTGTCATTTCTTTTCCCCTCTGTTGAAAAACGAAGGCGCTTTGGGCTTTGTACCGTGTTCTACACAAATCTATTTTGCAGAAATCTGGAGTAAAAAAATTGTATAACTCCTCATAGGAAGATAATGAACAGTAGGAGGAATGCAGCAATTGAGGGCTAAATGGAAAATTTTTCTGCTGGAAGAACACTCACTGTGTGTGCAGGTTCTAAATCATCACAGAATGCAGATCTACCTGAGCCGCCTTGCCACTCTCCTTTTTTTCCTTTTCTTTAGAAAAACCTAAATAGGTTGCCAATAGCTAGAATAAAGACATCTCTAAAAAAGATGATGCAAAATTGCATTACAATTTTTTTTTCCCCATCACTGGAAAAATTACTTATTTTTTTCTAGGCCTTCAGTTCTGTAAGTGAGAGAGTGCATAGGGCATCTGGTACGTGTCTCCAAGTAATGCTCTCACCTGGCTATTTGTCTTTAATGACTCAAATATAGTGACAGAATTTTAAAAAATGTTTTTATTTTGGCAGATGTCAGCTTGTCTTGATACCTCTCCATGCACTACCAGTCTGGTTTTTCAGAATGCTTGCTTTCTCCTCCTGGACTTCAGGAGCATCTTTGAGTGTTTTTCAACCAAAAAACGGCCACTAAAAAGGTATCCAAAAAATGTATCCAAAAAATGGCCACTAAAAATTTGAAGTCGCTTGGATAGGTTTTAAGCAAGCTGTGTTAAAGGTCTGCATTTCTTTGTTGCTTTTGAGAATTGCTCGCCTACCCTTTCTTTGTGCTGCTCCACAGATTTGGGATGAACTAAAGACATGGAATCATCTGCATGGTGATATTAGTTACTGGCTTGAGTTAAGTGGGTTTTGGAGCAGAAAGTGGTGTTGCTTCTAAACTAATTAAATTAATTAATTATATTTAATACCAATTAAAAGCACAATTAGTGCTTTTAATTGTTATTAAAAGCACCAGGGACCTAGGAAGTCAGTTTGATGCTATCAGGTGTGTGGTTTCACAAGAACTGGCAGAGGCAGTTGTTGTAGCAGGCATAAAATATAAAATCTGTACTGTGCAGTAAAAGAAGTCGTGCCACTTATAAGTCAGTATTAGAGTAGGGCAGCAGATGGAATGTGAATCATCATAGGAAAATGAAGCTAAGATAGACACCTTTACCATCTTTTCTTTCATTTTCTTTTAAAAGATCAATGTTTTTTTTCATTCTTATCTGTTTGTCCAAGCTGTATTGTAGTAAATGCCAGCTGGAAATGAGTGACCAAAACACCAGGTGTGATTTAACTTGGAGCAGACCTTGCTGGGGAGTTGGAAACCTGCCTATGTTTCTGCAAACATTATCTTCTTTTTAAAAATTAATTGAAAATATAATTAAGAAAGTAATTATCTGTCGATCACGAGGTATTTGTACAATGATATTATGTTTGGAGAAAGGAAAAAAGGATAAATGAAGGGAGTACCCTTTGCATCTGGATTTGTGGTGGGTTCTCTTTTCTTATCTGCTCAACAGATCGTTTCTTCAGCATAGTTTTTGCAGTAAAAAAAGAGAATTCTTTGAATGTCAGAAAAAACCCTAAAGTCTCCTATTTATAAATTGCTTTCTTATGAAGTGTGATGGTCATTGCTGAATTGGTATTTGAGTCACATGATTATTGCCAAATAATCCAGTGGATTTGGAAACAAGGGTATTTACTTTCCTGTACTTTGGGAGAAGCAAAGCAAGCTGTAGCCACAAAATCTTTCTGGCAGCTGAAATTTACTTTGTAAAATTAATTTATTATTATTTACCCGAACCGTTTGACTTTATTGTGATACTGTTTGAAAAATTTTATTGGTATGTGGAGATAATTTTGCAGATAATTTTGTTGGTCTGTGGAGATACTTTTGCAGATTTTGGGGACTGTGACTGAATACAGGAGGAAGACTAGAAGCCTGTCTGTTTTAATCTCATTTGTTAAATTCCAGGTGCTTACGAGGAGCTGAATATGTCAGTCAGTCCATATAATGTCTTTATAAAATTGTGAGATTCACAGGCAGGGAAATGACATCTCCTTTCCAGTCTCCAAGGCCCTTTCTGAAGTCTGTTGCTTTCCGTAGGGAGAGTTAACTTTTGTGGAAGTAATTTGCAATCATAAAGACATTAAAAAAACCCCACAAATGCAGTTTGCGCTGCTGAATTCACACAGTTTTTGTCCAGATGATAGAGCTGTGCAATGGATTGGGCTAAAATAAAGGTGGTGAGGGACTCTGTACCTAGGGCCTTTGCAGGCTTGACTGCTATTCATTCGTCTTTATGGCTCCTGCCTTGACAAGTGAAATGTAGCTGCCTCTGCTTTCTGGACAACATCCCAAGTGTTCCAGGGGAGATGAAGCCAGCTCATGAAAAAACATGTGGGCAGAGACAGCCAGGTTTTATGATGATCCCCACCCCACAGAGTCCCCTGTGGCTGACAGGCCAGTTGAAGACGTAGATCAGCACAGACTCTGGATGACAATTTCTCTCTGCTGTGCAGTTGGGTTACGTTTTCTCTCAGCAGCCTTAGGTAATACAGCAGGATGAATTGTGCTGGTAGTTTATTATCTTTATTGTTTCTCATTTTGCTAAGTCTGATGGCATTTTAAGAGTTCCTTTATGCAGACCATGGTCTTCTGCTCTGTTCAGGGAAACTATTCCAGGGACTCTTGTAGTACTCAAGTCTCTGAACCAGGCATGTTCTGTGCCTTTTGAAGAGCATGAGCTCCTTTGCCTGCCAAGAAGGGCAGAGAAAACCATCCTGAGGATGTCACACCAGGGCTAAAACCTTCTTGGAGGCTAGCAAGTAATGTTATTTCTTCTTTGGGATTGATTCCTCGCTGTCCCCAACAAGATGATGTGGGATTCTCATCTAAAACAATGCTGAGAGGAAAATTTTGTTGCTCCTTAGTATGGACCTTGCAGGTCTTGATGATTTTATCTTTATTTCTCTCAGATTTCTGCAGTTCCAGCAAAGAAAGTGCACTTCATTGGAAATTCACTTAGTGCTTTATTTAACCTTCACATTCTTTCCCCTGTGTTAGACCTGTGCGTAAACAGCTGAGGGTAGAATATTCTATATTAAAGGATACATATTGTGGGTTTAATAATGACAATACTCTTCATTTCGATTCAGAGCTCAGTAATAGTAGAGTTTGTCCACATGATCCACCTCTGGACACAAGTCAGTAAGAGGAAACCTCTGTGGGAGTCTTAAAAGACTGGAAAATGTGAGTGGAGTATAAACAAGAGATAGTGATGCACAAAAAACGTGTGCTTGTTCTTCCCTTCAAGCACTGTAAGCTGATCCCTTCAGGACAAAGTTAGAGGTTCCAGTTTGGTACCCAGTGGCCCTTTGCTGATTCCACCATTCACCTTTGAAATGCTCATGTTAGAGCAGCTGAAGGAAACTCTCCTCCCACCCCTCTGAAGAAGTATCATGCTTGTGTTTTTCAGAATTTCAGCTTATCCCTGGATTCTCTTTCCTAAGAAAGTTTCGGTGAGGAGGAGCTTTGCAAAGGGTTGAATACTTTTCATTGCAGTAAAAAAAAAGGGAAGGTAAAAAGCAAAGTCAGCTGAAGGTGGATGCATAATACCTGAACTGCCACTGATACTCTGAAATTAAATCACTTCACATCCCATGCAGCCTACTGGAATTCATCTAAAATTCTTCAGTGATTTCTTCTGAGTTTTGAAAATCATTAAATTTGAAAATCAAAATTTTCATTTAAAGCTAATGTTCTGAGGCAAAGTTTTTTTTTCCAGATTTTCTATTAAATGTTTTCTTAAGAATAATTTGAATTGCATCTTAAGGCTCCATCGGTTACACGACTGCGCACAGTAATTGTGTTACAACCT
This sequence comes from Cyanoderma ruficeps, assembly GCA_008694505.1. Lineage (NCBI taxonomy): Eukaryota > Metazoa > Chordata > Aves > Passeriformes > Timaliidae > Cyanoderma > Cyanoderma ruficeps. The sequence goes on along the minus strand of VZDJ01000030.1, from coordinate 2,758,982 downwards.
GTAACTTTGCAGTGCTTTTTAAATCCATGAGTTCTCTTGCAAAACAGTGTGATGCTAAACAAAACAAAAATCACACCCCTTCTAGGAAGAAAATTTCCCAGAAAAGGCATGACTTATAAAAAGTTCTTCTAATAGCAATGATCAAGACACTCTCACAACTGGAAGACACAAATGAAGTGTTTTGATACAGGAAGAGAGTGAGAACTTTAAGGATGTGTGGGAGAGAGAGAAGGAAGGAGAGAGCTTCTGACTGTAATTTTTTTTTCCTTCTGTCATTTTATGCCACAATATGCGATTTTTTTTTTTTCTATAAAGGTCTTGTTACTGTAGACTTGATGTGTGTCCATGAAAATGCAGTTCTTCCATGAATATTCTGAAGTGTTTGGTGGTTGATGTCTGCATCGCAGCTTTCAAGGTTTCATGTTGTGGCCAGTCTCTGCGCCTGCTTTATGCCATGTTACCCTTCTTGTTTATTTTCTCTCTTTTTTTTCATCATCTGGGAAAGGAGGAGCATAGTCCCAGCAGCTTTGACTCTGCAAGCACTGGAGAATGAAAAATTCCTCTTCTACATCCCTAGTGTTTGGAAAAGACAGACTGTAATGTCTGAAAGGTGTAATAGAGTATCATCTGCTTTTTTTTGTTGTTGTTTAGCAATTTGACAATTAAAATTGAGTAGCTGGTATCTTAAGTCCTCTGAAATGCTAAGATTATACTTTTTTTGTGTTTCCTGGAAAAATTTTAACTGTCATTACTTGCCCCACTTAAAATATCCTGAATTTGGCCTGTAAAATACTGTGGGCCAGACTCTAAAATGTTGGGGTTTTTGATATGGCAATTGTAATATCTACAGTTTAGCAGATAAAACCCCAAACCTGTTGGTAGAAAAGCTTAATAGTGTTTAATAGTGTTTGGGCACTGGGATGCTTCCAGTGAGGTGATGTTTGTGATATTATTTGCCTCCTTTACCGCATCTTCCACACTCTGGAGCATAAGCAGTTTTCAGGACTTAACACTCCAAGCTTTTATAGTGTGTGGCATTCCTCTGGCTGACTACCGAGTAGCAGTTTGCCTCAGGCAAAACATGTTGTGTTCTCGATTAAAAAAAAAAAAAAGTGAGAATTTCAGTGTTTTTTTATCTCAAAAAATCGTTCCAGATGAACACACAAGAGGCTTAGCATACTTTTAAAGCAAATCATGCCCAACTGATTGTACAAGCTGTTAGTGACAAATAACAGCTCTCTGATGATGATCAGTTGGTTGGGAACTTTGCAATATAATGAGTGTATAAAAGGGGTAGCATTTCCCATTATGGAAATTCTGAAGACCCAGAGGGGGAAAAAAGTACCCCTAAACCAGAAGTAATAACAATTTAGAATATAGGGCAGAGGGATATCTGAAATAATTTAGACTTGGCAAAGCTCTGCACCAAACCCTCGGTGTAAATAAGTGTCAGCCTGTGTTATATTGTCATTTATACCATGTCATGCTCCTCCAAGACACGACTGCCAGGTCAGGTGAGCTCCACACTTGTGACCAGCTGATGGGAATTTGATATCTTGACGGATTGGATACTTGCTAAAATAATTCACGTGATGTTAAATTAAAGATTACTGGTGGGCAAAACACATAAAGGCTTTGAAAAATCAAAATTGTGTAGTTGTAGGCTACCTGCAGCCTGTCATCCCACAGCCTCAGCTGGGTTTCCCAGAATGTGAGGGCTGGAGTTGGGGATTCTTCTGCAAGTGGCTTCTTTCTACAAAACTCTCTCAAAATTCTAATTAAACTGAATTAAACGTGATATTTCGGTTTAGCTTTTCCCACAGCAATGAATAATAAAAGCTGCTAAACTGCTTTTTTCTCCCCTGAGGAATGAGGGAGAAAAATGCTTTTAGATTTTGTCAGCATTAGGTGTTGTAGGTGTCCGTAAGTTTTATATTGCTTATGTTCATTTTTCATTTTCTGTTTTTCATTATTTAATTTGGTTTTTGTGAAAGTTCCTAAACCCACAGCACAAAGCAGCTAATGCAAAGGATACACAGATTGTTAAAAGGAAAGCATGAAATGCAAATGTGTTTCAGAAAAGTTCCCACTCTTCCTTATTCTGTTAAAATTGAAGTTGAACGAGTCCTTTAGAACTAAATCACCTGACAAGCTTCGGGTGTGCACACTTTGATCACCAGATCCAATTCTATGAACCTGTGGCTGCTCAGATATTTTGAACTCCTGTGGGGGCTGTTACAGGACTCTGGCCAGGCTCCTGGCCCATCTTTGCTCCGAAGTGGCATTGGGTTATTTGTATTTTTCTCATCAAATTGAGATCTGGACACTTGTGCTAGGAGATGAGCTTAAGCTATGAAAATAAAAGAGCAGCAGCAGCACCATAGAAAAGAATATACTGCAATGCTTTTTTTAAAATGCAGAACTTGTGAAATCTTTGTTGTTTTTAATATTTGCTATTTTCTTCAATTGCTCTGCACGGGCCAAAGAAATTGGAAAATGTGAATGCACTGGAAAGGAAGGGATGCAAAGTATTGAAAGGACATGTAAAACTAGGTTAAAATATTGCTTAATGTTTATTGAAAATGTGTGGGAAGTTGAGTATTTTTGTATATAATATGATGATGTATTTTGCAACAGCATATATAAACTATGGGAATGTCACTGAAATTATGCAGACATAGGCCAGATGAGCAGTCTGCCCATGCTTTTGTGTTTTGTTTTCCTAGCACCTATAGAAAAATGCAGGCTTGTATCTTTTGCTAATTTCTGTTGGAGTTTTGGAAAGAGAGGAAATGTGGGATTGAGTCCATTTAAACAAGAAAGTCAGAATTACAAGAGAGCAAATAGCTCCATAGATGCTGTAAGTATGTGTCAACACTGCATTTAGTAACTACTTTTATTACATAAAATAAATTTAACATTGCAGTCCCCCTTCATAAGCACCTCTGAGGCCTTCTAGGATGCTGATAAATGATGGAAGTCTGCCTGAGGAGTACTTTGCACAAATTCTATAAAGGCTTTGGAATTAGGGTTGTGGCTTGGGGGATTTGTGAGAGGGAGGGGAAGCAAAAGACTATTCAGTCAGAGAAAAGCAACTATTTAATAATATGTAAAAACAAAAGGTTGGCTTAGTGAGCATATCCTGGACTTTAGAGAGAATGGCAAACATCTGTGTGTTATGAATCTGCCTCCCCCTGTACTCTCCCCTCTCAACAATAAATCATTTTGAAGTTGAGTGCCAGGTACATGACATAAGTTTTGGGAAGAATTAAACACTGCACTTTATAGCGAGGATGACTGAAAACCTTTCATGGACGTCTGACAAGTGCCATCTTTAGCAGTGATGTCTAACCTAATAACACTTTATGTCTTCCCTTTTTCATGTGAGAAAATAAACCCAGGCTTTGCTGTGGTACAGCAAGTAATTGCTGCTTGTCTTATGTTCTGACAAACACCCGCTGCAGACAGGAGACAGAGCAGTTTAAGTTTTGGCTTCCTAAATTGAAATTGCCTTAGTGTTGGATTACTGCTTTGCAAATGAACAGCGTGTTTTTTCTTATTTTCTTTTTTTTTTTTCCCAATTTTTTTTTCTTTCTTTTTCTTGCTCTAATATTAATACATTTTTTGAAATGGAAACTCAGTGAATTAGATCATTTTTCCTCGGTCTTCATCCCTTGGGATATCTAACCTATGTTGCTTGTTTTAATTAAATTACCACATTTTCCATATGATTAAACGCCTAAATAATGAAAACTTATGGGACTCAGTTTTTAATACACCACATATGGATATGAGCAACAAGGGGAAACATATGATTTTACTCAAGGTGAAATCTTTTAGTAGCAAGCGTTTCTCTTCATCTCTGTTCAGATCAAATGAAAGTTGTGGAGCAGTGAAATAGAAAACCTGCTTTCGGACAGCAGCGTTCAATGCGTGGGAGCAAATGTTCTCTGAATGAAGTAGGATGATGGGAGACAAACAAAAACTGGTGTGATGAGTTCTGGGGATGTGCCAGGCAAACATTTTCACAGTTATGTTGTAGTACGTCTTGGGTTTTGGGGCAAGGACCTTTTACCACGTAGCAAGGTATGTCTTGGAGGAATTTTTCAGGGCTTCCATATTTTTTCACTTAAGAGTTGCTGGTGGTTTAAATCAGGCCAGGGTTTGGCTTAATGTGGATAGATACTGGGTATCTAATCTAAAAATCACACTAGTCATTTTTAAGCCTGGAGTGGTAAAGTGCAGGCAAGAAGTCAGGAATTTCAAGTGAGGAAAAATGCATTTAGAATTTAGAAGTTCATTTAATTTCAGCTTCAGGGGAAGATAGCACTGCAGTTTGTTTGCTTGGTAAGCATATTCTTACTGCACTGTATTGGGACTGATGGGGAGAAAAGTGTTTTGATGAAGGTGGAAGTGGTGCAGGCACCCATCCTTTCACGAGGTGAACTCAGCAGCTTTCCAGAAATAGTTGGGTGTCATGCAGGACCAGCTTCCTATCCTGGCCTTCAAGCTGTTGGATGTTTGGCTTTCTTAAGTTTAAAAGGCTGATAAGAAACCGTAGGCTGCTTCTGAGAAACCAAACTTCAGCAGAACTGCAGGATCTCAAACCATCCTTCTATGTTTCGTGTCATACATTAATTACCCCCAGGTTGTTTCCTCCTCTGTCTCTGCTCCTCTGCCAGTATGCTGACTGCCAGCCTACTGAATTTCTTTAAAAATCTTTTCCCTAAATCAATTTTGTGCCAGTTACTTTCAAACCATTTCTAACATTGTAGTATGAGGTTCTTGGGCTGGCCTGTTTTTTATCTTTCATACTGACCCACCAAATGAAAATCATTTCTAGTTTTCAGTCATTAGCAATTTTTTGGTTTCAAACCAGCTATAATTGGTGAGAAATGCAAAATAAATATCTCTAACCTTGAGAAATTTAATTTCCAAATGTTGTCCAAATCAAGATTATTTAGCGGTACATTCAAGTGACCTCTTCATTTTAACCATTTCTTCATGTACTTTTCTATTTCTGCAGTCTCCCCTGTTCTTCAGCTTTGAACTTTCATGTGATGTGATCTCATTATTTGGAGGATTGATTAGATTTCCACAGAAAGATCTGTCTTATACTGTCTGTTTCTAGTAGACCCAGGTTGTATTTGATGCAATCTTTCAGCTGCTTGTCTATTTTGAATGTGCTCTGTCGTATTTTTTATGGGTTTATTCCTTCTCTGTTCTTTTTAGCTACAATCACTCCACTGGTTGTTTACAGGTGTGATTTCACTGATCTCATGTAATTTTACTGGCATACTGGATGTAAGATTTCCACTTCTCTAGTCTTTGAAGGAACTAAAAGCAGCAGGAAGTTTAGAGGATTGGGTAAAAAAGAAAGGGATTAAGGAATGCTGCATTGTTTTTTGAATCTGAGAAGAACTGCTGCTTCAAAACCTTGATGTTTCACACTTTCCCTGGCAAGAAATGAAGAAAAAATTGGTGATGGTTTGGTAGGTGCTGACTGGAACTGCTTAAGTGATTTTCCCATAGGATCACCCCGTATTTTTGTTCTTATTTCATTGTAATGGTTCTTTGAGTTGGTCTGTTGTAGTTATTTTTCAACAGGCATTGAAGGCCTTCTCTTTGTCACTGGTGACAAAGGGTGGGTAGAATACCTTTGGTTCTGGAAAGAGGTAGCTTATTTTCTTCTAGATTAATATTTGATGTTTCGTTCAGATTGAATAGAGTTCCTTTTGTTCTAAATTGACTTTCTCTCCTGTTGTGGGGAGAATTGCTGCTGTTGTAATACTTTATTGGGAATGAGTTCCATGCAGGACATCACTGTTTTGACATGGTGGGGTGGGTTAGGAGAGGCCATTTTTCATTTTCTGCTCTCCACTTGCTGTAACAGGTTTGTTGGATCTCCTTTTCTTGTTCTTGCTCTCTTTCCATACAGCTCACATTTTCCTTCCCACAATCCGTCATCCTACTTTCCTACCAAACAGAAAAGATCCATTTGTTATAAATTTAAAAATAAATGTTAAACAACCAGGAGTAAAGAAAATGAACAGACAGCCAAATAGTTTTCACTGATGATCTTTCCTGATCTTTGTCCCACTGCATAAATAAGGGAATAACTAAATTGCCACCACATTCAGAGATGAGCAAAATGCATATGTGAATGTTTATTAGCTTTCCACTGCAGAGATTTATTTCCCTACTTGTTTAAATATTTTGAGAAACACACTGCAGTATTTAAACATGAAAAGTATACATTTCATATAGCTTTCCAGTTTCTGCTCTTCTATGGATGAAATCAAAAGTATGCTGGCCTCAAAGCATCAGCATTTCCATCCTGACCTCTGGATGCCTACTGAGCAGTAAGAAAGAAAGAATTTCAAGGAGGAAAAAACAAGTAAGTTTCATACTTGCATTTAATCAAGAGATATTGCTGTCTTCCAGGTTTTTGCATCTCCACAAGACAATACAGTACTGATTTCAAGGCCAAATCTTAGACATTCCTTCATCAGGTAATCACTGAATCAAAAGGTATAGTTGATTATTTTGAGTAGAGGATAGCATGAAAAGCTGATCATGGATGATAACTTGGGTCTAAGTCATTTCAGAGTGGCTCAGTTTGATTTCTGTGTAAGGATTTGCTGAAACAGATGAATGATTAGAGTAATTGAAAGAGACTTCCTAAAGTCTTCTCAACTGATGGAAGAATTTAGGGACACGAACTTTCAGGGAAGAGCACTAATATTAGCATTAATAACTAAATGTTTCAACGAAGGTATTGGATAGAGTAACTCAAGACTGTACAAGGAGTTATCAAAGGGATTAATGAGCTTAGAAAAGAGAAATCTTGGGTCCTGGGTAGATGTACTAATGGTGTAGTATAAAACCATTGGCTTGTGTATTAAAGACCCAGGAAATACTTCAAACTCTATGACCTTCTGAAGGGGAAGGAATGACAGAAACTAGACTGTTCCATGTCTTGAGAAGGAAAATGGAATCAATTGTAAACTACTGATTTAGCCATGCAAGTACAGCAGTGTCGAGAAGGTCAATAGAATAAGTATGAAGGGCCCATGGAACAGAGGTTGGCTGAAGTACAATTAAAAATGAATGCACAGAATTATTGCTTCCTATTAAGGAACTTTCTGTAGTTTAATGAGAAGAAGGCAAGCAGCAAAGACTTTATTAGAAGGTTGCAGTCATGATGGAGATGGTGGCAAAATGCTGAGCTTAGAGAGGTGAGAGCTGGGCAGGATGATGAAGGAACCATCAGGGAAATAAAGCCTCAGGTCCAGATGGCCAGAATTTTTCATGAATCTCACAAATTCATGTAATTCAACAGTTACAACTTCAGTGTCTGCCCTACAGAAAATCAAAATGAATACTGAAGTATTACTCTACTCTGTCATAAGCACTGCTATACTCTTTTACTTTGCTTCAAATATTGATTTTGAGCAGAAAGGAAGCCTTTCTAGCTTGTTCTGGGTAGCTGTGGAAAACAAAGTTTTTTGTCTGTTTTTCTTCAGAAAAACAAGATCTAGAATACTGTCTATAAAATAGGTAATTTAGAGTGGCAGATAATAAACCAGGAAATGTTGGGCTTTGGGAAAGGAAGTTCAAGATTAGAGGGAAATTGGTTGTTAGAGCTTTTTCTGCAGTCAGTTGTGGACATTTAAGAAAAGGAAAAAAAAAGCTTGGAGGGACTTAAAACATGAAGGAAGAACAAAGTTTTTTTTACTGGAGTTTGACTTGTTTGCTGTGGCAAGCAATGGCTGAAAGCAATAACGAATTCTTGGTATTGAAGCTTAAAATATTTTTCCCTATAAGAAATTATTTTGTCCGTAAATAAATTCAAACAAGAAATGAGAAGATTATAATAATCACCGAGAGATTTTTCCGTACAAACTCTTGGGTTTAGGCTAGGCTTTTTGTGCTTAGTTTGAGTTGCGTGAGATTGTCTTGACTGAACTCGATGACCCGAGTCATAGGACAAGTTGAGGTCTCCAGTGTTTGGGGATATTTTAATGTATCTGTAGTCTGATGTTATTGGCATGTCTGCCTTTCCTCGTGATTCATTTCTGTCTTTTGCTGTGTTTACACCGCTGAATCACTTGGGTTAGATTGCTGTTGTTGTTGTTGTTCAACAAGATATTTTCCAGTGGATTGGGTGGAGGAGGCATCTGAATTACTGAATCGTTGGGGATTACCTCCCAAGATATGAATGGACTGCCAAAAATGTAGGTACTTCAGGAACAGAGTGGTGGTTAGAATGTCTGTTTTCCCAAACAGGCATTTTGGTCCTGACCTTGCAGTGTAAACAGCCAGAAGGACTGTAATCTGTTATTTTGGAAAAAGCTCTGTCCTACAAACATTTATCCTCAACAATAAACTCTCCCAGAGATGAAATAGTAGCGTAAACACGTAAGGTATATTGACATCAGGCTTCTGGAATTTCTCACCAGCAAAGTATTTTAATACAAGTAAATGTCTAATATTCTTGACTTAATACTGCTCTTCTGTTTAGTACTTGTGGCTCAAGACTGCCAGCATAGCTGCTTATTGAGATGGAGAAGTTTTTTACAAGTACTTACAGTAGAAATCTCAGCATTTTGTGGTTTGTGTGTTTTTTTAAATTTTGTTTTGTTTTCTTTTCTTACCTGAAGGGGGGGATACTTGCTGTATTTTATCTATGAAGCTGTACTGATGCAAGGTGAGAATAATTCTCCTGATCTCGGTGGGGTGTTTGGTAGAAGAGAGATGGCTAAATGGTTGTTTACAGGTAGAAAATATGACATCTATTCAGTTTGAATATTTCAAACAACATATGTTGCTTTCTCTGTTTCAAAAGCCTGGGTATTGCTACAGGACTAGAATAATGCTTTCAAAGAAAGCTTCTGAGGCAGAGAAAATAAACCAATTGAACAAGAACAACCTTTATACAAACTGTCTAAACAGATAAAATCAATCTGAAAAATGTCTCCTGAGCCATCTGCTAAACTCCTTGTACTTCACCAGTGGGATTTGTAGAACTGCAATAATATGGGAAGAAGAACATAAGCACGAGTTACTTTGCCTTGGGCATACCTGCTTAATTTAACCCTGTCTTACTCTGCACCCAGCCTGACATTCTGCCAGATGGGTGCCCTGACATCTTGCATTTTATATCCACACGAAAAAGTGTTACTGCAGATTTTTAAAATGTGAAAAATGTGGGTGGTGGAGAAAAACAGAATGGTATTTCAGAACATAGGTATTCTTACAGGTGTTTAAAGTATGTTGCTCATAAACATTTGTTTCACTTCATCAACTTTTCCATGGGAAAAGAGGGAGAGCAGGACCGAAAATTATTTTGTCTGGATATTTGCTGGAGGTTTTTTGAGCAAAAGGAATAATACTAAAACTTCCTGTGGCCCTGTTTCAAGCGTGACCCTTGTTTATTTTGATCTAAGCTTTTTTAATTTGTGTCTCCATTGACTTTGGTCTGCTAAGTTGTCTTTTTCCATGTCTTCAGTCTTTGCTGTGAAGTGACCTCACCTGGTAGTTATTTAATTTTGCTTGGTTTTTTCTTCTTTTTGTTGTGTGTTTCATATTCCTCTTGTTTGTGAAAGTGCTGATAGTACTTATTTTGCCCTTTCTAGGTAGCTTTGTAAAGCAAATCCAGGTACAGTAAATTGGAGGTGCTCTGTTTGTAAAGTGGACTTCATCAATTGGTATTTGCCGTCTGCTTTGTTTAAAAAAGAATCTTTTCCCCTAGTGCTTAGAACCAACTGCTGCACTAAACCAAATTACAGAAGCTTCACTCTGTAAAAATGTGCATAGTTTTGCTCACATAACCCTTAAATGAGTAGGCTCTTTTGGATTTGTTTGGCATCAAAAGTATATAGAATCACAGAATCCTAGAATATGCTCAGTTGGAAGGGACCCATCATCATCACTGAGTCCAACTCCTGGCCCTGCAGAGGATATCCCAAGAGTCACAGCTTTTCCTGGAGAGCATTGTCCAAATCCTCCTTGAACTCTGTCAGTCTTGTTTCTGTGACCACTGCCTGTTCCACTGCCCAACCACCTTTTTTACATCTGTCAGCATTTAGAGATTCAGATTTAAACATCACATGTGAGGGCTCAAAATCTTAGGGTGGAAAAAGTTAATTAGTGCTATGACACCCAAACGAAACCACTTAAAATTATGATTCTCAAGTATGTTTGCAGTTTTGTGCTTGGGAATAAATGTTTTAGGTATGATGAAAAGTCAATCAAGCAGCCTGGATATATCAGTTTGTTAAAGAGTAGGAATTGGAGATAAATGCAATATTTAGCTGTTAACTCTCAGCAGAAGTCTTCTGAAATAGTCTCTTGGCATGTTAGCTGTTGACAGTTTCCTTATCTGTATTTGGTCACTCTGGTGTATTTTTGCCATACATTTGCAGTATGCTTTACCTGAAAGTGCAGAATTCTGTCTGGTGTTTTCAGGTGTAGAAAGTTAGTGGTTCAGAGACCTTTCTGTCACTGGTGTCTCTGAGAAGAAGGTATCTCAGTCAAGTGCTAAAATGTGGTTCAACGCACATCTTGCTCTGAAAGTCACAGTCTTCTAATGTGACTGATGGTTTTGTGTATCTTTTGGATTTATGTTACTGTCCAAGCAAGGAAATGAGAGTGTAGTCTCACTGGGGAAAAACTAGGCTTATGGTTTAATTTCCACTTTTCTCTGTACGTCGTTGGTGTAAATTTATTAAGGGAGCATCATGCATTGAAATGTTGGGTAGTTTTAGCATCTAATTCCCTCTTAAAATTCTTACTCTCTGTGTCTTTGATACCCTTGTTTTTTCACCCGTGATGGAGACACAGAAGCTTACTTACAGTATGCTTGCAGTGTGAATGAAGCCCTGAGATACCGAAATGGCAATGGTGCTGCTTGCCTCTGAAAAATGCTGCCAGAAAGCCCAGCTTTCACACGGGCTACATGTGGAAAAGAGCCAAGGGAGAAAATGTTGCTAAGTGAATGTAATGCTATATATATATACACATACACACAAGATTTTGGCATGAAATGGGACAAGGAGAAAGCAGTTGAAGCCCAGGGGCAGTATCAAAAGAGGAAAGGCATTATACTGTGACTAAGAGACAGTGGTTCAAACCCCTGGGATCCACTGCCCTCCTCCCTCCTGCCACAGCTTAGCAGAGAGGGGATTTTATGTCTCATCAGAAAGATGAAAAGCAAAATACCAGCTTTGTGCAGGAGGAAGATAGACCTGGGCAATTATTTTCTGGCTGCACGGCAATTTAAGCTACAAAGCAATGTTGGGATTGGGCTGCTCTTTTACACGGGGCTGAAAGCTGTTCGGCTGCTGATAGTCTGAGGGGTGCAATATCCCAGCAGAGGTGCATGATGTCAGTCCCTGCTGAGTTGGCAGCTAAGCCTTCTCCAGAGGGCTTAGGCCCTGCTTTCTGTATTCCACAACAACACAGGTCTCGTTTTCCTTCTCAGTCAAGACCCTTAAAATAGGTGTAGCAAAGTTTTATGTTTGGTTCGAGGCGAGGAACTGGCACGCCAAAACCACTCTGAGTCAAGGATGATAGAAAAGGGTTGTTGCTGTTTCTTACCTCTCTAAGCCTTGGGAAAGACAGGATGTTGTTAAACATCAGAGGGAACCAGAACAGACAAAGCTCCCTAACGATTGCTGTTATTATGTGGCATGGAAGTACTTTGTTCTATGTGAATTGGTTTGCCGTTGACTTGGGATCTGGGAATTAAAGTGGGAAATCATCCTGAAAAGCACCATTGGAAAGCTCCATGACAGAGAAAGTTGTCTGTAGGAAAGAAAGAGAGAGATGGGGAAAAAAGATTGTCAAAGAAATACAAAAGATCAGTCAGTGAGAAAATATCAATCTGCTATGCAGTATTCTCCTAATTCCTGATTTTTTGGTTGTTGCTGGAGAATGGATCTGTGGTAGTTCAAGGCTGCTTTTCAGTAGTATTAGTGGGGGTTATATAATTTAAAAATGCATTCCTGAATTCTGTGAATTTAATGGTTTCTAGGACTTGGGGCTGTAAGCCTATTCCTGTGCTCACATGCAGAATGTCAAATTTAAATTTCAGTAGTGAAATGTATGGTGTCTGAGTGAGAGAATTCCTGATAATCGCTACATTTGTTATATCTGTGGACAGCCACTGATATATTTTTTAAATTTTTTTATGGTCTTCTTACAGAAGCTTTCATTAGCTATATGCAGGAAGAATTTACTGTCAATGCAGGTGGATTTAACTATGCATGTATTTGTTTTATTTAGATCTGGGCTCTTTTTTATTGGAAACTTGAGAGAATACTGTTATTGAAAAATAACTTTAGGGCTCATTTACAGACTTTTTGTGGTGCTGTCCCACATCACCTGTCAGACAGAGGCACAATAACATTTTTGGTGAATGCTATGCACGTGTGTCCTCTTGTTTAGAGCTGACCTACATCTGGCTGCAGATATGGTGCCCTTTGCTTGTGCACTGAGACCTTCCCACTGGAAGAATCCCGGGGCTGGTTTATCTGTGATTTCTGGGATGCCAATCTTTTTCCTCTTTTAGGAAATTATGGCTCTTGAGATGGGCACCTGTCTCCTAGTTATAAAACAAAGGAGTAGGGAAAGGGTCTCAGCTTGGAGATAGCTTTGCCATGATTTCCATTCCTCTGCATGTGTTTAGTTTTCTGTCATCTCTTTTCTGAACAAGCAATGTGAGATTAAGAAGCCATTCTTTTTTTTTCCCCCCACATTAGCTTTAGCTCAAGATACCATCCTTGTTTTTTATTTAAATTTTCGAGGTGTTGATCCAGGAACATTTTTCCTGCATGTTTTACTTTGAAAGTTGATATAAACATATTTACAGGATTGGGTTTGTACCTGCCACGGTTCCATCAAGTCTGAAACAATAACCAAGAATGAAAATAGGGTGACTGTTACCACTGGAAATAAGAGGGGAAAAGCAAAACGAGCATTTGGCTGACTTTTGATGATTTCCATGGTATTTTCCAACAAACTTCTTTGAGAAGGATGTAAAGAATAAATATATCATGATGAACACAGGATATTGGCATGAAACTATTCTAGGTGTTTCACTGAAAAGAACTAGATTGCCTGCCAATTCACATGGTTTTTTGGTACATCATTTTCTCTATTTGGCCCTGCACCATTCTTCCTCCATCCCACACTTTGCACATTCCTGCCCTGCAGCTGGAAGGAAGGCTGTACTACTTCCTTCTCCCATAAAAGCATTCCCCTCAGAACTTTAGAAGATGATGGCTTTTTCTCTCATCTTGAATTCAAACGATGTGAAATCCAGACTGTTTAATCCGTATTTTTTACCTATATGGAGAGCTATGTATAATGCACATGGAGAAAAACAGATATACGATATCTGGCAACTGGCTGAGTTATTTTTTCATGTATTTTACAGAATGACACTGTAACAAATAACCAAAGAGACCTTAAAAAGTTCTATTTTTTTTTCTTATGAGGAGTTTGTGGGTGTAATTGTGGAAATTACTGAGGCAACATTTTCTATAAGGTTCTCATCCAGCCACAGAAAAGATGTCAGAGGTGGGTGCTCCCACAGTAATTATAATATTAATAATAATGCTAGGTCTAGAAGGATTACCTGGTGGCTCCTGGATCCCTCCACCATGCAATCCCTCTCCCTGCTGGAAGGTTACCTGCCTGGCTGCCTGTTGTTCTGGTGGCATTTCTGTAGCTGACAAACCTCACCTCTTCCCTTTTTACTTGTGGTTTAAATACTTTCCAGGCTAAAGCACCAAGTGTGATGAAAAGAACAATATGAGCCTTTACATATAAACCACCTCTGCTTCTCTCAATCTTGGAAAGGGGCTGCTTTTCAGCAGGCTAAGGGGACATAGCTATTGAGTCTTTTTGTGTGTGTGGAACAGAGCTTTGAACATGGCACGGGATCTTTGGAGGAACAGAAGAATCTCCTCCTGTAGGAGAAGGGAATACAGGCGACCTTGTCCCTGATAAGTAACAACTGTGTTAATTACCCAATACAGCCTTGCCCCTGATGAGTCGCAGCTATATCCAACAAAGAGAAGTGTGATAAAAGGAAGTGGGTTAGCTGGTGAGGAGGGGATCATCATGAAGAAGGATCCTGGAGAGAGAGAATCCCTGCTGTGAGGTCAGTCTGGGTCTGCAGTCAGAGCCTGTTGTTGGAACCTGCAGTCACAGTCTAGCTGGGTAAANGTTCAGCAGGAAATAACCAGCAGTCAGAGGCTGCAAGAGCAACCTCCAGTAGGAGCTTGCTGCAGGCAGAGTCAGGGAATAGTTGGAGTCAGGATGGCTGAGCTGTAAAGAGGAATAAACCAGGACATTTTCATGCTGTGGTAAGCAAGGAGTCTGTGCCTGGGCTCATTTCTGCCCTCTAATAAGAGGTAGGAGTCTGTGCATGGAAGAAGTGTAAGAGCCATCTGTGGATGAGACATCCCTGAGCCATGCTCCACATCATGGACAGGGCTAGAAGCCCTCATTCATCTATCACTGCAGAAAAATGTCCTAAGGCATAGGAATTTAAATGCCACATCCCATGCTCATAAGCTCTGGAGAGAAAAGGAAAAGGGTTTAGAAATCTTCCTGTCTCAGCAGCACATGTGTGTGGGCTGTGTTGTGTTCCTGCACACCCTGCAGCTCAACACTGCCTGAGCCCTGCAGGTGCAGGGTTGGGAAGGACAGAGAGGGGGATGCTAGACATTCCCAAAGTGGCTTTTTGATCCACCAGGAAGAGCACATCCAGTGTTTCGGCTGTTGAGTCTATCAGATATAGCCTCTGAGTAGTGCCTGGATGCTGAACTGGAACAATGAGTGAACAGAGAATGACATGGACCATGGAAAATATAACTAGAAAATACTGTCTAGATCACCTAATTCATCAGCCCTTCAAAGCAGGATTGTTCTCAAATGTATTTTCTGGTATGTTGTTCAGTTTTGTTTTAAAGAAGCCTATTAAAAAATTTAAACTGAATATAGTATTTTAGCTTGGAGTGAATGTATGCTGCATGATCTCTGTGACACCGTTGCATAATTTAGAATTCTTGCCATGCTATTAATAAATCTAGACAAAGACCAGATGCAAGCAAGCTGTAGCTGAACTCAAGAATCTGCAAAAGCTGGGCTAACCTCTTTAACAGCAGAACATATGGCTGTTACATTAACAGCCACTTTTTTTTTTTTTTTTCCTAAAGCAAGGCATTTTATTGAAAGCATGTGGGGGAAAAAGCTATGAACAGAAATAAAGCATGACCTTTGATATGAAGTCATCTTCTCTGACAGTTTCACCATTTAGTATAGATTGATGGGTCTATACATCCAACCTCCTGTTACAATTTTATAGCCTACACTTCTGTTTTACTTTGGTGTCTCCTTTTTCATTCTTTTCTATGTTTAAGTCATAGAAGAATTTTGGGGCAAGCGTATATAAACCTTATGTGGTTATATATTTGAGGTGTAACAAGCACAAGGTCTTTACAAATAGCAACCATCTGATCAAAACCAAGTTGTGTCACAGGGTAATTATCTGCATTTTTTAAAAAAAGCTGTTTGAGAAACTTCTAGCGGTGGTCTGTAAATTTTTTGTTTCTTATTGGAAAAGGGATCCAACTGTTTCTTGGTGGAAACTGGTAGCACATTATAACCTATAGTGAGGCAAACTATGAAGATTTCTTTATGGCAGGACAGGAGGACGTAATTAATGACTATTTCATTTGCAGGAATGAGCAAACATAATGCAAACACATGTGGGATGTTGTGCATCCTTTCTGGGAGGCTCTTGAGAACAGCCAATTACCAACAGTCCCTGATGCTTCTTGACTAATTGTCTTTCTCCTCCATGGCAGTGCTTGTGACAAGTCTCTGGAGAGAAGACACAGAAGAATATTTTTCTGATTTTTTTTTCTTTTCAGAATCTCCTGATATAAGTCTTTGTTTTCAGTGCACAAATATGTCTGTGTTCCATAGGTAACCCCATTTCCTTGGGGCTCAGCTCATGGACTTCAGGTCATCTTTTTTTTTTAACACGAAACGAGGAGATTGGCATAGATTTAAAACAAACAACAAAATCATAACCGTGGGTGTTGGCTTCCTTTAGAGAAAAACTTGGCACCGTCTAAGTTTTCCAGTTATTCAGTACCATTTTGTGTATTTGATGCAGAATTGCATCAAATTGATGTGTCTTATTAGTCCTGACTAAATTACATTGACTACTTAGATTTTTTTCAAAAGTTGTTGCTTGAAAACTGCTTGAAATCCTTGTTAGTAATATCGTGGAATATTTACGTTACTCTTACTCGAAGGCTGAAAAATGTAACAATCTATTTTCTGGTTAGTTTAATAAATAGAAATTCCCAGGATATAATTTGTACTCAAACATAAAGTCCTGGGCAGAGCTTTCATCATTTGAGGCCCAAATCTGTGGGGTTTTTTTTTGATGTGAAGAGAAAACACTGCTAATGGATTTGAGACCTTAACAACTAAATTGTTGAAGTAAAATAGTTATTTTCATTTCAAAAATCAAATTTCCTTTAATCCAAGGGAAAATGGAATAACATTTTCTTTCACCTTATTTTCTATTCTATATTATTTTAATATCCTTATTTTTGCATATGTAGCACATAGTCTTAATAAGCCATGATTGATCTCAAGAATATATGAAATTGAAGGTAATGAGGGGAATTTACTTCGCTATTTGGCAAATAAATTCTCAAACTGTGTGAGGAATAATATGGGATAAGTTTTGCTTTTAAAGGGAAATTTTGTCACTTTTACATTGAACATGGGAAAAACCGAGCTACTAAGTAAATTGATTTGTTCAAGAATTGTTATCTAGAAATGAGAGTTCCAGTCATACTCTGGCAGTCAGGCGAGTGTCATGAGGAAAGCGACTTCATTACATTTATTTTTATTATGCTACTTTGATTGCTAAAACCCAGCTGCGGCTTATTGATGTTCATTTGTAGATTTTTGTCATTCTGATTTTGCTCTTTAAGGTCCCAGTGAGGCAAAGTCTTATTGCAGCACCTGCTGAAACTACCTCTGAGTGCCTTACAGAGTAAGTTCCTAAATGAAAGCATCTCTGGAGCAAGGACTTCTCTCAGCTTCCTGCAAAATGTGCTTGATAAGTCATTTGTCATGTGATCTGTGTTAAGGAATTTCTGTTGGAATAATCAGATTTGGGGTTTTTTTTTTAGAATCTCAGAGCCATCACTCCAATTAATCTTGTCAATGGTATTTGAAAGAAACGTATATATTAATTTGGTTTTTCTTTTCATTGCTTAATGAGTTGATGTAATGCCTTAATCTATCAGTTTCTGTGTTGTGGTGGCTTGTGCAAAGTATGAATGAGAGAAACTATTTACCACCTGAATGCTTGGGCCAGGAACTGAACTTTGATGGTCCTCATGATCCTTTCAACTCAGAATAATCTATGCTGTAATTTCACGGCTTTAACACAGGAGTAATGTAACTGGATAGAAACTTTCTAACAATTAAATACAGGATTGTTAGTGCATGTGAATCACCAAAGTGTAAGTGCAGGGATTTAATATGATTTGCCAAGTTCCAATAATAATCACACAGTATAGTACTAAATTAATCTGAAGTTAGAATATAAAATCTGACAGTTGGTTTCCAAACTGAAGGTGTTCCATAATTTAGCTAGACTTAAATTCGCTGTCCTGTTTTCTTAGTGTATGAACATTGTCTAAGAAACATTTTTGATGCCGTGGTGTCTACTCTTCACTTTCATGCTGAAATCCACTGAGCACCTTTGAGTCCTTGCACTTGTTTTTTGCCTATATGCCCACTGAACTCTCAATCTTTTACTTCACGGCTAAAGTAAGGGAAGAGCTGTCATTCTGTGGAAGTGGGGGCAGCAGAGACATTTATGATTGATGATCACAAACACCCTCTTCTGTTGAACCTTGCATTTTGTAACCAGGGATTTCATCTCTTGTTCTTCAGAACCTTGTCCATCACTTTGCTGCTCTTCCAGGTCTGCAAACTATGTCTCATGCTCCAGTGGCAAAAGTCTTGGGGCCTGGCCAAGTGTTTGGATTGAGCTGAAAGGCTGAAGACATGAGATTTCCAGAGTAGCTGTGATATTTATCCAGGGACTCTATGGTCTGTCCAAAGGAGTTGTCCTTCAGTTTGGAGTTGCTACCTGACGTCTCATGATGGATCACAGTGCTTCAAGTAGGAATTTGGGAAAGAGATCTTGGGGACCTCTTGAGAAGTGAGGGAGCAACTGAGCAACAGGCCTGCAGCAGCAGCAGCAATATCTTTGCCAGAATACCTGGATAGAGTGGGTGTCTGGTATGAGTGGCACTGAGGTTTTAAGTCTGTCTTTCATCTTGGTATTATACTTCTATGGATTGCTGGTTAGCATATTTTGAAATCAGAACAGCTCTTATTTTTGTGACCTACCAGGACATAAGGACAACAGGCATATATCAGTGTTGAATTACATATTTTTTTAAAAAAATTAGAAAAATGCATTTTTATTTAATTTCCCGTAAAATTTCCTAATTAAAAAAAGGACTTTTTGAGATCTTACAGTGGCTTCAGATAACTTGCTCAGCTGGATTTTTCTGAATGTGCCTCGTGCTTGAGTATTCTAACATTTGCACAGTTATGCACATCATTGCCTTAGAAGATAGATTAATAAATGTAAGGATCTTTCTCATCATGGCTGTCTGGGTGGCAGATGAGATTTTTGTGTCTTCATCTGCTTTCATTAGTGTAGTCAGCTTTTGCTATGATTGCTGTTCAATACATGTTTCAATTTGCTGTAAAAAATAATTAGGAAAACCCAATTCCCCTGTTTTATTTATGCTACAGGAGTAGTAATGCCAAGAGAAGGGAATTTCCTCTCTCTGCTTCCTTGGCCTCTTTGTCATGGTTTGTGATGTTTTTAACCCGTCTCAGTGTCAGTAATGAGCTTTTTAGGGCAGCAGAGTAAGAAGATTTGGAATGAAATGGGTGGCCTGTAACCTTATGGAATGAAGGCTGATCCTAAGTGAGGTAGCAAAGATTTCTCACTGAGGATGTAACTCTAGCTGCTTTCACCACCACACTGGCTGTTCCACTGAGAAATTTATTCATGCATGACAGTTGCGCTGGTTTTGGACAGAGGTGATGATTTCAGGACTCTGATTTTATATATCTCAAAAACTGTAAAAACTTCTAATTCATTAGTCTGTCATGCAGTAATTCACTGACTTCTGTGTGGCAGCGCTCTCAAAATTAAAAAGACTGTGTTGTCTTTTGTAAATGCGAGCTCTTCTGACAGTGAATTTATTTTACTTTTTTAGTGGGGAAAAATAGACAATTCAAGCATAGAAAGTTTTAGAGATGGAACTTCTGAGGTTGTAATGAATAAGTGGAGACCATTATTCTTCTAGGAATGCTTTCTGGACACTTCTAGAAACAAATGTGATACTTGAAGTTGGAAAGTAGTTTTTTGTGTTCCTGCTTGCTGTGGGATTTGAGCAATCCCACAATGAGTTTTGTTAGTGAAGGGAAATATTCTGGCAGTCTTGGATCCTGAGTAACACTGATGAGCTGGTGTAGGAGTTTGGCTTCCTGAACAATCTGGATCCATAGGCAGTTGCCTGTCCTTAAAGACAATGCTGTTTTCCAGAATCCTTGCCTGATTTTCATGAGTGGTTATGTAAGTCATGTACGCTTTAAAGTGTCTGGAAAGCAGCTGGGAATGGAGAGGGTTAATTTCTCTGAGATTTGGTCAGAGTGCTGGGACCTCTGTGACCTGCTATGAGGTGTTCTTCACCCGAGCTGTTGGCAAAGAGTCTGTGCTTACTCAGGCCATGAGGATTTCACTGGTTTCAGCCCCGGTCTGTAAAGGGGTAACCTTGAGATGGAAATCAAAATTTGAACTATCACAAAAGATGATCATGAGTACGTTGAACTTTCCAGGACATTGCAGCCATCTGTTTTCTTGCTAACATAATTCAAAGCGCTGGTAATGCTGTGTGAAATAGAACAAAGATAATTTGTAATGAACATTCAACCAATTCTCTCTATTTTGTGGCTTTTGTACAAAAGCCAAGGTCTCTTTGCACACCTTCATATTTTGCAAATATCTGTGAAATTCCTTCAGCAAATAAATTCTCAGTTGTGTATATGCACTCTTCTGCAGGTAGGAAATTTTTGCATTTCTTTTGCATTTCTGTTGACCCCATTTTATGCTGTGGTTGTGGTGTGGGGTTTTGTTTGTTTGTTGTTTCTTTTTTTTTTTTAATATGCTATGACATTGCCAGACTATTGAGGGCCACTACTCTCTTTGTCACCAGGTCAGCTCAGGGCAGACCTAACTGAAAAAGTGATTAAAAATGCCAATGATTTTTTATACCTGAACACTGCCAGTGTTGCAGTGGCCCTGGATTTGGGCTACAAAAGTAGGGAGCAAGGGAAAATTGCTCTTTGTTCACTGCAGTTTTTATTTCTTGACTGGATAAGCTGCAATGCAAAATGGAGCAGTGTCATTGCAATTACACGTGCAATTTGATAGTCAAAGCTATGCGTAATTAGATGTGAATTTTCAATAACAGCAAGATAATAAGTCTCTCTGTGGAGAATAAAAATGAAAGAAGTCTCTCTGTGGAGAATAAAAATGAAAAAAATGGCCATTCTAACAAAGGTCTGTTTCACACTCAGCTATTTTCAATGTATACTTTGCCCAGTGTTGACTCACATTATCTGTTTGATTCTTTTATGGTATAAATTTCATTCTGGGAGTTACAGCCCCATTGTAAATTCATTTGGATGACCTTTGGATGGCCACCAGAAGTTGCTGTGGATCTTAGTGTTCTTGTTGGAGTGAAGGTGTAGTGGTACAACCTTTGGGAGATCTTTTATTAATGAGAAACATAGAATTATGAAATCTGTGTTCACTTAAGCCTGCAACTGTGTTCTTGTCTTTAAGCACGTGACTGCCTTGAGGCTTTGTCTGAGAATGTGAATCTAGTCCTGCTGAAACTAATAGGAAAAGTAGTAGGTGGAAGAACAGGACAGACTATATTTGGAATCTGTGATTTCTTCTACGTAAACCTGTAATACGTTTATGTATATCAAACCACATTAGTACATATTCACAGAATTACAGAATGGTTTGGATTGGAAGGGACCTTAAAGACCACCTAGTTCCAGCCACTTCCATGGATAAAGACACCTACTAGACCAGGTTGAGTTCTTACTGAGCTTTTCTTCAAAAAACACTTTGTACTCAGTGCAAACAGCTGAGGATGGGGGACTAACTAAGGACGAGCAGCTAAGTGGAAGGCTGGGAAGTCAGAACATGATTTTCAGTTTCTCGTTTCAAGTCCCACCACATTAGTTTCAATGCCTAGTTCTGGAATGGTTTTCCCCAAGAGAGTGAAGGTATGTAGTAGACAAGAGAGCAGCCTTTGCTTGTAAAGGTGCTGTGATGAAAGATATGGAGCAATTTCAAGGGGGAAGAAAAACTCACCATAGGGTGGGGGAAATGTTACGGGGTTTTTTTTCCAATTTGTTGAAAACATTAGGGTTTTTTTTTTCTTTCGTAAAAGTTCTGTCAGCAGTTGGAATTTTTTATACATTGTGCTAATCCTACCTTTATATAAAAGTCATAAATCTTATGAATTAATGCATCAGGCAGTTACCAGAACACTTCAGTCTGTTTCTTTTTATGGAGTGATCTGACACGTTTTGCAAACAGCAGACCTAGGTGCTCTGCATGAGTTCCAACCTGGATTTGTAGTGATCAGCTCATAGGAATGGACTCTGGCCCTACTTCCAGTCGGGTGAGAAAATGTGGTTTAAGTTAAATGCAATAATGCTGGAAAAAAAAAAGATAGGAATTACTGACCTTTTGACATTGGATTTTAAAGTTTAGCATAATGCTAAGGGGCCTATGAATATTTTTATTGGTACTTCCATTAGTTTCCTACTAATCTTAACATTTCCAGCTACATAACATTTTCTGGAGTGTAGAAGTCTCTTTTTCCTATCTCCCTATTCTTCAAGCATGCAGATACATTTAATGGCTAATTAGCATAATTAGCTTTGTTGCTTACATTGCTTATGAAATTTGAGGGACATGATTCTGAACTTTCAGCTGCCCTCCAAAAGTGCAACTTTTAAAATGTGCAACTATTTACAAACACAAGTCACAACTGCTTTGTTTACTCTGTGAAGAAAATAAACCATGTAGCTGCCAATAATTGAAATATGTTATAGGGGGAAAACAATTTTACATTTAATATCAAACAGGCAATTTTGATACTGTTGAGCAATAAAATAGTCTATTCAGTGTCTGTCCTAAAAGCAGAAGCATTTATGGGCAGTATAGATGACCAACATACATTACAGAACTGATTTTTATAAAAGTGTTTCCGTTTGAGCAAATATCTTTGATTTTTTTTTTTATATAGGCTTTTGTTTTACATATTTCTGATAACTCTTGCTGACATCCAGCAAGTTCCAAAGTCCTGGAATTCTCTTGAGGTTTTCTGGTAGAGAGACCAAAAAATAATTGTTAAATGCTTCCAGTGCTCCAGCCCTGAAGCAACATTCTGCAACCAGATGATCCATATAAACTCGCTTCCCATAAGAGAGGAGTCTAGTGCTGAAGTAAAAAAAAAAAATACAGTTATGTTTTTAATATCAGATGTTCTTAACCCCAGCATCTGGTTTGAAATGTTCCTAATTCAGAAAATGTCATGTTAAAGAAAGTGCAAAGTACTTTAAGATAATTAGGAACGAATCAGGCAATTTGGAGGAATGGCTAACCACTGGGTTTTTTGGGACACAAATAACGCTCTGGTAAGAGCTCTGGAAGAGCAGTAGTGCTCAAGGAGTCATTCCTGATGGGTCTGGTGGTACCTGCAGCATTAGCTGTGGTGTTTCTGTCCCAAGAAACCAAAACCATGAACCCATTTTGCAGATGGGTCTATTTGCTTGCCCCTAGGTATCCAGGTTGGGCCTGGGTTGCTGAGAGAATGGAAATGGTGCACACAAACAAATGCTTTTGAGTGGTGCCCTAAGAGCTACTTCTGTATTTGTCAGTGTCTGCAGCAATTTTAGGAAACATGTCTTCACTGGAATAAAATCAACAAATAGAAATAATAACAATAATAAAATCAGCACGGTGTAGGTGTGATATCTCCCTTAATTAACTGCTTCATAGAGCTCATGGTTTGATTTGTCGTAGTAAGCAGAGAGATTTAAGTTTGCACTGATCACACCTAAATTTGCGATTTTGCTGAGAATTTGAAGCTTGGCTGTGTCATTAGCACAGCGCTTTACTGGGAAAAGCCTCTCTGACCCTCCTGATAAATGGAAATAGAGCTATGAAAATAAACACCAGTGGATCTAAGCTTTTCAGTGCAGGACATTGAGTGAGTGGAGTTTGATGTGTCTGGGGATAGTGGGACACATTGTCACTCGGATACTAAAGGAAAGATATGTATTTTTAGTGGAAAACATGCAAGTTTTTGCATTTCGTTTTGAAACGAAACAAGCATCAGCCCAGGGTAAAACTGAATTTTCTTTTAATACTTTTAAAAGAAAATTATTTTACTCTTGCTGTAGTATTCTTTCTGTTGTTTGCTGTGATGGGCTACTTCAGCTCCTGCCAGTTAAACTGGTACATGTTTCTGCCAGTAAAAAAGAAGGCAGTTCCATTCACTGGAAGTTTCCTAGTTTGTACCAGGAGAGAGTTTAGTTCTACTTGACTACAGAGGTTACTTCTCAAACAGATTTTTAAAAAAAAATATTTATTTTTTTACTATTCTCTGTAGTGGCTCTTTGAGAAAAGCCAGGAGAGTAATACCAGGAATGGCTCTCGGTCCCCATGCATGCACATTTTTCTCCTTCCAAGCAGGTAAATGTTGATCAGTTGGATACCTCCTTGTGGTTCTTGAACCTTAAATTTGTGTGAATTGTAGTATTCCAAATAGATGCGTTATTTTAGGATCTGTCTTATTGTAGGTCTTACTTGTTCATGAACTTACTTCTTGAGTAAAAACCATTTTAATTGCTTTCCTTATAAAAACAGTGTAGAGCACACTTCTTTTGGCAGCCTCTTGAGAGATTGCTGATTGCAAATAAATATTCTTTCTCTTTCCTGATAGTGATTACTTCTACCTCTTTTGAGGTGTTTTGTCCTTCCCTCTTTTCCTTTGAGATTTCCTCGGGCTTAGCCATGTTTCCTAGGAAGTGATTTTGGTGTGGTTATGCTGTGTCTAGCCCTGTAGTAATTTTCTCACAATAATTTTTTCAATGTCTTGATAAAGCTAAGGATGGAGATCAAAGACAAAAAAGATCTTACTAGTGTTGCAGAAGCCAATACTTGGGAAAAGGTGAAAAAAAAATCTGTGAAGCCTCCTTTTTGTCCTGGCACAAAAGCTGCTGTGGAACTCCGTAGCTGTCTTTTTTCCGTGTCCTTTTTCTGCTCCCTTGGTGCAAACACACAAACCCTTGCTGGGATTGTAATGCACCTCGGTAGCAGCCAGGCACATGCTGTCTCCTGGCCCAGCATCCAGATGGGAGCTGGGAGAAGTTGCTGGCTGCATTCCAGGGGCACACTGGGGTGGGAAAGGGGAAAGAGGAGTTCCTGCAGCAGGTGGGCACAGAGCACACCAATCTGCGTGCCTGCTCTCTTTGCATAGAGTTTCTTCAGTCATCTTGGTGTGTTTCTGCCCAGCTGGAGGTCTGTCTCTTCTATTCCAGTATGTTGGTATCATTTTTATTGACCTGTCTGTGCTGCTCCCACGCTGAGGGTGTGGTCTCTGAGGATGAGCCCAGCTGTGGGATGTGAGCACTGGATGGGATCTCGCAATGCAGGGGTTCCCAACTGTGGTCTCCAGAAGGCTGCTTGTAAGTTGCTGCCTCTCTCAGTTTGTTTGCAGCTGCTAAATTGCATTTGAGACTTCTAAAAATAGACTGAATGTTTCTCCATTTAGTTTCCAAGCCAGGAATTGCTATAATTGCTGCTTGTGATGTGGAATATGCGTGTGCAAATGCACGAGTGTCTGTGCCTGACAAGGAACTGTAGTGAAGCAGGGTTTCCAGAAGAAGATCTACTTTCATTATTTCCAGTGAATTAAGAGTTTTAGGGAACACTACCCAGGAATGGGAGGAGTCTTCCTTTTAATTTTCCTTTATGCTTTGTTGAAGTGACATTGGGTAATGTTGACTGACAAGTCAGGAAAATGCTTGAATAAAGAGATAGTCCAGGTTTTAAAAATAATTTGGTTCCCTTACTAGTTCTTCTAACTAGAGTTCTGTGAATTTTCATTGGCACAACTTTTTAACAGGCCTGATAGTTGTTTCAAGTCCTGTAGGGAAAAGGGATGGTAAGTCCTCTCAGATTAATATTTTCAGCTTGTCTGTACACTCAATGCAAGGAATTTTGAGGGTTTTGTCTGAAGCCATAAGTGCAGCATATTTTAGAACTGGGAGCCCAAAACATCAATTTAATATGATTTTTTAAAATCTTGTTATCCCTCTCAAATATCTGTTCAGTCTATTTCAGGTCATGCAGCAAAGAAATAAAAATGTTGTTAACCTCGAACAATAACAACAACAGCACAACATGTCAAGTGTCCGGGGTACCAATCATTCTAGATTTGTACTGTTTCATTAAATGAGTTCTGCACTCTTTTATCCGGAGATTTTACTGGGAAAATTTTAGCTCACTGTTTTTATGGCTTTTTTGATTCATTTCTGGCTTCCAAGCAAGCAGTCTGCCCCATGCTGGCAGGGGGAGGGCTGCAGGCTGGAGGTGAAGAAAGCATCAGTGTCTTTTATTAGAACTAGCTTGGAATAGCCTCCTTAATTCCTATAGAGTTTCTGTTTTCTCTTAAAAGATACCAAAATCCAACCAAAAAGCAAAACAAACCCAAACAAAGCCACAAAAAAAGGAGCCTAATTATGGTTGCATAAACATGATTATTTAGGAACTAAAAAAATCAATACAACATTCCCCAGCAAGCTGTGCCCCAACAATGAAGCCCACTGCAAAACTTTGAGAATTGTTTTTGACTGAGACATGCAGACTGTGAAAATGCTCAGTAAATTCCATGTTTTATTTTTTTTTAAAAAAAACCAGAACCAGAGATGTTTCAGCGGAAAGAATTTCAGATAATTTCGGTATTTCTCCCTGCAGTAAGATCCAGAAGAGATGTGAGCGAAAAATCCCTGGGAGGATCTTGTGAAGTTTTGTGCAGAGGCTTCTCTGGGGAGGGCTGAGGAGGTGTGATGGGTTGCCACCACTGAGCTCATTAATGCAGCCTCTGCATGGGAAGGGAAAGCTGAGCACCAAGAGAGAACAGCTGTCCCCTCAGGTTTGTGCAGATGGCTTCTGGCCTGTGACTGCGAGGCTGTAGCTGCACGAGACAGGAGAGAAATAGAAACAAAAGGGAGGGGAGCCAACAGTGATGCTCAGCCAGACAGTCATGGGAATTGAAATGAAGTTGTCAGGGGCAGGCATGAGTGAAACCTTAAAGTCAGGGAGCCTGCTCTAATTCCAGAGGAATGGTTCTCTCTAGCCAGTTCATGGATTTAAGTGGAGTAGCTAGAGGGGCAGGTGAAGTTGATCTCAGGCCAGATTAATCCCTAATGTAATCTTGTTGGCATCATTGTGCTGTCTTCCCTCCGTTTCAAGCTTCGGTGGAATTCCTTCAAAGATGTGTTTCGCCCTTCCAACTCTTGTTTTACAAAATTCCACTGAATCATCACGTTTTACCAGATGCTCCTTGGAGCCTCTGCCCTGGATTACATCACTGGTGTCAGGACAGCGGGTCGGGTTACTGGGAGAGTAGGTTTCCTTATAAAGAAATTGTCATACTCCTGAAATGATTTGCTTAATGAAGTTATGGCTGTCGCTGTAAATTTGCAAATATTTGCAGTGCCAAAGAACTGAGCGGATCAACAGCAAACCTCCATTTATGTGTGTGTGTGGGAGGCTTGGCAAACTGATTCCCCCATCCTCTCCCTTGAATGTCTTGAGAGACAAGTTCTCTTTCCAGCTTTGCCACCAACACATTTGGTGACGTTGGATGCTTCCCACAGGACTCATGTCCCCGTGTCCTGGTCCATGATGTGGGAATGACAGCATTCCCTGTGTTCTATCAGGAAGCTTGTAGTGTTACTAGACCGTGCTACATATCCAGCCCTCATTGAGCTGACATATATTTGA
The DNA here is from genome assembly GCA_008694505.1 of Cyanoderma ruficeps. Taxonomy (NCBI): domain Eukaryota; kingdom Metazoa; phylum Chordata; class Aves; order Passeriformes; family Timaliidae; genus Cyanoderma; species Cyanoderma ruficeps. The sequence continues at coordinate 2,731,744 of VZDJ01000030.1, read as the reverse complement.
TCTGATTCCAGTAATAATGATTAAATCTTACAAAATGATGTGAGGAAGATGGCCTTGGGTAAAGGAAAAAAACAGAATAAGTACCAGGAGAGGTACACAGCACTGGAATTTAGCTGCATGTCAAGCAAGGAATGGATATATATTTCTGTAGAAAACCACAAATCCTTTGTCAACAGAACTGACAAGTCATCCTTGAATTTTTAATCCACAAAATGGCCTTATTAATTTTAAATTTGCCTTGTATTATGGCATGCAAGGATGAGATGCAGACCTGAATGTTCTTGCCACATGGAAAACATTTAAGTGAAGAGATGGAAAGCATTATTCTGTAAATGCATTTATTAGCAGCACAAACTGGAACAATTGAGCACGTCAGGTCTCGGTTTGATTGCACCGTGTCCCATGAGTTTGTGGGCGATGGTTTAAGTGAAGCTAAAAAAGTACAACCGTTTCAGTAAAAAAAAAGCTCTACCACAAGGAATACCTTTTTTTTTATCATATACTACTATGTCTTGAATAATAGGGTTTTTTGCCAGTTGACTTTTTAAAATTTAATTTTCTATTATTAAGATGTTAAATATTACTCTCTTTGGCCAGTGGTCGTAGAGTGTGTAGCCAGAATCTTGTTCAGTTTCATGTTTAATCATACTGATGCTAACAAACTTAACTTTGGAAATCCAGTTTGTGAACACCATTGTGATTGTACGTGAAGTGGAAACAGATTTCCAGATTTTTCATTGCTAGGAACAGCCTTTCTTTTAGTTTACACAGTGGAGCTCAGCTGTTATTAGAACTAAATTCTTTTAGAACTCTTAAATAAAATTTCTATCTTTTCCATTAACAGCACCCTGAGAAGTGGGATATTTCCTTCCAGGCGGTAGAAGTGTTGTGTCAAGATGGACTCTGTGAGGCCAAATTAAGCACAGATCCACCTGCTTCTTTTGCACCATGATTGACGTTTTCTGCAATTGAAGAGGACAACCCAAATTGACCTAAGTCTGCTTGTTTCTAATAATAAAAGGGAGTCAATAAACAAAAGCCACATGTACAGAAACTGCACCTGTTGAAGAGATCGCTTCTCATTTTGACCAGCGTCAGATTCCTGCTTAGCAGCTTCAGATCGTTGGCATATTGACTGCCCAGAAATGTTATGTTACACATTGAAAAAAATGTAATGAGGGTGCTAATTAAAGGATAATTGAAGGCCTGCAGATGATGCAAGATTGTTGTTAGGGTTTTTAGTACTGTGCTTGAGGAATGGTGGAAAGAGTCATCAGCTGTGTGTGTCGGTACCTTTCTATTAATTCCCAAACTCTCCTGGGCCGGGTGCCTGAGGCTCATGTTGGTGTCCCTGTTGGCTTTCCCAGATTTTTTTTTCAGTTGCTCCATGTACCATGTGTTGAAAGAAAACGTTCTGGTTAAAAGACGAAGCACGGACAATGGGTGAAGGTGAGCAGAGTGCCTGGATGAAGGAAATTCTGGACAGATACGTGCCTGAAGGTTCTTCTTGAACACAGCATAAGCTTTGTACCTTTTTATTTACTGCCTCTTGAGTGTTGCTTGCTCTGAGACTGTTGTGAGATTGCTCTGTACCTCAGAGGAAGTCGGTTTGTAGACGGTTCGTGTAGTCTGTTTTGCATGATTTCTATTTAGAGAATGTTTAATGAGTGATAAATAATTTCCAAATGTATCTCTCATGCATTAACGCTTCTGTTGCATCAAAAGAAAAATATTTTGTTTGGGCTCATTTCAGAGTATTGGCATAACAAAGGCTAGAAGCCAGATGACAGGCATCACCCTAAGATTAACTCATTTTTGGCGCAGGCCGAGGCAGACACGCACGCACGGGCAGAACACCCCCTGCACTCTGCTGGTGACGATCTGGGCTGGGCTCTGTCCTCACCATGTCAGTGCACACTGACACTGCATCACTCTGAACATGACATGTTGCACGTTGAGAGCTAATCCAAACAAAGGATGAGCACAAAGGGTCGATTATTTATGAAACAAAGCAATCTGAGGAAAACCTCTCAAGGGCAGCATAAACATGGGAACAGTTTCCAGTCGTGTGGATGACTTAAGACAGATTGTGAAGTAAAATCAATCTGTGCCATGGACAGGGAGGAGTAGGTTGGTGTTTCTCCGGAAAAAAACCCCAAACCAACAACAACCAGGCTTAGGAGAAAAAGAAATACATATTGCTGCTTTGATACACAAGATACACTTTCTTTCTGTGCATACAAAAGCAGAGTATGGTCAGAAACAGGGAGCCTGCTCCAGCAAAGGCTCGGCCATGGGAGACATCACACTGGAGTTAGGATGTACTGTCTGTACACTAGAACTAGTGTCCTGACTGTAAGACAAATTCAAAATATGTTTTCTCTTTCTCTTATAACCCTCTGTTTTTATCTTCCTCCCAGACTTGGTTAAAGTTAGGTCTTCAAAGCAGACCATGTGCTTGGACTGAGAAGTCCATGGTGCAGGTGTGCCCTGATATTGAATACTCTGATACTGGGGGATGTTTTTCTGTACTTGCAGATGCTTTACAGGCCAGCCTGAGCAGAGGGGCTGCTCTGCCTGTGCAGGCTGGCACACAGGCACTTCTCATTAAGTACTCATTAAGTTTCCCATGATTAGTTAAGTGATCAGTATCCGAGAGTTTCTAGACTAGGTGCCAAAACTCTGAGAACCTTCTGGGAGGCGATTTAAGATACTCGAGAGTTTCTTTCTTTGGTTTGAGCAGACATGTTCTCTTAATGTGCACACCTTAAACACAGTGATGTTCTTACTCTTCTCTAAGAAAAGAAAAATAGGAATGATTCCTAAAAATGATGCTGCTTGTAAAAGGTAGATCTGGGTCTAATGTGGCTCTGACTTTGTAGTGAAACCTGGGTGGCAAACTGGTGGGAAAGACTGAACCAGCAAGTGCGTTCTCAAGGGACTGAGAGGGTGAATGGAAATTTGAGCACTGAGGTAGACTAATAATTTTTTTCTCTAAGTCCAATTTAAACATTATGACTGGGTGTGTTACTCTGGCATCAAGCACTGGAAGGAGCACATTCATAGTTAAAATCCTAGGCTAGTGGAGATGTTGCTAGATTGGCTGTTTAATGCTTTTCCTCATTTACTGTATTAGTTCTTTCATTAGAAGAAACAGATCTACTGTACATTTTTGTTTCATGAACTGAAAAATTTACCTTTTTAAAATTTTTCCTTTGTCTCACTACCTGAGATTAGAATCAGCGACTCAGTTTTATCTTCAGGAGGTCAGTCTTCTCAGTTTAATTTTCAACTTCATTCATTTTGTGTGTGAATATCCATGCTACGTAACTGTGTGCTTTCTATGCAACCTTAGCCCCTCATGAAAGCTAAATACCAGATTCTCCCTCTATATTTTGTTTGTCCATGCCCCTCATGTTCATCCATGATTCTAGGAAAAGTTAGTTTTGATAAAATTAAGTTCTGAGTCCTTGTTAATATAGGAAACATTTTTTTCTTTTAAATTTTTTTAACTTGATCAAAGCTGAGAGTGGCTGAAGCTCTGGCTCCCTCAGAGTACCTGCAAATAAGAGCTTAAATGCGTATACATCTAAAAATGTCCTCTTCTGGTCTCTGGAATCAGGGATGTGAAGTTGCTCAGCCTTACCTAATGATACAGTATTACCCTCAAGATACTTTTATCTCAGTCAGTTATCTCAGTTGTTACTAACTTTGCTGCTACGGTCAAAAATAATGAAGCAGCTTTGCATAAAAGCGACAATGTCAGCATGCCACGAGAAAATCATTGATGAGACAGGCTATTCCATCCTATAATTTTGGTCCATTTTATAATGGAGAAAAACTTAATGGCTTTAGTGTAGTTTATAGCAAAGGATTATTTCTGAGAGCCTGGATAAACATTGCTAGGACCTATATTTCAACTTTCAAGTGTTTAACAAAGAATTATGGGATTGTCTTATAACTAAGAGCTAAACTATGGGAATTTACGTTTTCCTTTTTGCAGGATAGTCCCTCTTAAAATTATACTCTGAACAATGGTTATTTTCTTGTGCCAGTACTTGATTCCAAATACTGTGGCTTGGCAGCAGGCAGGTCTCAGATTTCAACCACATGTATTTCAAAAAAAAAAAATCAAAAGATCCTTATTTGGCACTCCACTTACATATCTTAAAAAGCTGTGTTTGTGTGTCAGATTTAAAAATAATTGAAACCAGGGGTGTAAAAACCTGAACTCTTCTTCCAGGATGTTTTGACTTCAATTGCTTCCAAGAGCATTGAAGGGAACAGAATGGAAACCGTGTGCAGCGTGAGGCACTGACAACTCTCAGAGAGCCTTAACTTGAAATGGACACACGTGATACCACAGTGGCCTTTCCAAAAATTATTCATATTTGTGTTCATTATGTCTTTTAAACAACTATATGCACACAAGTGCGTGCTCTCCTGGAAAAATGCTCTGCAGGTTTTGTTTGGTAAAGAGGAGGATTGCTTTGCATGAGGAAGTGTTGTGGAATTAAAATTGATGAAAGAATTAGAATGTTGACCTACCTTAGAACAGAATGACAGGGATCGATATCCTTGTTTTTCAAAAATGTCTCTTTGGAGCGTTAATGCCTATGAATTATATTTTTTGGCCGTTAAGGTAAAATAGCACTGCTTGTGCTAGAAGCCACAATGTACAAGAGGATGCCTCTTTATTTTTTTACACAGTTTTTAGAAATGTTTGGAAAAAAAAAATGATGTAAACTCATAGGTGGCTTCTAGTAACCCATTATGGAGAAACTTGTCCTTATTCCCTTGGAATTTCTTTTTCATCCACAAAAAATTATGTGGAAAGTTGAGTCCCAATCTTTTGCAAGTAAAACATCCACTGAGGGAATGACTTAGAACAGATGTGAGGGGAGGAAACTCCATCTTGCTGCTGCTTATTAGTTTTAGGTAAGGCAAAATATCAACTAAGGAAGTTATCCCAAAAATTATCAAGTAAAGCACAAACTCATAGCCTACTATGAGTTATGCTATAGTATAATATCATGACAAATACAAATTAAAGCTGGCACATACCCAGTATTGTTTTCCCATAAAAAGGTGGTTGTGTGGCTGATGATGACCCTTCCAGGCCTTACACTTCCCTGACTCTCTTGTGCTTCCAAAGGATGGAGGGATGTAGAGAGCAGCAAAGGGTCCCAGATGAAGGAGAAGAATCACCAGGCTGGGTCAGATACCCTCCATGACAAATATGTAATCCTGTCATGTTCAAACTGCAGAATAAATGAGAAAAACCAATTGGGAAATCTGGAAGAGGTAAAGAAGCAACAGAGTCATCTACTGAAACTAAAGGGATTCTTTGTTTGCAAGCGTTTTGAGAAAAAAAAAAGCAACAAACCAAACACCAGAAACACAAACCAAAGATGGAAAACCCCCAGCCAACTCCTACACACTCACTCACTCATCTTTTATAGCAGAAATAAAGAAAAGAAAAAACCTATTTACCAGATGGCATGTTGCAGTTTGATTTTATGCCAGGCTTGGGCCTTCCATGAATTCTTTTCAGTGGTTTTTCTTTTTATATTTGCTAAGGATTCTGCCTGCACAGAAAACTAATGTGAACTATTGTAATTCCAGTCACTTGCTCATCACTGGAAAGAAATCTCAGCCAAGAAACCGGAAAACAAAAACTTTGAAATACAAAGTCAGTTCCGGCTATCAGTGTTTTGGGTTTTTTTGTGTGGTTAGTTTTGTTTTGTTTTTTAATCTGTGATTTCTTGTCAGCCTAATATGTAGATATATGTATAGATACAAGCAGAGTAGATTTCTATGAACAGTTGAATGTTGAAATGTTGAGTATTTTGTAAAATACTTACATATTCTTTTTCAAAGAATTTTACTACAGGCTCAATTTGAGTTCAGGCCAAAGAGGATTTGAATTTGGAATTAAATCAGATTTTAATTATTTCAGATAAGTTGAATTCATTATGCTTTTCCTCTTCCTGACTTCATATCCTAACTTAGTTTCCAGTGTGTTGTTTCTATTGCTATTGTTGGTATCCTTCAGAAAATGCCTTAATTCAGAAAGAAATCATGGTAAGGAGATTGTGACCTTTGAGGCACTTTGGTTTAGTGGCTCAGTGAGAGCTGTATTTCTGAGACAGGGAAGATTTCACAGGACATGAAGATTAAAAAACAAACCCCATCTTCTCCTCCAGACAGACAAAGGGACAAATGATTCTCTTTTATCCTCCCCTTCGCCCCTGCCCCACCCTAAGAATGTGCATCACTAGTATTAAAACTAAAACACCAAGGGAAGAAAAATCAGAAGAGTTCAAGCTGGCCTGGCCTGAGGCAGTATGACTTTATATTCTTGTACATACATCTGCTCAGTTTTACAGTGCCTGACAGCATGTGAAGGGCAGAGGCATTCAATGTAAACATCAATGCAAACATGAAATATATTTTATTTCAGAAGGGATGACTCTTCTGCATTTATCTCTCTTCCTGATTGAAATATTTTCCCCATTGCTGGCTGGAGTCTTCTCTTTTTTAGTTATATTTTGTTGCAGAGCTGAAATGGAGGAAGTGGATGGAATATGGATGTGGTCTCTAGAGGAAGTGTGAGTTTTGATTTAATGTCATCAGTCATAGAGATGATTTTGGTCATCTTTAGCTAGAAGTAGATACTGTCCTGACATATATTACCAGCAGCTAGATGTGGCTGTGAATTGCAAGCTAGCCAAGAAGTAAGCTCAAGTTTGCTTTACAAAAATCCTCTCACTCCAGCTCATTCTCCTCAAAGGGATTGGGAGTTCTTCCCATATTTTCAGATATTAATATGTGGGTTGGTTTCAGTAACTTCCACAAGCAATTAACTCTTCATCTTTCTTGTAGATACAGTAGGTCAAGTGTGTGGGGTAGATACACACTTCACATATTTTGGTGCCCTTCTGGGAGCTGAAGAGTAAAGGTTATTTTTTTGTTTTTCTCTCTAAATGTGGAACAATTAGTGCCATGGAGAAGGAGATAGCTCCTGCAGCATTTGTAACCTAGGAAGTCACTGGGAAGCCTATTCCATGTTTATTTCAGCTTCTCCCTTTAGGAAGGAGGCTTCTACTGCACCAAGCACTTGGCTGGTGTTGTGTCCTTGTAGCCTGTTGTAACTAGCCTGTAGTTGCAGTAGAATGATTTTTTTTTTCTTTTTAAGAAGTTGAAATCCGGTGAAAATAGATTCTGGAATTGCAAGCAGATTCTTGCAGTAGCATCTGACTTGTTGCACTATATGAAGCATCGTTCCTTGTTCCTGTCCTTGTTTGGGAAGAACATTAACAGTGAGAGAACAAAGATGAGTAATGAACCTCCAAGGGCAATTGAAGCCAACTGTGGGCTCCCAACAAACACAGCCTATAAGTCCCCTGGGCCCCTGTCCAGTTTGTTTAGGGACAGTTTTATGAATCCTACCTGGAGTGCAGCTGTAATATAAATACATATGGGCAAGCTGGCAAGAACTGCTTAATTGAAGTAATTTGTTTTGTCACTCGTCTTCTCAATTTCTTCTGACTGCCTGCTACCGCCACAAGACCCCTTATCCTTTCATTAATGCAATTCCACTTCCTAATTTGTCAAATGACTACTCCAGCAGTGAAAAAGAACCCACAAAGACTCTGTACAATGAAAATTATTTATTGCTATCAGTTGAAAATTAGCCCACCCATGGATACGTTAGGGGTGATAAAATTTGATTCTCTGCTCGTTGTTGGAACGTCTGGTAGTGCTAAACAGGGAGATGTCAAAAACCATTAGGGAAACAATATCTTATGAAAGACTCTGTAGTTCCAAAGTCACTGACTCCTCCTCACCCTGCATGGTGAATTCCACAGTTTACTAGCTGCCTGTTGTTGTTCTTTTTTTTTTGATGATCTTTGGAATTGGCTATGGATTTGTGTACAAAATTCAGTGACATGATTAGCTCAGTGCATTTTTGCTCTACCTTTGCTTTGCAGCACCCCGTTTCCTCAGCTGTGGAAGCAAAACTGTGGAACTGTTTTGTGATCTGTATAAAATAACTGCTCCCTTGTAAAAATACTCCTGTAATAGTTTTGTTTTCCTTGTGCTTTGATGCAGTTCCAGCAGTCTCACTGACACTTGTTCTGCTACTACAACTACAGGGGGAAAAAAAAATCACAACGCCTAAGAAGAGGAAGAGAGGATTTTGTAAAGAGAAGGAGCTGTGTCTGTGGCTGGATTGGGAATACTTGAATGTGACAGTAGTCCTCATCTTATCTGAAGAAAGAGCTGTGCTCTGGGACGGATTAGTTATTACCTTGGGACATGGCAATACAGAAATACTCTAGCAGAATGCTCAAGGCCTTTATCAGGTGATTGCAGACTGCTTTGGTTTGTCTTACTTGCTTTTAATGCAAAACGCACAAGAGTCACTTGGGCAGAAAAGGCAAATCTGCAAATCTGCAGTACCTCCACCATGTTTGGAAACTCCTGCTTTAAGTGAATGTTTTCTTGTACTTTTCTGTTTTTCTTCATCTACTTAATCCACATCTCTAGGACTCTGTGGAAGACTTTTACAATCCTATCCAGGACCATTGCGTCTTGGTGAAGAAAATTCACATCTATTAGTAATATATCTGTTACCTGTCAGTATTTTATTTCATAGCAGAAGAGGCTGTTAGTTGGAAGGATGCGTTGCCAGATTTATGTATTAAGGACACATGCAAAAGTGTTTATTTGAGAAAATGAATGCTGCTTTCCCCCTCACCTTATATTTTTTAGTTTTGTTTTTTGTTTGTTTTAAGGGCTTTGGCTTCTACCGTTTTACCTAGAATTATTTTGTTCTAAAGTTGGTATTCCAGGGAATAAGGTATGATGAGCCAGACTCTTGGGTGGAATTTGAAGCTGTGGCATGTGTTTGGACTGACTGAATATAAGTAATTGGAAATGCAGGATATTTGGATACTATTCATTTCTAGGGCTTAGCAAAGCTTCTTAGCACACTGTGCTTTAAATAGAAAAGACGTTGAAGTAGCTCCTCTCAGACTGGAGGTTCTCCAGCTCCTGTCTACTCTAAAGGTCTGTGCCAGGATACTGGATTCCTGAAATCTTGTGTTGGAAGAGTAGCCGTATTTTGACTCTGTGCTCTGGTGTGATGATATCAGTGCTGACACCACCCAGCTTTCGTGGTGTGCTGTGCAGAGCTGCTACACAAGTGAGCTACAGGTCAGGAGTGCACCTTGGCTGTAGCCACCTGTTTTTTCAGCATTCATTGTGCTGTTGCAGCACAGCTTTCCTCCTGGTGTCTATGTCCTGGCCTTCCACAAATGAGAGCATTTCGTGTCAGTGCTGAAAAGGAGCTGGTAATCAACTGGAGAGACACATGTTTTGAGCATTTTAATGCACATTAAATGATAAACTTTTTTTCTTACGAAAGGGACAATACGTGCGTTGGTCAGACATAACTTAATCCACTGCTACTTATGAGGTCTCATAAGTGCTGTTAGGTGTTTTAAATATTGACAAATAATTTGGAAAATTTATGGATCCTTGTTGTAATAAGTCAGCTGAGACTTCATTATCTTCATGCAGGAAAAGCCAATTCTTTATTTTTAGAACTTATTTTGTACAGTTTTCATAGATTTCATATGCAACTTTAATTGGTTAATAGCTTTCATGTTAATTGCTCTATTGGTTAGTAAAAGGTATTCTACTTGTTTATCAAATCTCTTTATTTTTTGATTATTTACATATTTCCTTTACTGATTTTCATGGGACAAATCTCTTGTTACTGCATGTGCATTTGTTTTTTAACCTAAGAATAGGTTGTTATGCTAATGAGTCCTTATACTAAGATTGTTTTTGTATGGAAACTTATAAGTTGCTTAACTGCACTTAAAGGAAATGACAGGCTAAGTATTACTTTAATAGAGCAGGCCTGATTTTATGAGGCCTTTCTTTTCTAATCCTGTCTATCACAGATCCTTGTGGTAAAACAGATACCTGAAAGTAAAAATTGAGGACTCAAGGTGAAGGTAATCTCTAGTCTGATTTTTAAATCAACAAAGGGTCATCCCCTGTATTGCTGTCCTTTTTGTGAGGCATATATTCTTTTTTCTTCAAAGCAACATCATGCAATTATTTGTCTGGTTACCTGTTAAGGGTGATAGTATGAGTCAGTCATTACCAGGGATTGATTGATTCGTTGATTGACTTACTGTAGTTAGAGAAAAAACATGGCAACAATTTGGAATCATTTATGGTTACTGGATTTACTGACAGCAGCAACAACTCAGCACTCTTGGCTTTACGATGTCTGGCGGGGCTGGATGCAATAGCTAAGCACTGGCTCTTGCAGGTTGCCATGCAGAAATGGGGTGAAGGGTCTTGTGCCTTCTCCCAGAGATGTGTCTACCAGCTAGGCTTGGAATCCCTCAGTTCTAGATGGCCAGAACAAAAAACTTCAGAAACTGAAAACTTTAATCTACAGGGTAGGGCAAAATGAAGATGATAAAAAAAGGCTGAGAACAGATATCCTCTCTGCCCACCTGTCCTTGCAGGAGGGTTGCTCACTCTTAGCTCTCTGTCCACCAATTTTGCATGGCCATCTGTATTATAATAAATTTTAATCAATCCCCTCTAAGATGGTAAAGGAAAAGCCTGAATTTCTATCTTCCCCAGGGCCTAGATTTTGTTCCCTTCTCTTTTCAGCAGTGCCCCAGTCACCACCCATATCCTGTAGGCTGTTGCCTGTTTCTTCTGACGATGCTCCCTTGCTTCTGAAGGTGTTCCAGTCTGCCACAGGTAACCTTTTTCCCTGATGCATCTGTGTAGCCTGCAGGAAAAATAATGCCAAATAGTACACAACCAGACTGGCTGCACCCTTCACAGATTGGCAGATGCCTCATCAGTGCCCATGAATGTGAGAAGTGGAGGCTACAGAAAGGAGTAGGTTCTTCTTTCAGCCTTGGGCGAGATGAGGTGCTGTGAGATCTCCCTGAAGAAACTCTCGCTCCGCCAGAGAAGTGTTTTATAGTTTGTGCCCAAAGCATCTATTTCTGTGTGCAGTGGAGAGTCTTATGTAATATATTCCTCTCTGCATGTTCTCTTTCCCTTTTGGCACTGGTTCTGGTGAGTGGTCTCTCTTGCAGTCCCTGAATGCAAAAATGCTTAATACAACAATTCCAGACCATCCTTTTGGGGCCACTGTTTTGTGTCTCAGTCTTTCACCCTCTCATCCCACTCAGTCTAACCCTTCTGAAGGAAACTCAGTGGTACCACCTGAACACAGAAAAGCTTCAGCTTTTGAGGTAATTCTGTTATAAAGCAAAATGTGTAGGAGCACTTTAGTTTTGAACATGTTTGAGAAGACTGTACCAAAGAAACTCTGTGAAGCTGAAGTTCTCATTTTGATATAGCTCATGGGAGGAAAAAAGTAAAGAAGCTGGAAAAATTAAAGGAAAAGAAAATGGAAGGAAAGCAAGTTAGTTTAATGGCTGCAGGGCTGTGGTTTCAGAGAGAGCTGAACTAGATCTCAGAGGAGCAGATCCAGGTACATCAGTACAGAGCTCTGCTCAAACTGAATAATCCCCAGTGAAAAACTGTGTAAAAATGTTTGGTGGTTTTTTTTTTTTCCTAGGGGAGCTTAGTGTCTGTTTTTGTTGTATTTCATAGTACACAAAATAGATTTTAATTTGTCACTTTTGAGTTTAATTTTTTTATTTATTGGACTTGTTAGTTCACTGAGTTTATTACTACCTTGAATCAGTTGGATTGGAAGAGACAATTTTCTTATATTTTTTGTGAACTAACTGCCAACGTTTGTTTATTCATATAGTTTATTTATTTTCTTAAAAATGAGTGGGTGATTTTGACATATCTTAGTCAAATAAGAAAGTTTAAGTTCATGTGATCGTGCTTATCAAAGCTGAGAGCTTTAGCACATTGTAGATTATGAAATTTAATTTTTTATTTATTATATATTCATTATAAAGTGGGTATGTAATGCGCACAAGCAATATTACAGTTTTATTGACACTTCATCAGTCTGTTTCCTCTACCTTTGTCTCTATTTGAAAGATCATCTCAAAATAAGTAAGAAAAGCCTTTTGTCCGTGTTCACTGAAGTATTAATTAAGGGGCATCCATTCCTACTGGGAATTATACTGATTTTATCCAGGATTCTGCCTGGTTGTCGGACTTATTCGTTACTTGTGTGGCACTTGGACTGAGGACTTTATAGATTATGTGAAAGAAGTGGCCCAGCCCTTAGGAGCAAAAGATCTTATTTCAGACAGAAGTCAACGAATGGGAGGAGAAGTGTATGTGCATGCGTGTGGGGGCAGGAAAGAGCAGGGAGGAGAGAAAGGGTCAGGGTTACAATAATGATGATGTTCAGGTTCATTTGGATGCACTTCTTGAGTTTATTACTGCTTTATTTAAATAGAACACTGCCCCGGTTTTTTCCTGACTAGCCCCTTCTTTACTCAAGTGACTTATATAATAAATGTGAAGCAAATGAAGGAGGTGTGATTACTGAGGATTAGGATCTGTAGATCTGGAGAGAGAAACAGCTTCCTTTTGACAACTTGAAATTTGAGACAGAGCTGGGAGGCAATTCAGCACCAGTAGAGACTGAAATAGATACATACATATATACACATGTATGTTTATGTTTTTTGTTTTGGTTTTTTTTTTCTGTGAAGAATTAAAAAAAAAAAAGGATGAGAGGACCTAAGTGTCAGGATGGTGTTAACCTCAGTCCCTTTGAAACACCTGTTCAATTCATCTATATTGCGTTAGGTTTAACGCTGAAAAAAAATGAGGAAACTGAGCCCATTATTTATAGTACAGTAATTTAAGCTCAGGTTTATAAAATCTGGGCAAGGGGCACAAAGGAGAAGGCTGGATGAGAGTTCAAATGAGAGCTCAGGCCAAGCTGAACCCTAGGAGTGCATCTCCTCCTTCTGATTGATGACCTGAATGTTGCATATACAGAATTCAAAGTTGCTAGGAACTTCCTTTTTTTAATAAACTGATTTAATATTTAAATTTTGTCAGCTTGTGGCAGCTCTTTCTAGTGACACACGTTCCTTGCATACAACATTGAAGGGCTTTTGTCTTAGCCTTTGGGTGTTTTTATTAGGGTCAGGGGAAGAACGAAGGGGAACAATGTGAATACTGCTTAAAAAACCACCACCCACCACTCCAAACTCAGCAAGTTACATCTTATTGATCTCGCCAAAAATTAAGATAGTTTATAGTTGGCTGAAGCTTCTATTGCTCTGTTAAAAAAAAAAAAAAAAGTGAAGTTGGCACATAATTTTTTAAGGAATTGCACCTTTTGTACTCCATCATTGTACAAACCATGCATCTTCAAGTTCTGCGAATGCACTCAGCTCTCCCCTGCCAGCAATGTGAAACAACCTCTTGTGCAAAGGTATTGACCAAATGCCTTAATGCATTTTGCAAAATACTCCTCTCTTTGCTGAAATTGTTGATCCTTGTTGAACTTCTACCACAGATAATTGTTTATCTTTTATCTTTTTTTTTTTCGTTTTAAAACTTCTTCTCCGCAGCCAATTATTTGTTTTTGTGACCCTCAAAGAAAGTTCCCCCAACATTCAGACAATTGTAATTCTTTTCCTTAAGTCAGCAGGGACACAGCATGACTTTTTTAGACTCAAGTTATGCTGTATGAGAAAAGAGAGAGTGACAAGACTTCACAAGATGGTCAAACCAGAATGGGCATAGTTCTGGATCTGGTGATTGCCTGGCTTCTCCAGCCTGCCTTTTGGTGATAGGGTTATGTCTGATTTGATTTTAAAGTGTTATCTCGGTTTCCAAATGGACTGCAAGGAGAGTCTGTGCTCACTGAACGTGCTGCTAAGTAAGCTTGTGCTTTATTTTTATTTCTTGTAGATCACATGCCTTATTTATTTACTACCATTTAAGTGTTGCTGTGAGAACAGTTTTAGCAGTTTCCTTGTGAGGTTTTCCAGCTCCCTCATTGCCATGGTGTTTCTATTCCTGTTCTATTCTCCCTGTGAGAAAAGATTATGATGTGATCTCTTCTGGAGAGGGGAAATGTGATGATTCTGGTGCCCGAAGTGTCTGACTGAAGCAGCCTGATAGGTGCCTATACATTTGATTTCTCCCAGAATTTCATAACTGTTGCAAATAATAACAAAATGCTCCAGCAAATCAGACCTCACCATATGAACACTTAAAATAATCCAGCAAATCAGACCTCACCATATGAACACTTAAAATAATCCTATCTGGGAAAACCTTCATTTAAATGGTGGCCGAACATCACTCACCATTTTTATTTTTCAGCTATAGCTCAGCAAAATTCCAATTATGTTTATTTTCTCTCTCTCTTTCTCTGCTTTTCTACCATTTAAAGTGACACATAGTGGCAATCACATAATGGTCACTCATGTAATGAGTGATCCTCACAAGAGGGATAAACCACACGGGAGGTATAAAAGCTTTATATCTAAATATTTCAGCCCTCCAGTCGCTTCTGTCCTAAGACTTTGTGGAGGAAATTTCTTGAGAGGTGCCCAGATGGTGCATTAAGGCTTTTTTGTTTTGCAGATTTTTATTGTAAGCTGCCCTTGCCCTTTTCAAGCCATTTCAGACAGCACATCTTTAGATGTGTACAGATCCTTGCGTCTGATTTATATTTGCGAATGCCGTCGCGAGGGTCTGAGAAGTGTTCGCACTCACAAGGCGTGCTGCATGACACCCAACATCAATGTGTGTGTACTCAGGCTGTTTGAATTAAATCACCACAGTTGTTCAGACCTCTGGGCAGCACACAGCGTAAACAGGCTCAGAATTATTGGGGATGAACAGCTCCATTCTGTCCTGGCCAAAAAAAGGAAAAGCATCTCAGGGCTGGACTGTCATCTTGCTGACGAACGGCTGGCCATGTGTCGGCTTCGTCGACACATTTCAGAGGATGGGTGGTTTAATGAGGGCCAGGGCTGGGGGGGTAATAATTCATTCTGTGCCATGAGGTTAACCACAAGCCTCTCAGAAATGGCAGCCCTCGCTGCTCCGGCAGATGTGCTGGAACCCTGTGCTGTGACTGGAGGGTTTTCAGCGCTCCGTTCCCCCCGCCCTTCGCTTATTGCAGAGCACGCACCCGTCCTGCTGCCAAAACTTTTAATAAAAAATAGATTTGGGTCTGCAGTTTCCAGAGCCTTTATCAACCTTCCAGCCAAAGTCGGAGTAATAAACCCAGAGAACATCTAAGCGTGTGCTCTGCAGATGATTGATTTCTGCTCTCGGGATGTCTTGGAGGCAGTGGCTCCCACCATTATTTTTACATGGTGTGCTGCAGGGGACTCCTGAGAGCCCCTTCCCTCCTAGTTGCACAAAACATTTGGGATATTTTTTTGCCTTTGAAGTGAGTAATTCCTCTGCAGAGAATTAGTTTGTTCTTTCTGCTGAAGGTACCTTGTCATTAAGTTTTGGATGGATACTGTTTTTATTAAAGGATTTCAAAATTTGTGTTAGATATTAGAAAGTGCCATGAAAGAAAGACTTTCAGGAGACCAGCCTTGTAAAAAAACCTGCTCGAATATTTTTTAAAAAACCCCAACCTCTTTTTTTATTGGCCTTTCTTCCACCCGAGACAAGATCGCTGTCACATTCAGCCATTATAATTAATGGGTTAATAATTAGGTTGTGTGAAGGAAAAAAAAAACCCCACCCCAAATCCTAAACCCACTGAGGTAACATATATTGAAGCTTAATGTTTAATTAGTTTATCAAAGATAAACTTTTCTGTGAATGCCATAAAGATATGGAATGAAGATAATCTAAAATGCAGTCCAGCTGTTTGTTATTGCTCTTCATCTGGAACGTGCAGCCTTCTCACTTGAGATGTTGAAATTTTGTGTGCAAACATTCCTTATTCATTCAGTGCAGAGTAAAATGTGCTAATTTATCAGCTTAATCACTTGCCAGTTTAAGGTTGTCTCACTTTTCCCTGGAGCTCAGAAGGTTTGTTTCCATCCTAGGGAAGAGGCTGCTGAGGGTGGTAATGAGGAGCTGGAGGCAAAGAATTTATAAAGCCACCACCTTAAGTACATATTTGTTCACCATGTCCTTGATCTGACTGAGTTAAACCTGTACCAAACTGAAGCAAAGCTGACGTAAGAGCAAAAGAAGCATTTGTGCTTTTATAGCTCTTTTAAAGCAATGTCTTTTCTTCGTATGAATAAGCTGCTTGCAAATTTCAAGTAATGTTTAATGTGAATTTTTTTGTTGACCCTTCCAAGAAGATATGTTCAAGTGGGAAAGAAATGAATAGGTTCTCCAGTCTTTTTTTCTGCAGGACCCAGATATACCCACAAGCTGCTGACGTGCAGGGAGTATGTTTGTGGGAATCCTTATTACCAAATCAGCAGGAGGTCATTGACATAGAGGGCAATTCTGGGAGAATGAATAATCTTGACTTCAGGATGTTCTGAACTTTTCCAGATATTCCTTGCTCTAGCTCCACTGTATTTCTGAATTCCTTTTATATTTGTTGTCAGCGACACAAGTATTAGGTACAAATTTTTTGCTTTCTTAGTGTGAAAAGTTTGGACCCGAATTCTTCAGTTTAACTAATTCAGATATCAATAGCTCTATCTATTAGATATTATATGTCTTCTCTCAAGCATTCAAGTTTGAATGTGCAGTGCTAAATTTTCATGTATGCACTTAATCCTCCTTTTTGGAACTTGCCAACTGGAATAGCATAATGTTAACATTTCTAGCAAAAATGTTTATTGTTTAATTGGGATTATTTTGATTTCTCTGCAAGAAGGGGCGAGAGCAGAACAGATATTGGGCTACTGGAATACTGCTCACCAGTTTGTTTGTATGCATTTTAGGATTAATCTACATATAATAAAGGTGGATGTTTTCCCCGTTTGTCTAGATGTTTGTACCCATAACAATTTAAATGAGGCAACCTTTTAATTTGATGATTTTATTTAACTTTTCAAGTTACTCTTCAATGTAGGAGTTTATTGTCCTCTTTGAGATAATCCTACTTTCACTTTTATTTGTGTAAATTGGGAATAACTTGGTAAATTACTTCATGGCCTTGATGGTTGTACAGTTGTGTAACACAGTGTGAGGTTGGATTGACACTCCTGACTCGGCCATGGATAAATGGTTCCATGTGGGTAAAGTGGACACAGACTAGGATTGAGAAATGTGCCAAGTGAAGCTTGGAGACGCAACAACAAACCAAGGTAATTGTATGGTAAAGCCAGAGGAGCTCCCAAACCCTTTTCAGTGACATCACCATAACATTAAACTCATTGTCATCAAACTAAGGTTAATAGAGTTGTGCTAAGAGATAGCAGCTGTTTGAATTCCATAAAAAACCTCTCAAGAATGGCAGTAAAATAGCCTTAGATCTGCCTGTTCAAACAGTTCAGGAATGGGCTGCCACAAGACATACAGCCAAGTCAGCTTCTTCTGTACCTTTAATTATTTAAGTTTCCCGTTCTTCTTTTATTGCAGTGTGAAGCCCTCCCTCTTTCAGACACAGCACCAAAGGCAGTGCACCCCATCAACATTTACTGTCAGCAATATTCACTGATCTGTTACCATCTAAACTGTTCCAAAATTCTCAGACTGGTACACGCTGAGGTTCTGCTACTGGGTCATCTGGAAAAAATAAAGTAAATGAAATATACTTTCATATCATCCCTATATGTCTTCCCCAGATGTTCTCCAGAGTGCTGCTTCTGCAAAAGATCCGTGTAAGAGCACTTTCTGTGTAACAGTTCTGCAGTCACCAGCAGATGTGAACGGGATACTTTCAAACAATATTTTTAAAAAGGATGCAAATACTTTTCCCATGTGTAGATCACTACTGGTTTTCAGAAAGGGTGCAGGAGGCAGAGTGGTTTTGCACATAGATGCTTATCGTCAGTTTTAAGTGTTCTTTTTAAAATTGCTGCTTCATCTATAGAGATACTCACCACTGAAATTTTTATTTTTTTTTTGTGTCCCAAAATATATTGAGGTAAGCTGTCAGAACTATACATTTTCAAGTCTAGCTTATCCTGTGCAAAAGCTTTCAATCTTATGGAATATTGAGTGCTTATTTAAGGATGGGAAAAACCTCCTTTGTATTGACATGAGGCAACAGAGGAAAGGAATTCTCCTTTAAAAGCCAATGAAACTGGCTTTGTTATCTTCATGGTTCTTGAACACAAGAATATGGGAATGTGTGTGGACTTTGGTCATGGAGTGAGGACTAGAGAAATTGCATTTTCCTAGATCTGGAAGAGGCTTTTATAGCTGAGATATATAAGAATTGCCAAAGCATCTCTGCTTGTGTGGGTGTGATGTGGATGGTCTCTGACCTCGGGAGGGGCAAAGCTGCAGGCATTCATTTTCACTGGGCAGGCACTCATTTTCACTGGCTGGGCCACTGAGGGTAATTCCTTTAGCTCACAGTCATGAAAAGAGTCATCTGCAAAGGCAAAAAGGTAGGAGTTCCTATCTGGGTTTTGAAGCAGGTGGGAAGAAGCTTCAGCTTCAAGTCCCTCTGTCTGGATTGTCTGTCTTCTGCATTTCTTTACATCAAACCCAAGTCTTTCCTTTTTATGGTACAGTTCCTCCAAAACCCCAGAGACAAATTTAATACAAGTTAAAAGGTGGTTCAGCCTCTTGTTTAAATAAATAGACCTCAGGATTTGAGCTTCTTTAGAGCTTCTTCCAAAGGGATTTTGGCGTTTGAAGTGGAGGCAATCCCTACATTTTATGCGATTACTTCACAAGTCTCTTGGACTCTATTCCAGCACAATTAACAATGGTTAGAATCACCGACTTTGATTTTAGTGCAGTGAAGAAAGAGTATTAAATTCATGCAGGCAGAAGTGGAATTTTCTTGTGCTGAAATACACCATTTTATGCCAAATGAAAAATGGTGAAGGAGCCTGTATGTCACTTTTCTCATTAACTTGTCCCTGAAACAGAATACTACAAGAAAAGTGAATGGAGTTGGAACTCATGAAAGATTGAATTTTCTCTGATTCAACTCAAGGATTAATGCCATAGACCTCTGAATTGAAGAATAATTAATTCATTCTCCTTAAGACAATAAATCAAGACAATAAATCAGACTTTCGTATCAGGTCTGAGTAAGTAGATTGCATCTAACACTAGATTTTCCTGTATGGTTTTTATTTTATTTTTTATTTTCTCAGGAGGTTGTATCAAGGCAGAAGAATGAAATTCAAGGTATTTGTAGCAAAGAGATCTCTGTTGAACTGATTTTTCCAAATAAACATATCCCATACCCTATGTTTCCATGACTAAGTTTTTAAATTTTGAACTCTGATGTATTGTTTGTGTATTCTGAATATTTTTAATATGTATGTGTATTTTGAATACTTCTTCTGTTTTTCTGAAAACAGTTAAATTGACTTAAATTTAATTTCAGACATTGATTTAATTTTAAGAATTTACTTAATTTCAGCCACCTTAAAAAAGTATTTTCACACTTTTTTTTTTTGTCTGTTACTTTTTCTGTGAGGAAGATCATAATTTTGGTTTTCTGTTTGTACCTCATCAATGCACTCTGAGAGCTATGCTCTGTATTACTAATGTAATAGTGATCCTGGGTTCTTGGATGGCTGCTACACTAAGTTTTGCGGCTAGTAGTGAAAATAACAGAAATAATAATGAGAGAAACTGCATGAATACTGATGTCTGAGAAGTGTAAACTTGCTAAAAGCCAAGAAGGTCAGTGCCCTTCTGTTTAACAGCATCATTCAGTTGGATTTGGAACACTGGGCTAAGAGTGAGCATGAGAAGCTGTAGCACCTATTTTGTTGAGCAGTTCCCTATTTCCCTACTCCAATGCATTCCAGCACGTGGTTTGCCAAACTGTAGGACATGTCTGTGTGGTATAATTGGGTGGAATGCTTCAAAATTTGGCTTCACCTTCCTCAGTTTCTTTTCAGCGTTTCCTCTTGTTGCCTCACACCAGACCTTGTTTAATTCTAGCCAGAGAACAAGGTTACAAAATACAACTCCTCTTCCGATGTGCTTAGAGGGCTTTTTCATCTATAATAATAAATGAAATATGTTTTACTTCTTTTTATTCCTCCTGGTGTGATGCAAAAAAGAAATGGTAGTTGGAACAATGGCTTCTTGGGGTGGCTGCTGCACCTGAGTCCTGAATCTGTATTAGAGATATCCATGTTGTCCAGACTGTCTCAGCAGAAAGAGGGAGGAGTGGAACACTAACGTTAGGAGCTCATACCTGTCCATGGTTTATTAAAAGCAGCCTGGCTTCAAGTCTTAGGCCCTGAATTAAATAACTGCAATTTGACTGCATGAGTATAAATCTGTGTATCCCACTTCTGTGCAATGCCTGAAGGCCAGGGAACTGCCTTTGTTAGCTCTCCTACTGGCACTGCTACAGGAGGAGGAAAGAAATCCAACTAATTTTTGATCATCTAATGTGTCCCTTTTGGATACAGAATTCATTGAGAGCCGTAAATACCGCGCATGGCTTTAATAAAGAGTAAATGTGAATTTTAAACCACACCTAGAGCTGATGTTGCTTGGATTGAATGTGCGCACAGCCCAGCATTTCTCCTCATCACCCCTATTGTTAATTTCTACCGTTTTTCCTCTTAATTCCCATTTGAACAAAAGCAGTTTGTGCCACTGAGTTGAGAACACCCTGCTCAGGCATCAGGCAACTGCCCCAACTCTTTGTTCACCATCATGAGTCCTTTTCTCACTCAGAGTGGATGGCAACACTGCAGGGATTCATGTGCTGACTGTGAGCAGTCAGTAAGCTTTGGCCCTGGTGAAGCCGAAGGACCATAAGGCAAGGAAGGAATTTTTTTTAAGAAGTTCTCACTAATCCCTGGATTTGGAGGAATGATGGAATAAACTGCAAACTCTTTGCTTCAGGCACTGGAGCAGATGATTTTTCTAATAAATAATATTGTTTTGAGTGTTATTGAGCTGATTCATGTTCTGAGGGATTTTTTGCTTTAAAAGATGTTGATTTCTTTGTACCTTAACAGTGCAGCTTTTGAACAGCTGGGTGCTTTTGTGTTCCTTCTCCCATTTATTATGTCAGTGTGCCTTTTACTGCATATCCAAGAACAGCTTTTAATTTTTCTCATTTTCAGGCTTCACTTTCTAGTTTTTACAGTTAAGTGCATTTTTTATGTTGTAGGTCACCTGTCACATTTCACTTGGGCAGCATCTGTACACTGGAAGTAATTCAGCCTCTCTCTCTCTGTTTCATTTCATGCTCTTGTCTGGGAGATGTTGTCTAGGTTAGTCAGGCTAAAGAACATCGTGTTCTTTCCTGATTTTTTTTAGCTGAGAATCTTTTGGCTATCTCACTGCCCCTTGGAATATTATGTTGGTCTGGATTTTGCAGATAGTTATCCGAGGTGTGAGCTGGCCAGATGAATTGCTGCCCATTGTGGATTGCTCAGTTTAGATTTCTGTGCTATGTTGGATACTGCTCAAGGTTTTGGGTCCTTAAAGAGGACCCTCTGCTGTTTCTTGCTTCAGATGCTGTAAACGGGACAATGAGAAATTCCTTCACATTGCTGACTAAAGTCCGGGCCAATTTTTTTTTGTTTCCCAAGTTACTTTTAGGTGGAGTTCTCCAGAGGAGATATGTAATGTGATGAATTTCCATTACTGCAGTATCTGTGCCATACTTTTACCTTGTATTTGATTGTTTATAACATACACAGGTATGCGTTGGGAGAAAATTTGGGAGCATGGCGTGTCTATACCTACTCAATAACATATTTTCAGTATGTACAACTTGTGAATTGCAGGGAATTTGAATTCTCTTTGTGCAGCACAAAGAGAATGTTTTGGGTATCCCTTGCAGATGTTGAATCTGTCCACAAGAAGAGATTTCTAAGAAACAAGTTTTATTAATGAAGGTTGCATCGTGGCTTTTTTTAATGCTTGCAGCTGCTCAGAGGGAAGGAAAGTCCCATGTCTCTCTTGCACTTGTTGAAATGCATCATGATTTGTTGGTGTATATAAATTTAAGCTAGTTTTTTTCTCAATTGGCTTTGTTTTGTTTTGTGCCAAGGTCTTTTGGAGTAACGTGAAACAAAAGTAAAATGCCTATTCTGATGTAATGATTGAATAAAATGTAAAGGGATAGTAACATCAAATTAGATCCTCTTGCTGCTTGTTGCCAGGAATAGTTGATTCATTAAATCACAGGAGGATGGAAGTGATGAGCAAAGTGCTTGCTTAAAGGATTCCTCTCTTGAGAAGGTGATGGTGTTGCCTAGATCCTTAAGATCCTCCTCTGCTGCTCGCTGACTGCCTCTGAGGAATGAGCCTTAATGTCACATTACCTGTCTGTGATCCATCTGCCTTGGGAAATAGTTACTTTCTCTCATGCTGCATTGGTTTGGAAAAGAAAGAAGAGTCAGGAAAATTGTGACTTTCACCTGTGTGAGTGTTTTGGAGAGAACAAGATTGAGTCTTGCATAATAAAGCGTGTCCCTCTCTTAAAAAGCCTTGTGCTTATTTTCTTTGCTAGATGATTCCAAAGAACCAGTGAAATAGAGAGAGAATGTTGGAGTGGATATTAACTTTTAATGAACTTACAGAATAGAGCCTTTTATAACTGGAATTATATTATCTCTACATAGATAATGAAAATAAGAACGTAGTGAACTTGCTACATATGCTAGCAGACGATTTCCAAACACTTAAACCCAATGGATTTAAAATTTCTTATGCTAAGAAATTGCTTGGAACATGCAAATCTTGGGCAATGACTCCATTCTGTGCTAAGCAGACATCATCTGGTTATGTTGAAATGTAAAGACTCAATTTGGGTCTTGCTGAAAGTAGTGGTAGAAATACTGTTGGCTTTGCTAAATGCAGACCTGGGGCAATGGGAACTATCCTGGTGTTGGGAGACAAAAAGGTCTGCCCTGGGGAGGGAGGAAAAATCACTGTTAGAGGTTGGTCACAGTGTTTTAAGAACTATAAAGGACTTAGGAAATTCTGTTACAGGTAGAGATGAAGATGGGATGGAATGTAGGAAATGAAGATTTAATGGAGGGCAGGTAAGGAGTTGAAGACATTGTGTTAAGGTGAGGAAGAATAGGACACACCAAAGGAATGCAGTGTAGGATGGGTGCTTGGAGTGGGACTTACACTCCGGAGGGAAAATAAGAGTGGCATTGCCTTGGCAAGGAACTTATAAAGAGATAGGGACCAAGAAGCACTAAAAGAAGCTGGAGTTTGCATGAATGGCTGGAAAATGTAGAACCAGGGTAGAGAAGAGAAGCAAATAACCCAAGTTCCTTCTTTGTTTCCTTACACATGTATATATATATATTTAATGCTCAGTCAGTAAAG
The DNA here is from genome assembly GCA_008694505.1 of Cyanoderma ruficeps. NCBI lineage: Eukaryota > Metazoa > Chordata > Aves > Passeriformes > Timaliidae > Cyanoderma > Cyanoderma ruficeps. The sequence continues at coordinate 2,708,341 of VZDJ01000030.1, read as the reverse complement.
ACAATTGCTATGCTGGAATATCAATTTCCAGGAAGCAGAGTCCCTGTGAGTAACACTAAATCCAAAACCTTTCTAATATGCTGCGACTGACATCTGTGTTGTATGAAATGACCCCTTTCTGAAGAATGGTATTCTCAATCCTTATCCCAAAGCACAGACTGATTAGCTTTTAGTTAAAAGGGGAATAGGATAAATGATTGCCTTACCAGAACTTCTGTTTAATATCTTGTAGATATGCTGAACAGTTTGAACAAAATGTCTTTTCACTTTCCATTGTTGGAAACTCATTACAGCATGTATTAAAGATGCACATGAATTTATTGCTTTATTCTCAAAAAAAGCTTTTCTATGTAGGCTAGCTGCTTGGAATGTGGAGAAGATGTCTGTCCACTCCTCAATCAGAAATGCTGAGTAGCTTAAATCAGAGAAGATGATCACAAAGGTCCACTCCTGTTTCTCAGGGAGAGTTGATTGTTGAGTTAAGTCCATGCTTGTCCACCTTCAGTGTGTTTGGAAAAGAAAAAACTTAGTAGTTAATCAGTAGGCAGAAGGAAAAACCCAGTTTGACAGATTGAGCTCTGAGGCAGACTGGAGATATGAAGTTTTTTTAGGTTTCCTTGAGGCTCTTTCCCTCAAGTCTCCTATTTGGAGTACTGTCCCATCAATGCCATCAAGACCAAGACTTCTGCTGGGTAATCTCTCTCTTTAGTCTGCATAGACTGTGAAGGCAGCCCCAGCCTTGTCCTTTCCAAGGCATCAAGTATGGGGAGAAAAGAACCCTATTTATGTTTATCTTAATCTTGACCTTTGCTTGAGTGTGAAAAGGAAAGAGGAATGAGCCTGGCTTATTATTTTACTGTAAACTTTTTTCAGACTCTGATTATTTTTTCCTTGAATACCTTGGACACAGGCTAGTGTTTTGGCTCTGCATTTGCACTCTGGTTCCGTGATGTGTGTAAGACACTGCATGACCTTTTTCTTAGAGGGATGAAAGACAAATAAATATAGCCTGATATGTAGAAGGAATCCCATAGTGCAAGGAGCCTCATCAGCATGATCTTCATCTGCTTCTGCGTTTAACGAGGGAACTTGTTCAGTTGCACAGATGCAATCTGAAAACAATAAAGGCAGAACTGTTACGAACTAAACTATTAAAAAAAATTAAAATCCTCCTCATTTCATTTGTTGAAAACTAAGGAGAAGGCATAGACATATGGCCACCCACTTGGTTGTGCAAATTGTAAGAAGTGAAAATAACTTGTGACAGAATTGCCTGGAGGTTTTGTTTAGCCTGTCACACATGGCCTCAATAACACTGTGAAACAGTTTCTTTTACCCCCTCCAACCCACTCAACCCCTTCTGCTATGGAATCTGCAAGGCATTTTTCAAATTAAGTGTGCACTGTTTTCCTTTTAAGTTTCAGGAGCAAGTGGCTGAAAAAGACATGCTGAGGGCTTGGAAACAATCTGCATCAGCAACAAAGGGAGATGCCTGCTGCTTTGCAAGCAACACTGAAAATATGCCAGCCATCCAGCACTGATTCCTGGGCTGACTGATGTTTATTTGTCCTGTGCACTAGCCTTTCTCAGAATACTGTGGGGAGGGGGATGGATTTAAGGGCCCTTGGGAAACTGCTGGAGTACAGGTCATGTTTTATTAGTACGTTGTCTGGGATTTGGAGCTGGGGTTTGCCTCCTGAACTAAGGTAATGAGATTTTTTGGAAGTGCTGTGCCTGAGTTCCCTGTGCCTGGGGAGGTGAATGGGTCTGTGTTTGGTGCTGGGGGTCTGACTGCTCAATACACCATCAGTGAAGCCATCCTTCTGTCATACTGGAAGAAATTAAATAGGGCCATTTGTAGGTTCTGATGAAGAACTGATAGCATCAGAAATAACCTTGGCAGCCATTTTAATTGGTGGTAGAGGAGCAGCTTTTGCATCTTAAATAAACTGGGATCACTTGACCAAGTCAAGGAGTCAGCTGATAAAAGTATCTGATGGTGAATACAAGGAGTCACAGAAGTGGTGGGCTTGTCATAACTGCATCATTCAAGAAAGATAAGGCAGGAGCTCTGTGAGAGAAAGCTTTGCTTTTCTTGTGGAAACATAAAGTCTTTGAAAGAAGACAGTGGACAGTACAGCACCTGCCTGTAATCTAGATAGGACAGGAAGATAGAGGGGAAAGTCCAGTAGTTGCTTCTGTTTTGCTGCTGCCTACATCCATTTAAACTTTTTTCTGTGTGTGTTGGTATAAATGTACTCGGGCTTGAGAGAGTTTGAATGCAGTCTGTGTGCTACACAGGAGCCTCTTGCTGCTCTGTGCACAGGTTCAAAAACCCCTCTGCCTGCACCAACATCTCTCTCTGCAGGGTTTACCTCTATTAAATCATTCAGGCAGCTGGGGGGCCAGGGGGGGTGTTGGTGAGGGAGCAGCCAGGCCTGTGCAGCAGCCCCCTGCCCATGTGTGTTTTCTGGCTGCCCCACAACGCCGTGGGAAGCAGCAGGGACTGCAGAACCACGCTGTGATCAGCCCACAGACTGGGGAATGAGGGGGTTTGTTCCTCCCAGCCCGCTGGTCTGTTGCTCACAGTGTCCCCCAGGTCGAGGATTCTGGTTTTGGTGAGCTAACGAGCAGTAGCGTTGCAGCTCTGCAGCACATTAATAGCTTGAGAGTGAGCTATAAACTCTTTCTTCCAGCCTGGAAGAGATTAAGCATGTAAATGATGCAACCCAATTTGAAAAAAAGGGCAATATTCCAGAAGACATCCTAGCCTTGCTTTTCTTTTCTAGCCTTGCGTTTCTTAACGTTGATTAACAACCAAGCAGTGAGGGAAGGGATGACATTTAGAAATGAGTGTCAAGAAAAGCAGCATGATGATCTAGGTCTTCACACCAATATTTAGCTGTTGTATTATGGAATAGCTGGGGTTTACGTAGTCATAAATGAGGTACAACTGTTGACTTTTACCACTGGAATTAGAAAAGTTTTGTGTCAATCACATTATATTTTTATGGTTTCATCGGCCATTAAGATGATTGGAGTTTTAATTGGTTTTTTTAATAGTAAGAGGAGGTAAAATTTTACGTCAGGGGTTAATACTAGAAAGGTAGGGGGAAAAATGAAGCCCAGGGTTGTAGTAAGTTGAGGTTGTCATCTTTAAACTTGGTACTTATATGAGGAAACACTGTGGCTATAACTGCCTATAGGTTTCAAAATAATAGAAGGTAAATATAACTAATATAAGTATCTGAAATTCTCAAACGTTTTCTGTCGTGTTGGATGGTTTAGTGTGTCTACTCAAAACCTTTCTTGACAGAATGTGTCACCTGGAAGACATTTGCAGCAAATATGCTGATGGTAGGTATAAAATACTTTTGTTTTACCTGGGACCCTGGAGCTTGTTTCTTTGCATCTGACACAGAATTTCTTCTGGGAATAAGTGGCTCAGAGATACAGCTTAGAAAAACTATAAGTTTTTCTGATTTTATAGGGAAGTTTACACAACATTCGTTTGCATATGACAGGAAGCCAAGTCTGGGTGAAGAAGATCCAACTATGTAGAGAGCTGCAGTGTTTAGCTGTGCTCAAATTCTTCTGGCTTATGTTAATCATGCACACAACTCCCAAAGAGGAGAAATACCTGGAAGAGGAAACTGAGAAGTAGAACGGAGTGACAGAATTTTTTCTGCCCCTGTTCTACTTCCCCTAGGTAAACCCCTTAAATGATTGATCTCCAGCTCCACTCATTCTCTGTCTTCTTCCTGCTAATAACACACAGTTCAAAATTCACCCACAGACCCAGAAGACCCTTTTTTTTTTTTTTCCCTGGCATGGAGAACATGTTTAGAAGGCTCTGAGGACTCAGTTGTCCCTGGAGCCTTGGCTGGTATGGGGTGTGTGCACCAACAGTGGAGTGGGATCACAGCCAGCCATCCCCCCTGCTTAACCTGTGTGCAGCAGCAGAATCTGGCAAAGCAGCATATTGACTTTTAGGGATTGGTTTGTGTGCCAGCAATTGGTTTGTGTGCTGTCTTGCAGCAATATAAAGCACAGTTGTAGGAGAAAGTGGCACTGGTTAGCGGGAAGCAGGATTCCCTGGGCTGAGAGTCAGATAAACTTGGCTGCCTTGTTGCACTTACGTTTGCAGTTCTTGTGCTACTGATGTTTATTCTGGACATCTAGTCTTTCAGAGTGCTATTTTATTGTAAACCAGTGCCAATTTTGATTATAAAGACTTTAAAACGTTCTAATTCAAAAATCAGAAAATTACAATCCTACACGTGCTCACACCTGAAACGAAAATATTTCTTTTCGCCAGGTTACACTTTAAATAAAAAGTGTAGACATTTTAATGCCTCGCTCATTTTCTCTTTTTCCTTCTGGGAAAAATATTTTGTAATTTCTCCGAATTAAGGAATAAGACCCAAAATTATTGAATTAAATAAAGAAAGAAAAAGGAAAATGGAGAATTGGAGAACAAGGAGAGAGGAAGGAGAGAGTGTGGGTTATTATTTCTTCCTGTTGTGCTTAGTAGCAAAACAGGGAGGATGAACGTTTTTGGAATTTTTAATCTTAATGAGACATACACAACTTTCATGAAACCTGGTTTTGAAGGCAGACCTTTTTCAAATTAAATTTCCCCCAGCTCTGGCTCTAACAGCTTTTGCCTTTACCTGTCAAAGAACAGGAGGGTTTAAAAGCTTCGGTTCCCTCCAATTCAACAGGACTTGCAAGTATGTGACTTCAAATGTTTTCAAGTAGTCTTTTAAAAATCAGCCTAATTGATGTCCTACAGGACTGTGGCTGTAGTTAAAGTTAAGTACGTGATTAAGTGCTTTGTTGGAACCAAGCCAGAACACTTAACACCTTCCAGAACAAACTCAGCCTGGATATGTGCAGTATGCACTCATGGGGAGTTGTCTCTCTTTTGTAAGAAAAGAGAATTTTTCCTATTCCAAACTCACTGCTCTTTCTCGGTTTCATTCTTTAGACTTACTCTTTCTAAGCCCCTTTCTCCTTGAACTCCCCTTCCAGACATAAAAATCCCCAAACACATATGCACTTTATTTTTTGACTGTGCACAGGTGAAGGTTTTCCTCTCTCCAGCTATGGAGAAACCAAATGTCCACTCAGCAGTGTTACTTCTTTTATTTCATAATTGATATCCAAAAATGGCTTTCCCATAGGATTCTTTGTTAAAAGTGAGTATCTGTAAATAAATAAATAATGAAAATGCAGAGACTCCTGTCTTTTATATTTTCATTGTTTTTTCACATTAGACTGCAGCATATTGTGCTGTTTCCCTGGGACACTGACAGTGTGCTTAGGTGTTTAGAATGTGATAATGCTGGTGTGCATTTACAAGGACTAATAACAGGGATCCAGGAATAGATAAACATGACAGGAGATTTCCATCATCTCAGCCAGCTATTCAAAAAGTGAAAGAACTAAACAATAGTGTATTAAAAAAAAAAAATCTGGACAACTGGACTTCAGCACTGCTTGTTCTGCAAATAATTTTTGGATAGGAAAAATTCAAACAGTTTTGGCACTCTTGTCAGATGAGGTTCTGGATCAATTATTATTCAGTAATCGAGGTGGGTTTTTTAAAATGATATTTTATAGGAATGCTATGAGAAGAAAGACTTATGTGTTGCCATATTGTTTTCATGGGGAGAGGTTCTGTTTGGATGACTCCATTATAGAGGTTTTGTTCATCCTGTGCCAATCAGGTAGAGTCTCTGCTTTCACCAAAAGCTGTGTTCCTTGTCATGGTTCTTTGCCTCATCACCTGAGAAGGTGCAACTGCAAAGTATAAAGTTATTTTATACTTACACAACTGTGTGATAAAATTAGCTGGCGCATAGCACGAAGACAATAAATCTAAAGCTTTTACATTTGTATTTCAGCAAAAGCATGCTCAGCTCTGGCTGCAAGCATTTAGCAGAGAGCAGAATTTAAAGACAAGCTATGATACCTTTCTTTGCATTGTAGGAAATTTTACTGTGTCACTAGTGCTGGTAGAGCCCACCAGAAGAGTCTTTCCTCCAACTGCAAATCTGATACTCTTGCTGGATTTGGGTCTGGATTAGGAGAAAAAAGAAGTCCCCATGCAGTTTGCTGCTTCAAGGAACATCTCTGTCTTTTCCCTGACCATCAGGAGGAGGTGTACTCATCATCTCCTCAGAATTGCCATCACCAGCCTGTATCCCTTTGCTGCATTCACTTCCATCACTCACTTTTGAGTAATCCTTATGATGGGTGGGGTTTTTTTAGTTTTGGACAGATTTATTTGTACAATAAAGGTTCCTTACCTTCATGTTGTAGTGGTGAGAAAGTAGTAGGGGAGCTTAAAGGAAGATGATGCTGGAAGAAGAATCAGGAACTCAATGTTGATGCAATTTTTACTTGTACCTTTGCATAGTTTTCTCTTACATTATAAATGCATTTTGTGTCTAGCAATTATTTCCCTTTGCAACTCACATTTCCTGGTGAGACTATGTGGAAGCTGTGCAGATCCTGAGTGGCAGAGTGGGAAAGAGATGGTCCTAAAAACACTGGTAATGAGTTTTGATTTTTGCAGTAGATACAGATATGTTAATTTTGTAGAATAATTCTGCATCAGCCTTATCTTGGAGATTCTTCTCTATTAGAAAACATATGTCCCTTCACATTTTTATTTGACCCCTCTGTATCTTTTGAGAAGCTAAATGCCTGTTTTTCTATGGCAGTGACCTGCTGAAGTATTGGCCATTTTATTGAAACCTCTGATCAGTATGGCATTCTCAGAATAATGTCTTTTTCTTAAGATCAGAATCACTCTGATATGAACAGAGAAGATTTTTTAAATCTGCGATTTTCATTTCAAGGGTTTCCTCAGTGCTTGCAAAAGTAACTAGCTTTTTCCTGAAATGGTTTGCTGCCCTCTTCTAACAAGTTGCTCCTGCTGATAAGAGCAAATTCAGTGTAGTAGTTGCTCTCCCTCATGTTTGAAGCAGCTACACACTAGACACACATTTTCAGTTTCTTCTTGGCTGATGCACATACTCCTTCTTTTACAGGCGTGCTGAGTGTTTCCCCCATTCATCTACTGATTGTGAATATTCTTTAGAGAGGTAAGAGCATTTTCGTACACTATCATATTAGCTCCTACACTTGTTGCTGAAATAACAAGGAAAAATGGCCTGTATTGTTTTCTAGCTGATTGTTCATTAATCTTTCTCTGAGATATTCTCTTATCTGAATAATTATTTTCAGATAGTGTGTATTGGCAGGCTTGTAAACTCCCGGTGTTGAGCTGGCCCACAGTAACTTTGTAGCCATGGGGTGGAACTCTTCATAGTTCTTGCATCTTTTCCTCCAAATTCTGAGCATTTTTGCAGTTGATGATGCTGAATACAGTCCATTTTTTCTTTTTTATTTTTTTTTTTTTGTAATTCTGACTTTGAAGTCTGTCGCTCTTTTTACCTCATTTGATTTTGGTAGAAGAATTTGGGTTTTTAATAATGTTGTAATGGCTGAGGACCATCCCTCTTTTGAAAACCAGCTCATTATACACGGCAAGTCCTGTGTGCCTTGTCAAGGGCTAGCTCTGGGTCATTTAATAGTGTGAACTCAAATGTTTTGATCCCAGTTGTGATGCTTGGTCTGTCACCAGAGCCAGTTTTCCTGTGCTCGTCTCTGCAGGCTTGCACTGGCAGCACACACTCCTGTGTTGTCTTGCTGAACTCTGAGATCTCTTTTTGCCTCTCATTTTTCTTGCATGGAATGTAAGATTCCTGTGTAGCCACTCCATAGTTGGCTTCCTCTGCCTGAATGAGCTAAAACCTCCCCCAAATTTCAAGTGCTTCAATAAATGCTACTGTCAGGCAGCTTCTGATAGACTCCTGTGATGCTCCTTTCAGAGGAGGCCGCTGACAAGAGGCTGCTAGAGAGAAAAAACATAAACCATTCATTCACTACTGATATGGGGCTTAAGAATAAGTATCCATCTCATCTCTCCACTCAATATAAAAAAAAAAAACAACATGAAAAGTCATTCTGTACTTTCAGTTTTCAACAGGACTGCATAAAAAAAAATAAAAATTTGCTTGTTCATTCATTTTAATGGCAACAGCCAGTAAAGGGAGGTTCTCGCATGGCAGCATCCTAATAGTGTTTTTCAGGTAATTTATATTAACTTAATTGAACTAACACATCTTAAAAAGGAATCTGTTTTGCCCGCCAAGACAGGAATATAGCAGCAACTAATTCACTGCATAGCTGGAAAATAGCAGAACATCAAATGCATTGGGAGCCAGGGAGTGTTACTTTTGCAGATGTTGTTACACATGCAGCTAAACTGTATGGGCAGATAGATACTTTTAGAAAATTAAATTGCCACAAGGTGGTGAAGACAAGGCTGGCATTATGCACAGGTATTGAACTGTGATCAGTAAAGCTGGCCTCACCTCTTAGGCTTTCTCAACAGGGATAATTTATCATCAGCTGCTGTGCAGGGACAGTTGCTTTACAAAAAAAAACCCCAATAAATCTTTTTTGTCTGTACTAAAGTATAAAAATTGATACTCCAGAATTACTTAATTTTAACCTGAATTTAAAATTGGGCCATATTGATAGTGCTCATTGCATGTTTTATTTGCTTCAACTAATGCATGCTAATAATTCTGGAGATCAGAAAAAACTTTGGGAGCGCTATGCCCAGGTTGGTTGGATAAAGGGGAACAGAAGTTTTGGGACTGTCCTGGCAGCTTCGTGACAATTCTTTGGCTTGGGTTAGTCCCTGATTAATAAGATGGATCAGCAGCTCTGGCAGGTACCCTTTGAAAGGCAGACACAGCTGAATTTTGCACCCAGACTAGCCCACCCCCAGAGGGCTTTCCTGTTCCTCATTTTTTTTTAATCCTGCCATGACACTCGATGTTGGTAATTCCCATGTTTGTGTTGGCATGCTGTGAGCTCCTGTCTCTGGCTCCTAGTGTGTGGTGAGGGGAGGAAGCCAAGGGAGGAGGTGATCAGTCTTCTCTGCAGTCTCACTTTGCTGCCTGTAGTTGAAGGTGGCTGGCGCCACGCAGGTTCTTTTTGATTTTGTTAAAAAAATACGTCAATGTTCAAGAACAGTGAGATAGGTGACCAAAATATGCTGCTCTGTGGAATTTGAAAAGAAATAGGTTTTTCCCATTACCTCAACCGTTACCTAGAAAGAAATAGATATTGACATCTGACGCCTGATTGTTCTGTGAAAGCAGATTTCTCAATCTGTCGCTGTAAATGTCTAAAAAATGCCGTGTCATAAAAGCAATCCTCCTGTATTCCTCCTGCTGTATTTATTTTCCCGGCTGCCAAAGACTAATCTGGGCCGAGGGAAGAAATGTGGAATAATTTCCTAAAGAGCTGAAGGAGTTGGGCAGAGAGAGGGAAGCAGAAAGTGGCCCCAGCTCGTGCCAGCTGGCCAGAGCTCAGCCCCAGTGAGACAGCCCATGCTGCCAGTCCCCCAGAATGTGCTGGCAGCCAGCACCTCCCACTGCCAGGTGGGAGAAGGCAAGCAAAGTGCTCCTTTCCTTGCTTGGGATTTGCCTTGTGATATATTGGACTGGTTTAGATATATTACATTAGTGCTTCTGGCTTTAAATTGGGAAAGGCTGTGATTGAAATACCCTGGGCTCTGTGGCCGCATAGTTGGTGTTGGCAGTTTCTGTGGTCACATATTTGGTAGCTAATGTCTTTTATGAATTCCAGATTTTTCTCCTTTGGGTTAATTTTGCTCCTGGAGCTAGTGCTGGAGGGCTGCTCCTTGGCCATATTTGTTGCATTCTCCTTGAAGATCTCAGCTTTTTCTTTGCTTCTACCAGAGACACGCAGGTGGGAAAACAACAGGACATCCCTGTAGCTACATCTAGTGCCTCTCTCTGTACAACAGAGCACACATTTGGTCCAGGGGATGTTTCTTTGTGCTGTGCTGTCAGTGCACTGATTTCCTCTAAAGCTCTGTCTGAAGGCACTCCTGGTGAGCACTGTTGGTTTGCTCAGGAGGTGGAATTATTCATCTTTTCTGAATAAGGAGAGCTGTTATTTGAAATACACAACGGTGCCAATGGGCTCAAGGAAATGAAGCCTTCTTAAAGAGCTCCACTTTTGGTCAGATTGTATATTTTGCTGGCCACAAAATATGTGTTATTATAATACATGTGAATGTTGATAAAGTCTGGAATTCAGCAATACAGATTCAGATTTTTGTTTCATTAATCACCAGTATACAGTAAATGCTGTATATTTAGCAGATTTAAAGTGTCCTTGAGAAAAATTCTTATATATAAAGTGCAGGCAGGAGTACTGACTTTACTTCTGCTGGTACTCTTCCACTAGTGCAAAAAAATCAAAGGATATCCCTTGGAAGTGTTAAACAGTCAAGTTGTGCAAAAGATGCTTTTCATTTACCAGTGCCTATTTATTGTGGGAAATCTGAGTATACAGCCATGAAGGCCAGCTGTTTTCTTCTTGTGGCATTAGTAAAAAAACCCTAACAAACCAATATGCTTGTTGAGTATTTCTGGGACAAGTTTCCCAGAGCTTTCCTGTTGCTTTTTCATTTCTTTACATAAAACACCCACAACCCTTCTTCCCTGATGAGGTGGTAAAACATCCAGATACACTGGCTGATTGTTGTGGGATTGATTTCTATCTCTTTTCCTTCGTTTCCCTGAAATGAATTTTTCTGCCTACTAATTACTAAAAGGATGTGCAATGTGAGAGTATCCAACATTTCTGGTTCATTATACTAGACTGGGGCTGCAGTGAAAAAGTAGATGATGATGTTTCTTGACTGCTCTGTTCTTGCACACAGAGGTACTTGGGGAAAAAAAAGGAAGTCTCCTTTGCCTGAGTGTTGGTTTGAGCACGTGTACAAGTATCTGAGTATGCAATAAACCTATTGGAGAAGTAAGGAAACCCCCCAAAGCTGCAAGACTGGCAATGATCTTGCAAAATTTGCAACGCTGTGTCACTGTGCTGGTACATCTGCCATCAGGTCACTGAAAGACAGAGCCCCTGGAGCATCCAGCTGTTGCCCTGAATTTTCTGCCTTCTGTCTTTGTGCAGAAGTTTCTCATGCAGCTTCATCTAAACTGTGTATTTTTAGAATGTTTACATACTTCTCCTCTGAGAGAAGAAATGATTGATGGTGGTGTCCACCATCCAGGTTAAGGAGGTGGCAACGTGTGTAGCCAATCCCTTGACCTCTGCACAAATGTATAAATAAAGTCAGATTTTTGAATAAAGAAAAGGACAAGAGTTGTTCCCTTGAACTGGTGCTGTGTGCCTGCTTATCTTTCTGTCTCTGAAGTGGGACACTCCCAGCCTTGGCAAACCACATCCAGCCCTGCCATGGTGGTGGTGGTATAGTCCTGCAACTGGAACCTGGTCTTCAATTTAATTTGTAACCTGAAACTCCCCCTCAGTCTTCAACTTTGAGATTATCTCCCCTTCAAATGATGTGGTTTTGGTGAATAAAGTCGAAGTGTGAATTTCCTATTCTTTGAACTCCGGTTTGAAGATGATAAAAAACTTTCTTGAATGAAAGGAGTGTATTTTACAGAGCAATAGCAAAATGAGAGGATAATTGTTCTCCATCCCATTACATCTGTTGGCAGAGGGGTCCTATCCATGAATTAATTAATTTCTGTTTTGTCAGGACCTCTCATCTGGATTTTATCTTGACACAGGACCCAGTATTACAAGAGATAGACAAGAATGAACCGTGATGGACAGACTGAGAAGCAAGGTAAAAAGAAAACCAGTGAGAGTATATTTTTATAAACAAGCAGGACAGAGAGCTGTAATGAGTAAGTGAGAAGGGCACAATAAGAGATTTGGAAAATGCATTTTGTGGGAAGGAAGGCTTCCATTTTAAAATACTTTCTATATTACATTGTGCATCTGGCAGACCTTCTAGCTTTAATGAGAACACAAGCCAATGCCCAGGGTGTCTGTAAACTAAGAATCGATCTTTTTCAGGGTCTCCCTTCTCTGCTCTTGATCATTCTTTTCCTTGAAATTCCAACATGCTTTTCACAGTATTACTGTTCTGACTCTTGTTTTGATGATAAGCAAGGGTCTCCTACCTGTCTGTAGCTTTCAGATGCTGGTGCTTTTATGATGCTTTTTATTTTTCTAACACTTTCCACTATTTTCTAATACACCGTGTCAAGGAGGTAAAATAATTCCATGATATTATTCATGGATGAGAAATCAAGGCAAAGAGAGTGAAGCAAATGGCTCAGAAAGACAGCACAGTTGGGAATGGAGGCCGCTGGTGTGTGCACCATGGCCTGGCACGTAGGTAACTCTAGTGTGTTTCTCATGCTCAAAGGTTATTCTCATCATTTGCTCCTAAATGGAATATTTCTTTCCCAGTTTTTAATTCTCATTTGGTTTAAAAGAAGCGGGATGGGCCTATGACTGATTTAGCAAATTTTAGGCAACATTTTATTAAAGTCAACCTCGTTCACTAGAAGGTTTTCTGGCATTCTTCCAGGCCCTTAAAAACCATTTTAAGATTCTCTCACAATGTAAAGGCTCTTTTTAATTATACCGTTCACTTTGCCATGCAGTTTATACTATGTTACTATTCCCTGTGCCTGTCCCTAGGGGCAATACAGTAACTGTTATAAGAGCAATATCTCTTGACCCATATTTTAGGTAATCTTTATGTGCTTTAAGTAACTTTCCAAAAAAAGAGGCTTAAAAAAGTGAAAAAAAAAGGTATTGTCAGAGGAATAATCTTTAATAAAATCAGTATGGTCTGCTAGTCAGGAAAAAAAGTGATTTTTTTTAACATATTAAAAAAATAAGAAGGCATCTCTGAGGAACTTTAGTTACAAAGAAAATATTCCTACCCTAGCAATATATTGAAAAGTGAAATACCATCCTCAGTTTCAGTTGGCCTGGTCCTTTTAAATTAACATATTTGCTACAGATTTATCAGGTCTTAGAAGTTTGATGTGGTGCTCTTTTATGTAGAACAGTTTTTGTTCTAATTAATTACCTGTCAGACCATTAGAAGACCCTCAGTAAATCCCCTGTGAATGTGCTTAAAATGCATATTGGGCAGATACAGTTTCCAAGGGGGAAAACCATTTTAGTGGTGTTCTTTCTGTACACCTAGTGTTTATCTTCTCAGTGACAGAGCTTCTCCATGCACTGCTGAGGGAGGAATTATCAGAACTTTGTTTTATTAAAACACTTCTTGTATTTGGATTTCACATATTTTAAGTTCGTATGGGTTTTGTTTTGTTCAATGACTTTGAAGGAACTGTAAAACCTTTCCCTTCCTCCTCCTCTCTTCCCTCACCTCCCATTTCCCCAGGGGGAAAAAAAAATCTGATTTGATTACAAAGTCTTTTTTTAGCCCAAAACAGCCCTCCCTTCTCAGTAACCCTCCCTCTCCCCCTCATCTCAGTTCTCCCTCATCCCCACTATACTTTTAAATATAGGTTTGAGTAGCTGCCAGCTGCACACCCAGTCCTCAAAGCACAGTCTGTGGCAGGATCATCTTTCTGCCTTCACTTGCAACCAGTGAGGAAAAAATATCCTGGAACAGTGGAGAATATTTCATATTTTGAGTTTTATTATTTAAATTAATCTTCTTGCTTACTTGGCAAGGCAGCTCATCCACCAAGAACTGCACGAGTCAGATGTTTTGTGACTCGCTGTGGTTGGAAAGAATCAATATTGTGCCCCAAGAGGCTCAGGCTGAGGATGCTTTACTCCATAATCTTCCCTAGGTCTCCTAATAAAATGACAACAAGAATTTCGGACTTGCTTACAGTAGTTCTGCTGGATCAGTGTAGCAGTTTGGGTGTAGACAGCTGTTTTCCTTTCAGGATGTGGGGGAGTTGAATTACTGAGTGTGAGGGCAAAATAATTCCATGATACAGGCTGTTTGGGAAAATTTATCCTGATGAAAGGAAACAGTCCCAAGCAGAATGGAGAAGTGAGTGGTTATGGCTTTAGGTGAACTATCAAAGATGATAATTTGACAAATTTTCTTCTTTGCTCCATTTGTACAATCCCAGCGAAGAGAGACAGGAATTTCATTCCTGTTGATTTATTCCAGCTGTGTGCTATTACGGACAGGTGAACATGATCTCAACAGTGAGATGTTTCCACCTGAGAAAATTCCATCAGGAGTAAATCTGTTCATGTGGTCACCGGTTGGCAGTGCTGACTGCGATAGGGGAATGATTTTTGCCCCAGTTTCTTCCTGCTTCTTTGTAGAGGGGAGTCATGCTCGAGCATGGGGATTTTAGGAGGTCCAGGAATAATTCTTAATTTTAATTTCAGAAACATAGAAGGAATGGAAGGAGATACTTTATGTCCTGCAGCAAGAGATAAGTTCAGAATGATCACCAAGCTTTAATCGCGTTGGATATTTAAAAATATGGCAATTTCTTTAAATTACCCTGATGATAAGGTCAAGTACTGCTCTGATAACATCCTAGAAATTGATAGAAAAGGCTCGTTAAGCCATCCTGTCTATCTGCTTGCCAGCATAGGATTATTCCCTACAGGATGTTTTCTAGTGCTCGGTTCGCGTTGTGTAAGAGAATCATGAGTTTTATGGCTTTGGCCTTTTGACAGCACACACTTTATGGAACTTACTGATGGTTTTAGAGTTCTGAGTAAGACCCCGTTTCATTGCCTGAAATTGGAACAGAAACACATTAGCAAAAATTACTTAGAAATATGTGAGATTTTAATTAAAGTTGCTAAATACACAAGGGCAAAGCTGAGGCATTGCAGATGAAGTTTGCAGCTGAGAATACTTTAACTGCAGACTATCACTGAGTTTTTCTAATAAACCATATGATATTTAAAGTCAAATAATCTCTGTGGTTCTCTGTTTCTCTCCCTCTCCTCTTTCTGCTTTGATATTTTCCTGTCTTGAATTTCTACCCATCTGGAGTTGAATTGTGGCATATCATTTGTGTAGACTTGTATCTCTCCCCCTGGATTATAACCTTCTTATTGATTCCCTCAGCTCCTGGTGCTTACTCACACATTCTTGCTTCTTCTCCACCTTTTCTTCCATGGTTTTGCCTGTTTCCTTTTACCCTGTGGGCTCTCATTCAACTCAAGTCTCATACTTGGTTTTAGTAAAGGAGTGTATTGGTTTTCACTTACGCATTTTTCGCTTCATAATTTTGATCTTTGTATATTTTTTTCTTTTTTTCTCTAAATACTAAAGTGCTAAAATGCTGTTGTCCTGCTTCAACAGAGAAAGAATTAGAATGGCTTATCTTGCTGGGAAATGGAAAGACTCTGTTGCAAGTTGCCATCCGGAAGTTTCTGGCAGTGAGAAGAGGTGTTAACAGCTGCTGTGAAAGGGCTACTGAACTTGGTATTAGTACAGAGGTTATTTATGCCTCAGCGATGTGACTAATTTGTTAAATTAATTAAAAATACATTTCCTTCCCTCAAGAAAGAGCAGAGTACATCCACATGGAATTTTGCTCTGTGAATGAAACAAAAGAAAGCAGAGCTGAAACAGAAATTCTATAGCAGAATACAAATATGTTGAAATATAGCCTTGGGCTGTAAAAACGACTCCTGAAATGGACACTTATTTTTCAAGCACAGTGTTTAATACTCAGTTTTGGTTACTGATCCTATCGAAGCAAAAGATTATTGTAGGCTTAAGCTGCTGTGTAACTCAGCTCAGTGCTCTGCTTTTGGAGTTCTCTTAAAAAAATTATGTAATTTGATGTTCTACAGTGAATAAGGAGTTCTACACCCATAAGGAGTGATTTTTTTTTCAGGTATGAATGATAGGTCGTTCAGCATACAAAGCAGGACCAGACTTCAGCTGCTTTAGAGAGCTTCATTAAAACATCTGAATTTTAGTGAAATTAAATTGAAGCTTCTTGCTTGCACACTGCAGATGCCAAGATGTTTCTTAATTGCACCCTTTAAAAATATGGGGAACTTTCTTCATGTCCAAAGTCAGAAATGTTAATTCATCCTAACCTTAAACGAAGTGTGAAAATCTGGTATGAAAAATGGATAAAAATCTGGCTATTTTCTGAGGGTAAAATTATATATCATAGTAATATGGGTTTTGGGGTTTTTTTTTAGGCTCTAACTAGAAAACCTCAGGTTTCATTTATTAATTCAGGTGAGAAGCCCTGAAACTGTAGGAACACCAAGCAGTGCTGGTCGAATCTGTAATTTTGGGACGTGTTGCCCCTGTGGAAGGAATTAAAGCAATGCCTTACATTTTTCTTCTGTTGAGGGATTATTTGATAATCTCACTCTAAAGCACCACTAATTGATACCTGTAAAAACAAAACTTAGAAAATTGGCCGTGGTTAGAACCACTACCCCTATTAGTTTGTTGCTTGTAGCAAAGAGACAATTGTGCTGGCCGGGTTGCTACTTTTCAAAAGATGGAAAAAGCTCTGTGGTTTGGCAGGAGGAGTCTTAATTCCTGAGCAAGAGGCAGCATGCAGAGTTTTATTACCTCAGAGAGGAATGGGATGGAGTGTGACGAGTGCCATGCCGTGGTGACAGCGCAGCCCCAACGTTCCTGAAACGGCACTTCCCTCAAGTAACAGCTCCTTGCACTTTGGGTTTTCTGGAGATCTAAGCCAAAGTGGCTTTTAATGGGGGGAAGAGATTGCTTTGATTAAACAGAAGCCAGATATGGAATTAAAGAGAGTTCAGAGGTTGCTATTATATTTTGGCAAGGAAATTTCCTTCAATTTTTAGCTTTTTTGTTTAGGAGACAGCTAGGCTTTTTAACACTTATTCTCTTATCTACAGTCTAGCATTTGAAGTGCGTTTAGGATTTATAGAAAGAAATACAGCATGCCTTTCCTTTTAGAAATATAAGAAAGTTAAGGCTGCCTTGATGGCAGGCTAATTCCATCTAGTTCGGTATCTCATTCTTGACAACTACCAGCCTCAACTATTCAAAGTGCAAGAATTCAGTTTTATTCAGCTGTCTCCTTGCTTAGGTCTCTTCCTGGCTGATTTTTATAACCACATTTATCCTTCTTCCTCTGAGAACTAGACTGTACCTTGTGCCATGGCTCCAAAATAGGATACAGCAGGTCAAATTTTGTCAAAGAAGTGTTTCTGAGCTTGAAGAGGCATTGCCTCCCAGGACACCCACGGCTTTTCCTGTTTCTCTTTCACATGAAGTGGATTAACTCCAGTTCTGTCTTTAGTGTAGGGCTGGCTGGAGTGTTGTAAATATAGGTTGGATTTGCTGCAAGCCTCTCCTAAAAGGATCATTGTAATTTCCTTGATTTTTCTTAAAGATTTGAGGACTTCTTGCTGTGTGACCAGGTCACAGATTTGGAGTGATTGGGTTTTTTTTTTTCCTTCCAGCTTTCAATTTCTGATGATTTCTAACCCCCAAATTTCTTGCACCAGGCATTAAACCTGCAAGAAGTCCTGTAGACCACGTGAGAAGTGGTGCTTCCTTGCACTGAGAAGAAGCTTGTGACCAAAGTTCCACCAAGAGTGTCATCCACGGGTATGGCACAAATTATTTGATACATAGAGCGGGGGTACAAATCTAGGGCAGGTGGGAAAGGTCTCAGATGTAAACTTAAAGTTTTCAAAGGATGGTTTGGGTTGGAAGGGGCCTTAAGGACCATTTTGTTCCAACCCCCTGCTCTGGGCTGGGATGCCACTTAACAGACCAAGTTGCTCAGGGCCCTATCTAATCCTGTCTGGAACACTTCCAGGGATGGGACATCCACAGCTTCTCTCAGCAAGTGGTGCCAGTGTCTCATCACCCTTGTATTGAAGATTTTCTTCTTGATATTTAGTCTAAACTCGCCTTCTGTTCAGTTTAAAGCCATTACCTGTCATTTAGCACCAATTTATCAAACACTGGCTGCAGCAACCCTTCCCGTATTTCTCTGTAAACCTAGAAGAACAGATGGCAGCGTTTTGGCAATTAAAAAAAAAAGTCTTCCCATCAGCAAGTTTTGTGTTCGAAATCTGTCATGCCTGTTGCAGCACACTAGAAGCCAAATTTCTGTGGCATTTATTTCACTTAATGTCTCGTGCCCGTTACAAATGGGTAGATTTGACATTTATGTAAAGGCTGTGCTAGCAGATCCAGGCTGCAGGATTTGCCTCTGAACTTGTCCCCACACTGGATAAGGACAGCTTTAATAGTGGTGATGGTGGTGCTCCCTGGAAGCAGGCTGGGGAGAGAGCAGGAACCTCCCCAGAACACACAGTGAACACCACTAGATACCTTCCAGCATGTATTGTTTGGGGTGGAAAGAATGAGCACACACCATACATATCCCGGTCTCCACAAAAAGAAACTTGCTTGGATTCGTATTCTGGTTTTTAATCTGGAATGTGCATTGACTTTTTCTGCTGGTTTGCATAGCTGAGCTGCCGTAGCTGAATTTCAAAAGAAAAAGCAAATACTGGATTAGTGTTCTTTTGTGTAAAGAGGCAAAACTGGCAGCTTTAACAAGGAATGAATGGGCAAGGAGACAACTATCCACTTGTGCCTTCAAGGCAGCTCCTTCAGATAAGGACTGAGATTTATCAGCAGTTGAGACAGTTTACTGCAGAGCCTTCTCTGAAAATACTCTTCTTGTCTTTTGGATTTTTCACTGTTCTTGCACTTTCCACAATTTTTCCATCTTCTTTTTTAAAAAGCTTTCTAGCACGCCTCAAGGAGAAAATTTTGGTGTTTGCAGAGAAAAGCAACAAAGACAAGGTCAAAATGAGGTGGGGTTTGAGATGTCCAAAACTCGGTTCTGCAACTTGTGTACAGACCATGCAGAAGAAAGCCTGGGGACCCGTAAGCAGTGACAGTGCTGCTGCACATAACATTTTTCTACCCCATTTAGCAGCAATTTCCTAAATGTATGGTGCTCTCAGGATCTGTGCTGAATGTAACATGGGAGCTAGAAGGAACTTTCTAAACAAAGGAAATGGAAAGTTTGATTAAGATATTGTTGGCTAAGAGAAAAAGGCTTATTGCCAGTCTGAGTTTGTTTTGGGTTCTTAGCTTGGAATTAAACTGGAGGTTTTCTACGACTGGAAATATAATAAGAAAACACTGAATTTTTCCTCTACATAGCAGTATTGGAATTTAAAGGTCTGTGATATATTTTTTATGAGTGATACAGTCTGTTGTTAAAAACACTGGCTTTTTAGAGTATACAATTCAAAGAGCAGGAAGGCTGGCTTTGGTTTTGTTATGTTTTTATGCCAGTGCACAAATGATCCAATTGTCTTTAAAGCATTTGGGTCTCAGTAAATGTGCACTCAGTGGTGAGAGGGTGGAGTAACCAAAATTTTAACCTGAAATTTTGGGTGGGGGAGAAGGAAATAGAGATGGGGAATCATCCTTAAATCATGATTAGTGTGCTTGCAAGGGAATTGCCCTTTAATTCATGATAAATGTGTTCAAGTCTGAAAGGTAATAGCAAACAGATATGCAGCAGCAAGGATCTTCAGAAGAAAACCAAAGAAAGTACTAAACTGGAATTTTACTGGAACCTCCAAGGTTTGGAATAAATAAGATTAGGACATTATACATTAGCATGCTATGAACAAATCTCCTTAAGTCCTACTTTACCATAGATTTGATCTAAAAATAATGCTTCAAAGAGCACACTTCAGATTATGATGTGAGGTAAATGTTTTCATTTAAAGTTTTCCTGCCAGTTGGCTTTTGGCTGAAGTTTTGAAGGTTTTAATATGTCTACCACTGGAATGCTTTAACTAAGCTCATTTTAGATAGTCTTGGTATCTGTAGAAAGGAAATGAATTTGTTAAATGAGAAAATTGAGCTTATAAATGGCGTGCTTATATGCCCTAGAAATTAATGGGAATTCTACTAAGAATTTTACCATTACTTAAAGCTTTACATGGGCATGTTTTGCTTGGATGCTTTGACAGGTCTATGGGATTAAGAGAGAAATGGAGATGTCAGGTTTTGCCTTTTATTTTTTTTCTTATAATTAAAATACCAGGGGTGTGTTCTTAGAAAACCTTTGAAGTTAATTTCCATGATTTTGTATTTCCAACTTTTAACTACAATCCAGTAATCTCGACTTTGCTGTGAGGGTGGTGAGCCCTTGGCACAGGGTGCCCAGGGAAGCTGTGGCTGCCCCATTCCTGGAAGTGTTCAAGGCCAGGTTGGATGGGGCTCTGAGCAACCTGGGACAGCAGAAGGTGTCCCTGCCCATGGCAGGGGAGTTGGAACAAGATGATCTGGAAGGTCCTTCCATTCCAAATCATTCTATGGTTTTGTGATAATTGCACCCTGCTGGGGAAGGAGTAGAGATGAAAAAGAAAGATTTTGCTGAGGGAAAGGAATGTGACTAGCTGTCTGCTTTGTGTTTCACCAGTGTAAGACCAAGTATTAATGTAAATCTCTGTGTTACATTTATCAGATTTGGATCTCAGTGTAGTTTGAGCAATGAATAACTTTGAGAGAGTACCTCTTAGTCTGATGGCTTTGTGTTAAGAGAATTTCTTAATTTTTTTGAACAAGGGTATCATTGAAGCCTTCCTTGATTGTTTTATGTAATAAATTTTGTTGCAGTTGCCTTTCCTTGTCTTTAGCAAATATTTATTTATGGTGCTTGGCATTTAATTACTGTTTCCCCACTTTGGTTTCCTAAGGGTAAATTGTGCTTGAATCACGTGAGGAAAATTCCAACTGAAATCCTTTGTGCAATCATATAAACTCTCAAATACTGAAATAACTCTTGAAAATAGAATTTAGCAACTAAAACAGGTTACTTTTGTAAGAAGACAAATGTTGGCTATATGATTAGAGGAAAATAAAATAAGTTTCCACTTTCGGTGCTATATATTTTGTAAAGGCCCAAGACTTGACACGGTTCGTGTGATCTGCAACTGTCATGAAGCTTCAAGACAGCCAAAGTACAATTAAAGTGACAGTGAAAGTTAAATATATTTGTACATATTTTATTTTCACTTTGCTAGGAAAGAAATGTTCTTTGCACCTCGAAACAGCCTTATTGCTCCTGTGGGGATTTAGTCAATCTCTAAACTATGCTAAACCATTTCCCAAAGAAGTTGTGTGAAAGAGTAGGGGGGTAGAAATCAAGATTTTTTCTTGTGCTTCCTGTGTCCTAACTGGACATTCTTCTGAGACAGAGGTAGAACATTAACTCGCAACACCTAATCACCCGTTCAGTTAAATTGGTGCAACTGTTTTCTGGTTGTTTTGTTTTCCTTTCTTTTCCTTTGCCAGCTCCCTCTCATCCTTCATTAAGAGCCCAGGTAAGCTGACAGCAGGTCTGACAACTCTTTTGCTGTTTGTGGGATCTGTCATCAGAAGCTGAGAAGCTTCATAGCCTCTCTAGCTCTGCACAGATATGGGTGAGCCCAGCCACATCTGCATTAAAGTGCTCTGAGAAATGAGCCATGGATGTGAGTGTGAAGGACGAGGGGGTTCGCTTGCAAAGTATGGTACTGCTGCAAGCCAAATCAGTAGTACAGGTGCAGGCTGGAATCCTTCCTTCCAAGTTAAAAAAAATTATAAAGAGATCCCATAATATCTGTAATTATTTTTCCTTTGTAAGCATGATACATTTCCATGTGGGTAGAGGAGAGGATGAGAGTTAAGGAATTTCTGTCAGTATTAGATCTGTAATTCCATTTAACTGTACATCTGTTCTTCTTTAGCGAAAGACCTTCCTAAATTTACAATCAATATTTTATTCCAGTTTTTATAGAATTCTACAATCTGTTTGTTAAAGTTCATTTGGCTAAGGAATGATCGTGGCTGTTTTGAGATTTATTAGTAGTCAGAGAATATTTTGAGATTCATGACATTCGTTCACTAATGATATCTTTTGAAGGGTACAAGAGTAAGTGATCTCGGTTGAGCATTAACTATGCTCACAAAGCTAGATTTTTATATAGCATTAAAATCCTCTGTTTTCTTTTTGAAAGCATGTTGAATATCTAATTTAGAAAACTAATATTACAAACCTTTGGAGCTTATACTAAATATCCCCATTTTCAGAATTCTTATTTATTGGAATTAAACCAAATTAACCAAAGTCAGTTAGCTTGAGATGGAGGCTTGAAGAAAATCCAGATCTCCTTGTCACATTACATGCCCTTTTCAAAGAACCCGGTGTTCTTGCTGAATTGCCCCCGTAACTCAGACTTAGTCTTCATGTCATCACTTCTATCTGAGGGAGTGTGAGAACACATGTGGCAGCCAAGCAGAGGTGGCACAGGTTGGTGCTTGTTCACTTTAGCACTGATGTCATGGATGCTGGCAGAAAGTGAAGGGTTTTTTTTTTTTTTCCATTAAAAGGTGTGACTTTTTCTCTCGGGGCTGCATATCTTTTCAGGTGCATTGTAATTTAAGATCTTTAGGTCCTCAGAAATGTTGTAGGCAGAATTTTGGGGCTCGGTTCTGCTATCTGTATGAGGCATCTGTGTTTTTTGCCTAAGAATATAATTACCACAATTACCTATTTGATGCCCACCATTGATATCCAAAGGGAAATTCTTCTCTATATCCCTCTAGAGCAGGAAGTTCCTTTCCCCCCCATTGTTCTTTGTTCAAATATTCTCTTTCCTCTGCTCTCCTAATTTCTATCTCTGGAAACCTCTGTTGTCTCATGGCCAAAGCAAGAAAACCTTGTTGGCTGGGGACTCACAGACTCTGGTGTTTTGATCCCAACACTGTCTTGGTTCAGTCTGTTGCCCACTGCCTTTCATGTGCACAGGTTTATACCCAGACAGGATTCAAACTGTCCTGTGGGCCTTCAAACCTTCCCTGTTTTCATTTGTTGCTGAATGGTGTCCTGTTTATGCTGTGTTTCCTTTGATGTTGACAAGTAAAGTCCTCTTTTGCTATAAATGGAAGATATTTGAAGCTCTTGATTAGAAGCGAACGGGTATTTATTAGAATATGGGAAAATGTTTTTCACTGGTTTGGTTGCATCGCTTGAAGGAATGATGGTGGATTCAGAAATGGGCTGGTTTTCATGTAAAGAGTTTCCTTCAGAGCTAGGCAGCTTGCAACCTAAGCCATCAGTACTGCTGTGAGTTTGCCCTAAGTGGTGTTAATCCATTTGTGCCGAGCGTAAGGAACAGAAGCTGCTGGAAAATAATGTAAGTGAAATCTAAAAATGAAAAAAAAGGGACTATAAAGACCACGGAGAGAAAAACTGCAGCAAGGAGATCATACTGCTGTTTGTATGTGTCCAAGGGCTGTAACTATCAAAGATGGTTAGCTTTCATCTCTGGCTGGTTTCTTGCAGTCATATTTCTTTTTCTTAGTCAAGGCAACAGATGCTTCTCGTGGGAAATTGTATAATGGGTAAAGAATGGGTTGGGAAGTAGGTTTGGAAAAGTGAGTTGCGTGTTTGAGAGAGCTCAGAAGAATAAAATTTCAGATGGTTAAGTGCTTATTCTGCTTGCATTTTCCCAAATGTGGTTCATTGAGCATCTAGATCTTGATCTGAAAATCCTTTTGGTGCAACTTCAGTGGCATTTTTTGGGTGTGAAAAGAATACGTGGACAACTGTTACTAAGCTATGGAAAACAGATGACTAAAACTGTATGATTTGGTACTTCAATGCATCTTGAATGGTGTTGTTTTGTGTGCTTCACTTGTGGTGGTAAGAATTGTACCATTTTTTTCCATTTCAATTCACATGACATTCGTTTACATTCTCCTACAGGCTTCTCCCCTTATCACCTGTCTGATTTCACCTTAAGCACTTTCCAAGTATAGTCTGGTCCGAATTGACTTGCAGGTGAATTGAGTTGTGGGGAAAGGGATACTTCGTCGTGATATTTCTGCCACTGAAATACTTTGTTAGCTACAAGAAGGACCCTTTTTAGCAACTGATTATGGCTTTCTAGATTTCCAGATTCTGAAATCTAGAAAAATCTAGGGAAAAGGTTTTCTAGATTTGTGGCTTTCTTGATCTTGGTTTTCAGACCAGAAACCTACTGGGCAGAATGGTGTGTCTCATTGCAGTGTGTGAACTGATGACTGAGTTGTGTTGAGTGTCATCATCTATGAAAGGCTCTTACACTGACAGCAATTCTTACTGTCTGCTTGTTCATAAAGTAATAAAAAGTTTGATAGTTTCCTCCAAATTGTGCCTATTGGCAGAACGATGTGAGAGGCAGGTTTCACATGACATGTGGTGTAAACTGCCTTGTTCTCTCATTTTAGAGAGCAGTTAAGAGGATGTATGATATTTTTGGAGCATATATTTGATGCTCGAAACTGCTGTTAAGACTGTGCTGCCTTTGTAATGTGCTGATGTATGTTACTGGTAGCTTTTTTTTTTTCACGGAAGTGTGTAGGTTATTGGCATTTGTTTTTACTGCTGACGCTTTTTTTTTTTAGCATTAATATGTTGCTATGCAATTTCACTAGAAAAATGTTATGGTAAGCTGACTGAAATGTCATCCTGTCTGTATTTCCCTACAGGTTTTATGGGCTTAAATAAGCACCTGAATAAGCTTTTGAAACGTGTCAGATAATGTAATTTCACAACATTATTACGGGCTTGTTTCAGTTGGCACATCATTCAACAAGCTGTTTGTATGGATGTTTGCCTTTCTGGAGAATTTAAAAATTTGTTCTGAGCTAAGACATAACTCTATTTGTAAGAGGAATAATCACTGAGTTATTTTTACCAACTAACTTTGGACCAGAGATGTGTTGATTCCAGAGTATTTTCTCGATACAGGTCTATGTTTTAGTGATTTACTGTATGAAAAAATTAATGGTGGAAATACTTTATATTTACTCAGTTGGGCAGACAAATGCCCTTCTCTTAGCATTTCTTATTAATAGTTCTTTAGAAAGCCTTTTTTTTTTTTTTATGTTGGCGAGGATTCATTTTTCCCCTCTTCCACTGGCCATTCCTAGGGAAACTTGTTTCCAACCTCAAAAATACTAGTTACATTGAAATGACACATGCTTAGTGTTTTTAAATCTGAAACATATCAGAGGCCAAAAGTTATTCATATTGTATTTTCGTTCCCTGATGTCAGTTGTATATTTTTGACTTTTATTTTAATATATAAAATAGAAAATCCTTAAGAAAGCTCATAGCTATACTAGCTGAAAAGAGGGAAAAATACTACTGTGATGTTCCTCAGGCTGCTACCAACTAATTTCATTTGAACATGGTTATAAGACCTCGCAAACAGATGAAAGTGAGAAAAGTGGTGGTTTGGCAACTGATTTTTTTAAACTTCATTGGATGCAACTTAACTTAAGGGGGGAAAGTACCAGATGAATGCTTAAATCATTATCTGTAGCTCAGGCATGTCCAGAGTTATCTTTTGTAGGCATGGGATGATAATTTAGAATAGTTTTGCCAAAATAACAATCTGGTTGCGAATGTGTCTCAATTTCTGGGAAGAGTTAAGAATGATGATTGGAGACACATAATTCCAGAGATTTTTTCCTTTGTAATCTTGTCTATTTTAGGCAATTTAATTAATTGGTTTTAGTTTGAATGCTACAGCTGACCTGCCTTATGTTGTGGGGACAGGAAAAACCTGATTTTGTGTGTGATTATCTTTGCTGGAAAGGGTGGGTCTTAGACTTCTCATTTAAGTCAAAAGATTTCTGTGATTCTGATGCTAAGAACATGTGGTGGCCACTCTGTACAGTGTAAGTGTAGATGCTGTTTGTAAAGATGCTTCCACTCCATGTTTTTTCATCTTCTATGAAACCAGTTTGAGATGAAAACCTTATTGGGGTTGTGCCTGCTGAAGCAGCTCATTCTGTGTGAGTGAAAACTTCATGACTTGAAGGAAGCTGAGCAAGGTCAAATTTTTTCTCCCTCATTTGTTATTTGCACCAGGGTATATTTCCAAATACCTTAAATCTCGACTCTCTGTGTTATCCAATACAACAGCTACTTCAACTTTTCTGTCAGAGGACCCTTATCAAACCAGCACTTCTGTGCTTTTTTGGCTGTAGTGCATGAGATGCTGAAAAGAAATGTGCCTGTCACAATCTAAAGTTTTTCTTAGTTAACGCTGAGATTGCTATGTGAAGAAGAAGGGAGGCCATAAACCTTTGTTTTATTATTTGCAGCAGGGTCTCATGCTTTTGCTGCATTGATTAATAGAAAAAAGGAAATTCTCTCCTCTCTGATTATATTTGTTCCAAATATTTGCAAAGTACCCCTTTAATATTTGTTAAAGCTCATTGTAGAGATGTTTGAATGCTAGAAGGTTCTCAACCCTTAGGAAAAAGCACGGTGTGTTGAGGCATCTATATTTCCTTTTTTACTGGAAATGAGTTAAATGAAACATGTTTAGTCTAATTAGATTAAAGTTTTAAAGTACAAATATACATAGAAAGATTTTCCTGAAGTGTATTGGATGAGTACAGAAGGTTGGGGCTGTGCAGCACGACTAAAATTAAGTTGACAGTGCTGCCAAAGATACCAGTGAGAGTGTTAAAGCTGGAATTGAGCACTGAGGTTTGGCCATGGCACATTTCTTTAACCTCGCTGGCTCTTCACTCTGTCTGAGCACTCTTAGTCTTTCCTGTTAGCTTTGACTGAACTGTGCTCTTGCCTCTCTCCCTTTTGTCGGAAGCTCAGCCTTTCAGGCCCTATTTTCTATTCTTTTTCTGCCTCGAGGGCTTCATTATTTCCCTCGTGGTGCTCTTTGCTCTCTTTGTTCTTGGCTGGTTTTGTTGGTTTTTCTTTTTTTTTTTCATTTCCCTCATCCTTTAGTTACACACATTTCTGGGGGACCTTCCACTTAACCAATTAAAACAAACTATTTCATCTTTTATGTTAATGAACTTGTAGTGCTTCCCAGCACCCAGGACTTTATTCCGATTGTACATCAAGACAAAATTCAGGTATTTCCCACAATTTTCCCACTTCATTTCAGTTTCCATCGTGGGAGCCCATTGTGAATGAGTGGTTTGGCTGCTATAAGAGTCACCATCAAAGGTATTAACAAAACCAGATTTTAATATGAATTTTTGAAAGCAAGAGCTAACAGAGTATGGTAAGGGTCACTCTGTTAGTTAGTACAGAAAAGAAACACACAGAGGAAGATTTGATTAGAAAGAAGTTAAAATGATTTTCATGAAGACTGGGCATGCAAAGGGTGTGAGAGACCCCTCCACTGAGCCATGAGGTTATGAGAGGATCCCCTGGCTTTTTAATTCCTGATGGAGTCCAGGTGTGGCTGGGTCCAGTCCTAATCCCAGATCTGCTCAGTGGAAAGCAGGGCCTGCCCTTTGAGTTCAGGGACCCCACCTGCCCCGAGATTCCTTCTGCCAGCAAATACTTCTCAGGTTTAAAGAGGGGCTAAAATATAATAAGGCAAGGTTCAGTCCCCTGGGCCTTGCCATACCTAGAAACACCAGAGAAGTGGACAGGGTTACTGCCTTTGCACAACAAGACAGAGACAGAACGCTTGGCTTATGTATAGACCCAACAAAACTGAACAACTAAAAATGGAACATTTTTCCACTGCCTACAAGGGGATGAATTCCGGGGCTAAGGGCTGGTGCCAAATACTTTCCTGCACTTGATGCATCAGCAGGGAACTGGCTGGTTCCCTTGCAAAAACAGAGCACATGTTTGTGCACACTCAACATCCCCTCCCAGACAGTTTGCTCAAACTGCTCCTTAGCTTGTGTTTGGCACCTGAGGTTTTTCACAGGAAAATACAACACGTCTCCTTGGTGATGTTCCAGGGAGGTTTTGGTCCTAGGAAATGCAGTAGGTAAAATGGTGAACAGGGGTTAGCCATAAATGGGGTGCCTACACCTCACAGGGCAACTGATACAAGGTTTGCAGTACCCATAAAACTCTGGTCCAGCTGAGGTGCCTTAAAAATCTGCCATTAACTGTGTATGGGATAGAACAGACATTTCACATGCTATCCTTCACAATTTAGTAGAGATCATGGGCATTATGGATAGTAAAACAAAATATAATGAGCTCTTTCAGTTAACCAAATTATTATCTCATATATATGCGTCTTTCTCTAGGCCATGGAAAGTTCTTAGTTTAGGCAGTAAGTTTGTGACAAGACCATTTCCTCTCCCCTTGAGGTGTCTTAAAAGAGTTAATAATGATGCATTTGTGACTTTACTTTTTGTGGACACAGAATTAGCATATCAACAAAATATCCAGATGTTCATGCCTGAGGTTGTGTCTCAGGGGATGCTTAAGGCAGATTTTGGAAAAAGGTTCTTCACCCAGAGGGTGGCTGGGCACTGGAACAGGCTCCCCATGGAAATGTCACAGCACTAACCCTGACAGTTCAAGAAGTTGGACAATGTTTGGACAATGCTCTCAGGTCAACAGTTTGGACAATGCTCTCAGGTACAAGATGTGACTCCTAGGAAGGGATGGTGCTCTGCAGGGCCAGGAGTTGGACTTGATTTTCCTCGTGGGTCCCTTCCAACTCAGCCTATTCTGTGATTCTGTGCAAGCTCTAGTGATTTAGTGCAGTCTTACTTACCTCTGCTGACAGCATTGTCAGGATCTCATAATTTTGAGGCATGTCAGCTCCGTCTACAAAATTCCAATATTTTCATTAAGTTCTTGATTTCAAACGTGTTAAATGGCAATTAGCAGTTGATAACCAGGAGAATCCTCATGGTCCTTTATGGAAAGTTTGTCTGTTTTTTCCGGGATTAGGGTTTGAGTTTACTGGGAATTTTTCTGAGAAAGTAATTTAATATCAAAAACTGCCAATTTGTCGAAACTTAAAATTTTGATGGAAGCATACCAGTTTCAACACGGTTTACAGCTGGAAAAGTTCTTTTGGCTCCAATTCCCAGTGAAATCCTGAATCTAGCACAACAGCTTGGTTTGGGATAGATGCAAATTTGGGTTCCTCAGTGTTGTCTTTGGTATGTAGAAGTGGAAGTGCAGCTGGAGAGGAAACTGCTGCGGGAGTCCAGGCTGAGGGCTTGTGAGTGGTGGATCTGAGCCCTCTGCTCGTGTTCTCAGGGCTCAAATCCTGCATGCTCTGTTAGAGTATGCACTCTGCTTTTGTGACACCACTGAAAGAGCTTGTTTGGGAGATCAGAAGACTGTTTTGTGTCTCTGAAGGTGGTGCAGGTAACAGTTTCCTGTTCACACTATGTAAAAGATGCAGTAGCTCAAGGGCAGTCTGCATTTATTATACAACTCCTTTTCCCATGCAGTGGATCACTTCTGATTCACATTATCCTGTGGATTGTGTTTTGTTGTTTGAGGGACTAAACTCTTTCTTGTCATTACGTTTGTCTTTCAGTTCAAATCCGTGGTTTAAGTGTTGGAACAGCTTAAAGATTGATATGGAATTTTGATAATTTTTATTTTGAAGGGGAATATCTCTTGATAATTAAGCTAGAATTATAGCCTAAGGTTTAAATAAGTTGTATTTAGGAAAATATGTCTGTAATGTACCTCTACAGAGTTAACTAATTGGCAGAACAGCCTTGTAAACATCACACCAGGTTAATAAAAGGTTGTGCCAGATTTAAGGTAGTAAAAGTACCACTAAATAAAACTTTTAAGTCGAGTTTTTCAGCAGTCTGATGTGACACTTGGCAGAAAGCATCAGAGGACTGAGCCACTTTCTTAGGCTGAGACATGAGGAAGGCCCTGGGAATGTGTATTTCTGGCATTTCCTATTTCTCTTTATTCCCATGGTATTGTGAGATTTAGCAGTTTGGTATCTAGCAGATATTTACCTTTTTTTTCCTTGACTGTTGGCATTCTGTTTGTTATTAAACTGCATTTTTTTTCACTTTTATCTGCTTGCATCTTGTTCCCTATTGGTAGAAAGAGATTGGTTGGAATCAAGGGGAGGTGACTCATTTCATACAGAGTGCCCACCTCTTTAAACTGTGTCAAACCAGGACAACTTGTTTGTAGCTCTGGCTGAAGCTCAGAAACTGGTCTGTGAGTAATAACCACAAGTCATTGGGGTAGCACTGGAGTTTAGGCTTTTCCCCGTGTGTTCATGGTTACAGTACTGGATTCCAGAAAGATAATTGTTTGATGGCAAATAAGATTGTGCATCTTGGTTTACACAGTAGGTGGGAGTTATAAGAAGCTCTTAAACCATGATTGCTGTACAACAGGACTGTTTGTGCGCAAACGTTCCAGGGCCAAATTTTTCCTTTGTTAAAAGTCACAAAACTCTTGAATTCTGTTCTGACTGAAGGGATTCCTAAAGGCCAAAATAGTGTGGTGAAAGGGTATTGAAAGGAAAAAAATAAATACTGAGATCATGAGGAGCAAAGTGATAGGGGAACAAGGCAGGATTTTGGCAGGATAGCAGTCATGTCTAGTCTCTGGGGCAGTGGAAAATTAGGATTGGGGTGGGCAACCATGGCAGGAATTTGAGAAGACTCGTGGGCTTTAGGCACTGGAGGGGCTCTGAAGTCTCCTTGGAGCCTTCTCTTCTCTAGGCTGAACAACACCAGCTCTCCCAGCCCATCTCCATAGCAGAACTACTCCAGCCCTTGGATCATGGCTGTGACCCTCCTCTGGAGTCACAGGTCCATTTTTTTTATTTATTCTGGGGACCCCAGATCTGGGTGCAGAATTACTTTGGGTTCTGATAAGTGTTTATTCATCACAGTTACCACAAGCCAGCCCAGGTGGGAGCAGAGCTCCCTCCACCCCACCCATCCTGTTCCCATCCCACCTTCAGCCCATCCCATGGTGATTTTTTTCTGCTGCTTCCCATGAGCTGTTGGGTCTTGCCCTGCCCTGACTGCTGGACCCGCCTGTGGACACTGCACAGAGATCTCTTGCCAGCTCTCTGGAGTTTGAAGGAAAACCCCAACAAATCTCTGAACCAAAGTAAAAGTGTCTTGCAAACTTAACCTAATCCTTTGTAAAGCTGTATTAACGCCAAATTAAATTCAAGCCTGTCTGTTCATTTTCCTCTTAGGCTTTATTCCTTGTTTGTTCGAGGGAGCTGGTGAGTCTCTTAAGACTTGTGGTACCGTGGTTCCCTTTCAGAATGGAACGAATCTTAGAGTTTTTCAGCCAATTTTCTTTAAATGCCATGAGTTTCCATTCCCTTTTCACTTAAAATACTTCCACAATTTAATACTAAATGCTGGGTAACAAAACCCAGTAGCACTTCCAGTTGGAAAGAAATGTGTTGTGTGTAACTCAAAGGAGGAATTCTGCTTGCAAAGTGATGGCTTTCCACTGAGGTGGATCAAACAGGTGCTTGGTTAGATGCTGGTGCTGAAGCACTTTTCTTGTGACTTGAGTGTTTGATGGTAACAGCCTGAGATTTTAATGGCAAAAGAAGGGATTTTCTACTAATTTTCCTCTGAGAACTGTCACTTCTACAATCCTTTCCAGACTCACGTAGTCTGACCTGTATCTTCTCCAAAACTTGGTTAATTTTTTAATACTTTTGAAACTTTTTGTGTCCCATTTGCAGAGAACAGGAGGGTGCTGGCTATTTTTTTCAGGAAATACACACTACTCTGTGAGTGAGGAGGTCGCCCATTCTCCTCAGAGCAACTTTTACCTGTCAGCCTCGCTGCTCCTCAAGGATGGGATGCTGGTGCTAGTGTGGATACACAGATTTTCTCCCATTTTCAGCACAGGTGTTGGAGGGAAGACAGCTGTTGGCCAAGACCTCATGGTGCCAGCACCACCTGACGTGCAGGAGCTGAATACTCAGAGGTTTTCCCCTTGTTGCATGCAGTGCATTTCTATTTTTAGTTCAGTTAATTGCTTCCTCATCCTGGGAGGTGCCAGGGAGATCCACAAGGGGACACAAGGACAAAGTTTTTAGCAGGGCCTATTGTGACAAGACAAGGAGTGATGGTTTTAAACTGGAGGAGGGATGATTCATATTAGCTTTAAGGAAGAAATTTTTTTATCAGTGAAGGTGATAAAAATGCTGTGGTCTCAGCCACAGGTTACCCAGAGATGCTGTGGCAACATTCCAGGTTGGATGGGGCTTGGAACAAACTGGCTAGTTGAAGGTGTCCTTGCTTATTGCAGGGGAGGTGGGACTAAATGAGATTTAAAACACCTCCCGACCCAAACCATTGTATGATTTTATGATCATCTCATCCAACTTCCCTGCTCCAGCGTGATCCCCATGAGCATGTTATTCTGGAGTCTGTGCAGATGGCTTTTGAACAACATCTCCAGGGAAGAAGACTCCAAAGCCTCCCTGGGCAGTCTGTGCCAATGCCCAGTCACCCACATAGTAAAGATGTCCTTCTTGGGCTGAAATTTAGGTGGAACTTCATCCCAATGGCACAGGACAAACAAAATCAACCCAAACCACCAAAACTCAATCATTTAATAGAAGAGAAAAAAATTATTTTCTTTAAAATTCCTCCTGCAGGATTTGTGAGAGAACATCTCTGCGGAAGTGGATCAAACCCTGATTTTCCAAGAAACCCTCTCCTGCTGCCTGGTGATAGTTGTGTTTTCTGAAATGTGATTTTTAAGAGTCATTTTTTTGAGTGCACGCAGCAGTGCTCACCCCCATTAGCACCAAAATATGTGATCACACTTATTCAACCCCTGGAAGAGCCCCCAAGGATGTTCAGGGAACCAAAACACTTGTGCAAGTGCAGTGGCTGAGGCTCATCCTGGGGGAAATGCCCCCCAGAGAAGGGGAAATGGTAGTTTGGGTGTGAAAGCAGAGGTGTCTCAATGTGCCTGTCTGCTAAACCAGTGTTCCCGGGGCTGCCACTGTGACAGAAGCCAACTGCTTGCCATCAAGCCTCTCTGCCATTTCTCCCCTAAGCTGAGCTGACACTTGTGTAAAATCTTCCAAAAATAAGGAAAATCTCTGCTTCCCAGTCCAAGAGTCAGCCTCAGGCTGTCGCTGCAGTGTATTTTTACTGGGGGGCTGGGTTTAGTTTTGCCTTCCCAGCATCAGCTGCACCCTCCCACTGTCCCGGCTGGTACGTGCAACCCCAGTGGCACCAATGGTGGATGGAACTGTGCCTGGGCTGGGAGGGGAAAAATCCTGCTGCATCCATGATTTTCCCTCCTGGGGACCTGCAGCAGGCAGAGCTGTGCCCTCCCACTGGGGCTGCCTGAGCCAGGAATGTTTGCAAAATCTCCCTGCCCCTTTTGCACCATTCTGTTTTTTCCCTGGCTGAGTGATGCCTTGAGTTTTAGCTTTCATGTTTTTCAGATTCTGTGCTGCCTATGGTTGTAGCTCTGAGCCTCATTTAAGTGTTAGTAAGCTCTCTTCACAGAGTTGGTAGACAAAACAAATCCTTTCCCTGCTGAAGACCAACTTTCAGGCCCAAAAGCATAAACAAGGGTGGACTGAAGGGAGAAACAAGAGGGACGGGACTTCATAACCTGAAGCTGTAATTGGATGATTAACCCCAATATGCAAATGGACGAAAACTTATGTAAGTGTAAGACCTTGTGACTGGTCATCCATTTTGTGACCATTCTTAGTCCACCTGGGGTGTAGCCCTGGTCAGGCCCTGTCCTGCCCAAGGTGTATCCTAGAGGCCTTTCAATAAATATCTACTTTATTCACCAGCTCTGTCCAGTCTCTGTTCCAGGTCAGCCTTCCCAGGGCATCAAGAGCAGAAGCAGGGCAGGCATCTCCAGGCCAGCACTCCATCTGACACTGAGTGCTGCCATGGGCCAGGTTTTGTCCTTGAGGGTACACACGTGCTGGAGTGCCTCACTGAACTGGGAGATCAGGTGCAGGAGGCTGCCAGATGACTGGGAAAAGGAATGTGGGCTCTCCCAGTTCAAACAAAGAGAAAACTTTATTTTGAGGGCTGAGGGGGATGAGCACCAGGGGGTGATGCTTGTCTGGTCCTGCTCTGGTTTTCAGGCCGGCTGTACGGCTTTTTCGCCAGCCGCTGTTGCCGCCAGACGTGTCGCATATGGATTGGCCCAGGCTGGGAGCGGCTGTCCTTCGTGGAGCTGGGGAAGAGCCATGGTGGTCTGAATGGAGCTGCTTGTCTGCTGGGTGACTGAGTGTCCTGGGACAGCCTCAGTGCCACCTGACTGGTGGCGCTGGAGCTGCTGGTCACAGCGCTCTGGGCTGGCACATCATCGATCCTGCCGTGTTTTGCTGCCAGACTCTTGGGTGTCTGTTGCTCTGTGGCTCCTTCTGGATGGCCTCTCTTCAAGCTCTGCTTTTGGCAGGGGTAGCTGCTGCTGCTGCTGCTGCTGACCAGCAGCACACCCTGGGACAGTGCTGGCACCCCCTGAGTGGCAGTGCTGGGGCTGCAGGCCTCAGCACGCAGCAGTGGCACGCGGTTGAGCCGCACGGGTTTCACTGCCTGGCTGCCTGAGTCCTGTGCTCGCCGTCTCCAGGAACGGCGCCGAGCCTGGTCCACCCTGGGCTGTCCAGAGAGGCTGCTGCTGCTGCTGCTTGGATCTGCCTCTGCCCGGTGACACAGGGTGCATGATGGAGAGAGGAGAGGGCAAGCGGTGTGAGCACCTTTGCAGGATTGTCCCCAAGGCCCTGCTGTGTCCCTGCTGGGCTGGCTTAAGGGCAGGGGAGGCACAGGTGCTCACAGCCCAGCCTGGCCCTGCTCACCCAAGAGAGGAGGGTCGTTGTTGGAGCTCCTGCTTCCCCTTGCTGCTGCTCTTGGCCACTCTCCCACTGCCAGCCGTGGGGAGGAAGACTTTGCTCTCACCTTGCTTTCTCCCAGGAAGACACTTCTCAGCAGCCTCCTGATGCACCATTGTGGGTAGGGAGCAGTGCCTTGAGGGTCTGTGCAGCCTCACTGCTGGCCTTTCTCCTCCTGACAAAGCATACCAGTCCTTTCTTGGATAAAGAGAGATGCATATGTGCTGCCTCAGAGGCACCAGAACTCACCCAGTGGCCTTGGGCAAGCTCCTTAGTGATCTTCTCCTCAACTCTGCAAGTTGTGTTGCCACCTTTATACCTTAGGGCTGGGTGATGATGTCATACTAGCCCCTGTGACCTCACTGATCTGTGTGTGACCCACTGCCCTGATTTGGGGAGAGTGTCCTTGCGGGTGCGGCAGGGACTTTGTCAATGCCAGGCATGGCTGTAGTGGGAAGAACAGAAGTGGGAACAGGTCCACCAACAGGTTGGTGGGCTTGGATAGGCTTAGGTCTTACTACAGGTCATCAGTGATGATTGTTCTCCCCATATGATGCAGGGGGGCTTATCAAGTCTGAAGCCTTTGCCTATTTTTAAGCCTCTCATGTTAACAGAATTCGATGTTGGTCCTATGTTACATAATTTTCTGAAGTCCAAATCTTAGAAAAATTGTGCAGTTAGACCAAGCTGATAAGTAATTCTTTTACTTGTGGTAGGTTTAGGAAGGGACACAGATGTAGACTAAAAAATCAGTCACTCCTAACAAAGGGTAGCTGTCACTATCAAAGTATTGTGGTTGTTGAATAGCTTGAATCTACAAAAGAACGTGAAAATACAACAAGTCAAACAGATTGTTACTCATAGTCTATTATTCAGAGGCCTTTGAAGTATGTTAAAAAGAAGCTTTGACTTCAGTGCTCACTGCATCTGGCTTTATTCCACAAATTGTAAGCAATGTTTTAGTCAAGCTTTTGATAATTTTTTTACAATTTAATATGTGTCAAAAAGTCCTGAGGATCACTGCATTTGCCTATGGAGTATTCTGGGGTTTTTTGCCACTTTTTTTTTTTTTCTCCAGTCTAAAGTAAAGATCTGTTGTATTTAAGGTTGTAATTCTGTATGAAAATGGAGATTAAATGATCCCGTTCCAGTTACTTTTCAAAAAAACATATGTGGATAAAAGTAGGTAAAATCTATTTAACAATATGACTGTATGCACGTGAGCATCTGAAAAAAAAAAAGTCCTTTTTTCTTATGTATTAGCTGACATGATTAGATGTTAGAGCACTGTTGGAAAAGCAGCTATAGGGATAAAGGAATGGCACTCAGTGCAGCTAATGTAAGGCAATGGTTGTAGTGCAAAGATGCCAGAGAATACAATAAAACATATCTGTGGTGATCTAAATTTAGTATTATCAGAGTCTGGGGACAATTATGGCTGAGAAGTCATTAGGGCAAGAACAAAGTTTAGTGCTGCAGAGAAGACAGCTGATGCCAAGCTAAAGACATCGTTATTTACAAACGATTCAGATCTGCACAGTTGGTCAGAAAATTGCCCTCTAAAAATGGAAACCATCATCATATTAAACTTCAGATGGAAATGGGAAGACAGGAAACAAGAGCCTCAGCATGTGGACTGGCCTTTCTCCTCATGCTGTCTAAGTATGTATAAATACCTATTTACAAGTGGGCAATTGGGCTGTGGTGGGATGATGGGGTAGGGGTTTGTGGAAGGTGGCTGGGACAAAGATTAGGAGAGCTGAAGGGCAGGCACCCACAGCCAAAGAACATGGTGATGCATGTCTGCAATTTAAGGAATGAGAGATGTGTGGTTTTGCCGTAAAGAGTAAATTTTTCTAGTGTAGAAAATCTTTTTATTGTAGATTGTTGAACTTAAAAAAGCGTATGTGGCTGGTATCAGCTCTCAATGTCAAAATTTTGGAATATTTCAGAGTGTGGACCGTTTTTAGGTCCGTGGTTTTCGTGTGCCTTCACTTGCTATGAGGAGTTAATCCAAACCCCGGGTTCAGACAGTATCCAGCTTGTTCCAAATGTCGTCCTCCACTTTTGTGTCATAGGTCATAAGAAAGTTTTCTATTCCTTTATGCCTTTTAACTGTTGTGGTTAGCCAAGGACATGGTGTACATTTTTGGTGAAAGCATTTTAAAACCAGGTGAAATTTTCATTATTTCAGAGGTTTTTTCAGAAATACTTTCAGTGATACATGTTACAGCATAAAATCTATGCATTGGAATTTTGATTAACTTGAGTAAGATCAAATGAATATATCAGCAATCTTTCACATAATAATTACTTTAAGAATTTTTAAAGTAGCTCTGTACTGTATGTGTCTTTGACATATCTTTAAATATTTGATGATTATTGCAATTGTGCTTTGACTCAGATGAAACTTTAACAGATTTCAGGGTATGTTTTTTCTGATCTGGGCCTGAAATGGGGAAAAATGGAAGTCTGACCATGTTTGTACTTTGTGTGGAGTGTATTGAGTGGTTGCAAACTTGTTTGAAGTCATTGTTTTGGGGAACTATCTTTTTTTTTTCTCTGTGTGTGAAAGTCACAGAAAGCAAAGAAACTAAGACCTAAAAATTTAAAGCTAACCCTATAAGTGGGTAAGAAATCACACATCTGTCCCAGCTTTCAAGAAGTGAAGCTTTCTTTGGAAAAAGAGAACTTGAGAACGTAAATCATGTTTTTTCAAAAAAAAGTTTTCTTTCTTTTTATTTAATGTCTCTTTCCACGTTTGTAAACAATGCGTATTATTTAGTGGATTTTTTGTAGTCAAAACAATAGACATTGCCCCCATTATCCTGCAGGTTTCTCCAAATTTATATCATCTTCAGTCATTTTCTTTCCTTTTAATATTCTCTATTTACAGTTCACATGAAAAACCGGTCACTGGGGAGTTTGGAATGTGGTTTTTATTATCTGAGTATTGTCAGTGGCAGTGCACAGAAGCATAAAGGATCTTGAATTTTGTAAACTAGGGTAATTGTGCAGGAATCTTAATAAGGAGCTCTTGTTTTGACTAGCGAAGGATAGGTTATGAAATTCATCATTGTAGTATCTAAAGCTTGCTCCAAAAGGGGGCAATTTTTCATCTCAGAAACCCTTTGAAGTGCATTCTGCATGGGTTTTTTTTTAAGCATCGCTTAACAACGGTAAGTTGCAGCTGGGATGATGTTTCACTGCTTTTTTAATAGATCCTCTAAGCAAAACATGAATGCTGTAGTTGAGCTGAGCCCTACTTTGCTTGGAACCATTGGAGTGTCCCATTTTCGCTGCAAAAGAGAAACCATGACTTTCCAGTGGAAGGTCTGGGAAGTTACATCATTCCTGCAGTTGCTGACCCAGCCACTGCCATCGTTTTTCTTTTTCTGCTGGTGGGCGACTCCCTTCTAGATGGGTTTGCAGCTTGAGAAAGGTGAAACTGCTTAGGCAACGAGGTCTGGAGAAACCCCAGGTGGTGTGGAAGAATTTTTAAAAGCTTTTTAGTCAGAAAATGAGGTAGTTCACTTCTTTAGTAGTGATCACCAAGTGTCATTTTACATGTGATGTTGCTTTTTGTCACCTTCAAATCATTATATGTTAATATTTCTGCCCTGAGACATTTGCTTGAGATGAATTGTAGCAAAGATTCCTGCAAGTTTTAAAGGAATTATTAAAAAACTTCTTAGCTACTAAATGCTGTAAGACATTGGTGTTAGGTTTTACCTCTGTCTCTCTTACCATACAAAATCCAATTTATTTTCACCAAAGCTAGACATACTTCACATTTAAACTTCTCTTTGTTTTCACGATATTTGTAACAGATGGATATGCAGCACAGCACTAACATACCTGTGCTGCTCAATCATGTTTGAAAGGTGGTGTGTGAAAAGAACTTTAGGCATTGATTGCAGAATATTGCAGATTCTCTTCACCTTTTTGAGGAGTTAAAAAAACCTGTTGAAAGAAGAGGAAGCTTTCTTCTGTTCTTTATAAAGTTACCCAAAATCTGGCAGGGAATGAAGCCTAAGTAAAAGGGATAAAATCTGATAAAAGGGATAAAAAGAGATAAAATCTGATTTGGTCTTTCAACACTGAAAGGCACTTCATTAAGCTGCCCACCTGTGATGGGGGTTGCTCTTAAAAATCTGCTTCTTCCAGGAAAATGTTACAGCTCTGGAAATCGACTCTATTCTCCTTTAACTGTAGTACTGTACCAAGCTGCTGTGTCCTAAATGGCTTGGAGCGGTGTCCTGGGTTGTAGTATAGAATATGCAAAAGTATTCTATCACCATCTTCACGAACTGTTGAATCCAATTGTTGGAGCAGTGTTTCCCAGACCCCTCCCCCTGGACTATCTTCTGTTAATGGCCCATCAGATGCCTTGCTTTGTGACCCATAGATAACTCCCTCCGGAGGGATCTCTCACTAATGGGCCATCAAAGACCCTCCTATCCCATTGTGAGATGCTCCGCCCAGGGGGAGGAACCAAGCATTCCTACCTGGATATAATCTGGGATTTGGGCAGCCCTTACCCACTGGATTCCCAGAGGACCGGAGCTACCAGACCTTTCTACAGGATCACTGCTTCAGGAAGATCACCTCATCTGGACTGCTTCCATCACCCTGCTCAGGTTGTATTCTGACTCTGTCAGTGGTCTTTTGTATTATTGCATTTATTTTATTTTATTCTACCTTTTTTTCCTTTCTTCTTATTAAATTATACTTTCTGACTTGGAGCCTCTCACTTGGTTTGTTTTCAAACCACTATAAGCAGTCAGGGAAAACGGTCCTACAGCAAGTGGACTGTTGTGGAATTTGGGAGAACCGTGTTCAGATCTCCTGGCCTGTCCCTGGGTAAGTCACTGTGTGCATGAAGGGCCATTTGATAATCTGCTCTTATCTCATGCCAGGAATGGCGAGGCCACAGGAATGCGTTAAATAAAAATTAAAACTAGCCAATGTTCAGGATTTATTTCTGAATTTCTGTGTTTCTGCTTGAACTTGGACTAAACAACATTATTTTTTGCCCCACGATTTCCCAGAAAGTGAAGGTGGAGAAATGACTAACTGTGGTAACAGAGATCATATAAACACCTAGAGACACAGTAAGCTCGTACATAAAAACAGCTGAATAGAAAGAAGGAATTTAGATACAACATGGGCTCTTTCTGAATGCTGACTTTGAATGCCACTTTCTTTGTTATAATGCAGGGTTAAAGAAAAAAGAATATCTATTTGAACTTGGAAAAGGACAGAAGTGGGGGTTTTTTTTGTTTTGTTTTAATGTGGGCTACCAAAAGACACTAGAAAATAAAATTCTTGAACTGTTATCAGCTGAAGCAAAATTCTGAATCAGTTAAATAATCTGAAAATTTTGCATATTATTTGCAGAAATTCCTCTAACATTCAAGCTGTGTAGTAATCTCAGATTCTTATGTGGGTTTCACAAAAATTCCATTGACAATGTTCTCCCCAGACAGACTT
This sequence comes from Cyanoderma ruficeps, assembly GCA_008694505.1. Taxonomy (NCBI): domain Eukaryota; kingdom Metazoa; phylum Chordata; class Aves; order Passeriformes; family Timaliidae; genus Cyanoderma; species Cyanoderma ruficeps. The sequence continues at coordinate 2,668,252 of VZDJ01000030.1, read as the reverse complement.
TGACAAGATCAAAAGAAGTTGACAGGCAGCAGATTCAAAACAAACCAAATCAGGTATTGCTCCACACAGCGAGGAATTTAAACTTTGCAGCTTATAGTTAGAAGATGATGTGGATTCCAGGAGTTTACATGGCTTCAATAATGCAACTGTGAAAGAAAATCTCACTCAGAGCTATTAAAATCTGACCTCAGAACTGATTCCACCTCGTTTATGTGTGGTCTAGAAAAAGATGTAAGAATTTCTTTCTTGAGCACTCAGCGGAGGGTTCATTGTTATAGGAGTCTTTCTTATTTTCAGGCTGTGCTTTAAGAGGTATAAATTAGAAATCTGAATTATTTACTGTTCTGTATCATCAGCAGACTTGGTAGGAATTGATGCCAAGACAGCATGCTCTTTAGCTCCATGGAGGATTGTTCTTTTCATTTTAAGCCCAGTAACAGTTGCTTGGCCTCTCCATGGTGAGTCTCTGGAAGATTACTACTAGGTCTTGGAGGTGGTGGTAAACCAGAAGCTTCCAGAAGCTCTTCTGCTCTGCCATGAGATTTGTTGCAGATAATCTGCACAGGGTAGCTAAGGGCCTGTTTCCTTAATTCTTCACATGTCCAGTGTTCAGTAAGTGATATTTATATAAACATTAAGAACTTAAAAAAAACCACCCCAGAATGGTGTGGAACAAATATTTATGCTATCAGATGAACTCTTTGACTTCCCAGATTGAAGGAATTTACAAGTTCTGAGTATTAAAAAAACAAGATTAGAAGAACACTGGAGTTGTGTGTTTCCTATAAAACAATTACATTCCCAAAATAGGTATATCCCCTCTCTTGTTCACACTTCTCTTGTTGCTGTTAAAGGACACAGAAGTTTGCTTTAGCACCTGACACTGCCTTTCATGAATTGCTTGCAGTCCCAGCTAGCTGAAAAACCAGCCTGTAGTCCAAGAGTTTTGCTTGCTCCTCATTTCCTTCTTCAAATTTAATTAGATCCAAAGAGTCTGAAGCTTCAAAATGCAAACAGCAACTTGTTTTGAGAAGGAGCAGAAGGTTTTCCCCCTCTCTGCCTTGTCCTGAGTCCAGGTTTGCCCTCGGCCAGGGCTGGCTGCCCGGTGCAGGCAGTGACACCATCTGTGTCTGTCCTCAGCCATCCCTCTGGCTGGCACTGTGCTGTTGTCCTGCTGGTCCTGGCATGGGAGAGCTGCTCCTCCTGCCACCTGCACCTGTGCTGCAGGTATTGCCTCAGCTGGGGCTCAGCCTTGGAGGGCTGGCTTGCAGCGAGACTTCAGTTTTCCTTTCCCAGCCAACCCCATCTGCCTCCAGCTGTGAGGTTTGGGACTTAGTTCTTGTGGAGTTCAAGGGAGGTGGAGTGGAAAGGTGCTTTTACAGCACTTTTGTGCCTCTCCATATTTTTGGGTTAGCTGGGGTCTTGCCTAGATCTTGACTTAGACTGGATTCCTAGGTTTTCTCTAATTTATATTAAACAGTATATTTTTCCAAGGGGTAATCAGAGAGGCAGGAGACCACTGCACTCCTGAGACACGCTTCCAGCTTCCTGGGACGTCACTGTATCCTGAAACTGAGCGTGAATTGAGGATGGGAAGCAGAAGGGGCATATATGGCACCTGTCTTTGCTGCTTGTATAAATTTTCATGGCTGCTGGCATTCCTCGATAACTCCTTTATTCTGACTTTTGAGTATCATGTGTTGAGAATGAAACTCTCACAGTTGACTTCTGCCTCCTTTCCTGCCACTGTTTCGTTCTTTTCCCATGTCACGGGTCACAGATGAGCTAGAAATGTCGTGGTCAGGTGTGCTGTGTGTCTGCTCTGTGCCCAGAGGAGCTCTCCTGGATGTCCAGCTTAGCATCTCCCTCTTTAAAGGGCTGCCCAGCTTCCTCCTGTCCCATCTCACAGGCCCACCTTGAGGTCTCATACTTTGGGATGGAAAAAATAGCCATGATATGCTGAAAAGAAAAGCAGATATCTGGAACTGTGACGTGCATTTATTTTGCCAGAGGTATTTTTGGAGACTTTGGGACGAATGCAAGACATTTTGTTTTCACATGTAGGAAAGTCAATAATTGTAGCTTAGCTGTTTGCATTATGATGCAATAGAATATCCTGAGTTGGAAGGGACCCATAAGAATAATTGAGTCCAAGTCTAGGAGGAAGTTGATCAAATGAAAGGAGTGGTTGCTTTGTGCTGCTCATTAGAAAGCACAGATTGATACCTGTCTGGTTTCCTTGGCAAGGACATAGCAGCATCTTCTGTGACACCTCCTTATGTGCACTACCAAAAGTAGCTAAATCTGTACAAGGAGGCACACAGACGTCTTTTAAAAATCCTCCTGGTTTTCCATGGCCATATGGAAGCTGTCAGCCAGAGCAAAATCCTGCAGTCCATAATTTCTTAAGGTGTTGAAACTTCTTCTCTCTATTCTATGCATTTTACTCTGTACCAAGTAGACCTGAGGACAGGAAGGCCCAGAACGAGCTTAGAATCATTTTAGCACTATTTGTATAATTTTAAGAGGACAGGCTGTTTTTCAGTTGTTATTGTTAATGCAAAGGTTTTCCTTTCTAAAAAAAGAACCTTTTTTTAACATCCACCCTAAACCTCCCCTGACACAACTTCAGGCCATTCCCTCACCATGGTTTTGTTTCTGTGTTTAGGCTTGGTATGTTCTTGAGAAATCCAGATTAAAGATTAGACTCTAATTTATACTCTTAATATTAAATAAGGATTATGCAAAAATTGTATGTTTTTTGTTTATTTTTCTCTGAAAGGTAAGAGTCAGGTGTCAGCTAAGTGTGAATGCATTTAGAATTTGAGTGTTGCAGCAGTAACTTACACGGTCTTTTATACTTTAAATATTACTTTTGGCCAGTGAAGATATTTCCAAAGCAGCCTCAGAGCATAACTGCAGAGTTGCTGTCTCTAGAAGCCACACTGATCCTGAGAACAAATCTGCTCCTGAATACCAGCTTTGGGAATCAGAAACCTCTGGACAAATCATTCCTCTTGCCTCTTGAGTGACTTTTTCTGCCTACTACCAGCAGAAAGCTTTTAACCATCCCCTGATTGAACCTCTGAGGCAGAATAGAGAGACATATGCATCAGATTTGGGCTTCGAAACTACTGATATTCGCATTTAACCCAAACAGGCTTAATTCAATCTTGAAAAATGAACGCAGGGCAAGATTTTTTTCTTGTGAGGTAATGTCTTTTCTGAGGTTACAGTTTGTGTCCTGCCTGCCACAAGAGCGGAATGAATGCCTGTGTGCCGGAGAGCCGTGCTCTGTGCCAGGTGTGGGGTGGTATCCTAAACTTTCCTGATCCCCACCCCTCTCCCTGCCCAGATGTGGGATAGGGCTGGCTGGAAGAGAAGAGGTGGCCAGCAGAATGGATCCTGCTCTCTGGTGGCTGCAGCCAAAGTAAACAAACGAGAGTAATTGCCACTGCAGGCGTTTTACAGGATCTTGCCTTTTTATTGATGTCGTTATTAAAGTGCTATAAATGTTGTAGGCTGCTGTTGGAGATGAAATTCCCCCTTCCCCCAGCTTCTCGGTTGCTGTCTGTCACTAAGTGCTATTAAGTTTATCATCTAGCAAAATCAGACAGTGCAGGAAGCAGTCTGAATGTTAATGTTAACCTATAATAGGTTTTAAATAGCTATAAAGAAAAAATAGGCTGCAGTGGGACAGGAAGGCTAGTTTACCTTAACATAAAATAAAGGAGGACATGTTGACCTGATTTACTTAAATGTAGCTATTATGTGCTCTTTAGGGAGGAAACTGGTGTACCAAAGCTTATACAGACAGGAAAAATGTTCTTTACCTCACGCTGTACAAATGACATAAAGGCTCTTGCTTTAATTAACGAGTAAAGCCATAGGTGCTGCATGTATACACTCATGCAGATGTCATCCTGGCTACTTTTTACATTAACTCCTCCCAGAATACCCATAGAAATATGAAAAAGACTCTTTTGAACTGTGCTACATCTTCTTTGGCTTTGAGCATGCCCGCTTTTTTGAAAAAAAGTCCAATATGAGTTATATCCACAATGGAAACGTAAGGGTAATAAAAATGGATCATCTGTCATTCGGGATTTCCCAGCTGTCTGGACTAACCTGAAGTTCTTACAAAAGCATGTGGGAGTGTCATGTATGAGCCCAGCTCCCTTTCTCCAGCTCTCTCCATGTTTGCTTCCTGTCGCTAGCCGAGGCTGGGCGTGTCCCACTTTAGGGACAGAAAGAGCACAGGCCAGAAGCATCGCAGTGAGGGGACAAAACTCTTCCACTTTATTTACAATTTAACTACTTTATACATTTGTACAGAGGTCCAGAGATTGGCTACAGATGTTGCCACCTCTTAACCTGTATGGTGGACATCACCATCAATCATTTCTTCTCTCAGAGGAGAATGCAAACATTCTAAGAATAAACATTGCTTACAAAAGAAGGCTACGTGAGAAAGTTCTGCACAGAGACAGAAAGGCAGAAACCCAGGGCAACAGCTTCCAAGCTCCTCTCAGGCAGCAGCTCCCAACATGCTCCTCATGCCAGCATTTGGAATGCATCCCCATCAGAAAGAGGGTGGGTCTCTTCACGTGCAGAGAGAGAGAACCAAACTCTGTGTGCGAGTCAGGATGGGTCACTGGTGGATAATGAGATCCCACTGCTGAAGGAAAAATTGGTCTAGTTTTCAATAGGTGCTCTGAAGCTTTGGAAGAGGTCATGGTTAGGGACACGTCTGCTCAGAACAATCATAAAGGGAAACTGCAGTTTGTAAAAGGTATTGTTGGAGGCTGGGGGCTTCAGGTGCCTCACTTCTCTCCTTGGGGAGGTTTGAATTAGGATTGTCATGGGACCAGCAGGATTCAGGGTGTGCCTTTGATCTCTTAAAGCTGGGGGCACTCAGGCTTGATGTGGGTGTCTGCTTTTGTTGTGGTCTGAAAAAAAAAAAAAAAAAACCAAAACATTTTTAAGGCAGAATTTTAATTGGTCTTTTTCTACTTTTGGGAAACCAAAGCCCTCTGGATCTAAAAGTTTAGGCACAGTTGTAACGTATTTTATTAAAATCATTAAACAATTGAGCATTAGGCCATACTAACCAGTTTTAATTTATTCTTTTGCCAGCTCCAAGAGGCCAGTTAATTGATTTATTTATTCCTTAAAATGAGAGTTGTTCTGTAATACATTGGGCATATTGCTTGGGTCAGCCACCTTAAAGGAAAGTCAGAGTATTACCTACGGTCTCAAATGAAGCTTCTGAACCAATTTTAAGTATTCATGTGCTTTTCCTGAAAGACAAAGATTTTCATTCCTGAACTTGAAAAAAGATTTATGTGAATCTCTCTAGGTTTACTGAATCTTCCCAGTGCTGTTTTTAGCTCTTTCCCCTCTGAGTTTTATATGAATGTTCATGCATATACACACAGAGAGCAAAACCTACTGTTAGGCTGCACTGAGAAAAACATATTTATGGTTGGATTGCAGTTTAAAATGTTTATTTGCTCTCTAACCTTTAGACAGACAGTGAGACCAGCCTTGTAGTAGGGTTGCTTTGTGAATGATGTTGGCATACCATCACCTTTTGCTTTATAAGCTTCAAAATGTTGGGATTTTTTCCAAATACCAGCAAAATGAAAGAAGAAGAAAAAAAAAGAAATAAAAATGAAGTAAAACAGGACTACAGAGAGCGGCATTTATTCAATAGGAGCCCACTTGGTATTAAGAAGCCTAATTTTTTTTTTAATTCAACTTAAAATGTTGGGAAATAATTATTTCAAGTTTCAGGTTATATATTGTTAATTACTCATTAAGTGACTCTTAGAGCAATGCCCATTTTTGTGGCAGAGCACAGTTATAGGTTGGGATAATCCCTCCCAGCTCCTCAGTGGTGCTGCTCCAAGTGTCAAGAAAGCCTGGGAAATGGCAGGAGGAAATAAAGGGAGTCTGTGTGACAGAAAGAAAAGTGGATGGGCAGAATGAGATTTGACCTGAATTCCCACATATATGGCCTGCAGTAAATGTAGTTTTGAAAAAATACAGCCATGCCTTACTCTGACAATAGGTGAAATTCTGTTTTATTTTCCTTTGCAAGGGAGTCGGGGAAAAGCCAAATTCCTCTGTTTATGTATTTGTGTTACAATAACAGGAACTTTTGCATATTTCATATATCCAGTAGGGAAAAAAAAAGCAGTAATAAAATGAACAATGATAAAATACTCAGGCAAGAAACATCATCATTTCTCAGTTAATTTCCTTGCCAGGTCTTTCAGGAATGTATGAAATGTTTATGTTCTAACTGAAATAAACAAATTAGAGTGTATAAATCAATTAGTTACAGGTTTTCTTCATTCCAAGAGCCCATTTCCAGTCTGAAATAAATTTAAATAACAGATCTGTGTATACTTTTGGTCACTAACTAACAATTTTGCATGCCAGCTGTTTGCTTGTGATAATTAGAAGTGGTAATAACTTTTTGAATACCATCTCTCTGTGCAAGTGAGAATTTATGAACTTTTTTTTCATTCTGCAGCTTATCAGTTTGCATTACTCTATTTGATTTAATTTTTTTGAAGTTACACTTGAACAAGCACACTACCAACTCATAAAATACTGTTAGAAACAAAATGAAGCAACCTGAAGTATCTTGAAGTTAATTGTGCAGTTTCTTCTAGAAGCTGGGAAGGCTGAAACAAACTCCTATTTTTTTTTTCAATTTTTAAGTATTTAGGAATTCTTTGTGAGATTTAAATAGAAATTGATGTGATAGAAAACTTTGCTACTTAGTTTAATAAGATTAGTTGATAGGAGGAAAACTATTTTTACAGTTTAAATGCAATTCTAACTTTCTTGTGAACTGCAGGGAAAATGCTTGATTGGAATTGTTAATTTTACTGCAGCAGTAAAATTGAAATGAGATTGTTCTTTAGGACACTGGCAAATTTTTATCATTTTGGTAGATAATTTGAAATTTTAAGAAATAACATATCAAACTGAGATTTTGAAGGAGCAAAAAGAAAATGCAGAAGTCTTCAGCTAATAACTGTTGCACAGGCCAGACATTTAATTGGCAAAAGTCTATTTACAAGAGTTAGCAATTATTTAAAATGCTATATCCACTGTGATGGATTTAGGGCAGAATACGAAAGGCTTCCTGGATCCAGCATACCTCCAGCTGTTGACATTCTTCAAGTTTGCAGGGAGGTTGTTGCCCTTCAGAATTTCATGGAAAACTGAGCATGTCGTAGCCCTTTCCAGAAAAATACTGTTTGAGGAGATGAAATTAGAGTGATAAAGTTTATGATTTTGTCACCCTGAATTTTCTGCCTTCTGTCTTTGTGCTGTGGGTTCCCACAGAGTGGAATGTAAACAAGTGTGCAAAAAATAGATATTTACATTCCTGTCCTCCGAGAGAAGAAATGATTGATGGTGATGTCCACCATCCAGGCTGAGGAGGTGGCCCCTGTGGTGGCCAATCTCTGGACCTTTGTAGATGTAGATAAAATGGAGTCAGATTTTTGAAACGAACGGTTAGTTCCCTTGAACTGCTGCTGCTGTGGCCTCATCTTTCTGTCCCTGAAATTGGGACATCCTAGCCTCAGCTATCACATGATTTTAATGCATGGTGTCTTTTTCTAAGGGGGTAGAGGACAGAGCAAGCATTAAAAAGGAAAAAGAATTTTGGGTGTGGTGCTGAAGCTGCTTCTGCCTTGTTCAGCCTCTGCTGCCCTGCCTCTGTGGCAGAAAACGTGCCTCCCTTTTTCACAGCAGAGGCTTCCCTTTTCTTTCCCAGACTGTGGAATCCTTTCTTGGGTGGAAAATCCTGATCAAATCATGGAATAAATTAGGCTGGGAGGGGAAGCTGGCTCATCTAAGCCAGTCAGAGCAGAACTTTCTTCATTGCAATGCAACTTAGAAGTCAGGTGAGGTTGCTGGGGCCTTTCCCAAGTAGTTCTTGAATAGCTCTGAGGATGGAGATTCCATAGCAAAGCAACCTGTCCCACAGTGTGGCCACCCCTTCTGTCAGAGCTTGTGTTTTCTCCCCAATCCCTAATAGCGATTTTCCATTTACCTCTTGTGCTGATTGTGCTCTTGTCCCTCGTCCTCTGAGAGGAGTCTGTCCCTGTTTCCTGGTGTTCTCCTTTGGCCACCAGGTGACTGTGCTTGTGCATTCCCGCCTGCCTGCCTGCCTGCCTTGGGAAGGATGCTGAAGGTTCAGCCAGTGAATTGTCTGCAGAGCATTTCGAACATCTGCAGTGCTTCGTAAGTGAAGATTATATTGTTTATTGTTGGTTATTGTTTAGCTGCTGTGCCAGCCGTCTTGCTGTGGAAATTCGATGTCGCCCTTGAAACAGTTTTTCTTTCCCCAGAAAGGAATTTCTGGGCTAACACGAGATGGGAAGGGATGTAACTCACCTTCTGTGTGAAACAGGAAGCACACAACAGCAGCAGCCACGTGAATTGCATCAACACCAAGTGCCTCTGCTGCCGGCGTTGTGTACATTGTAAAAATTATTTCACACTTCCATCCCAAATCCCTGGTATCTCTCGAGCTGCTGCTGAATTTTTTCCAGTTATCCAGGACCTTGTTGCTTAACATGCCCAAGTTGTAAAAAAAGGCTGTAAAATGTAGGTTTAATAAAGAATTACATAAATAAAGAGTAGTGAAATGTGCCTGAAACGTGATATTCTGGCTAGACACTGGAAAAGATGCTGGAATTCAGTTTGGTAATGAGTTTGTGAACTGAGATTAGCAAAAATATTTCCCAGACACTCTGGGAAAGCAAACCCATTTAGCCATTAGAGTGTTATGGCTGCTGAAATGAAAACATATCCATGTTTTCCAGTCAGTGACTGGGAAAACAACTTTTTTGTGGCTAATGATCTGAATGTTAGAGTTGTTCAACGTGCATGATCTATGTGAAAAGGTAGAATGTTGGTTTGTCGTTGCCTCTGCATTGTTAACAAGTTAATTAAGCTAGAATGCCCTTCTCCTGCGATGTTAGCAGATATGAGACCACTAAAAGCCTTTTGCCAGAACATAACAACTGAAACCAATAGTTACAATTACTGTGTACAGGCATTTTCCTGTGTCAGAATGTTATTTTTGTGTGTATCAGAAGTTCAAGTAGTGAATTCAGTCCCTTTATGTTGTATTTGAATACAAATATCCAAAATTATGAAAGGAACTGTGACTTATTCAAAAACCTTGAGCTGACTTTACTGCTTCAGGGTATTGAACAATCAGAATTTTCAGTGTGTAAATAATTCTGATGTTTCAATACTGGTTTCTTTTCAGGAAGTGGAAAAAGAAGTCATGAGTATGTTCTGATCTGCTAACTTATTGAGATAATATGTTTGCTTTTGTTATGCTTGTATACTGACCAGAAGGAGTAAGACTGATGTTCCACCAATTCCAATAGGTGGAACTTCCAATCTCTGAGACAGGGAAAAAAAAATCAAGAAAAACAGAAAACCCTAATAAAAACATTTATTTCACAGGAGGAATCTTAACCCTCCTATCCTCATCAGCTCAGAATCTGGAAGGCTCTCTGAGCGTGGTCACAGCCAAGCCTTCTGCATTTCTGCCCCTGAAGTGTTAACTCTGAAGGAGTTCAGCATCCCTGCCAGGATGCATGTGGCCTTGGGGATCTCCAGCTGTTTCTGACCTGAAGCCACCACCCTTAATGCAGCCTGTGTGGCAAAGCCATACAGGGCTTAGGACCCCAAGAGCCCAAAGCCCTTTGATTCCAAGGTCCTCGGAGAGGTGGTGCTGACTTAGAGCTGTAGAACAGAAAGAAGCTTAAGGAATTTCTATTTATGGCTTACTAAAGAAACAAGCAGGCAACCAGGTGTGATACTCTTACTCACTGACTTATTTTTTTACTTATTTATTCTTTCTTTCTTGGTAGCTGGTAAGGTAAGACCAATCCAGATGTACTTTTTTTTTTCCTCTTAGAAACATTTTGAAATCCTTCTTAATAGAAAAGTAAAGTTGGCTTGTACGGTTTCTTCTATGTCAGCATGAAAGGATGTTGGCTGCGATTTCTATATTAATCTGCAGTTAGGAGACTCTGTTTTTCTTATTAGCAGTTGGAGTCTGTAATCTGGCCATGCCTCCCACTGAAGAATTAAAGGTGTGTTATGATTCATCTCCATTTCCCTTTCGTAGGAGTTCCTTGAGGCATGTTACTGTATGTTCCTCTTCAGTCCCTTTATGTATTAGTTCATTGCATTCTTTGATTTATAAACAGGAGCAATCAAAACGCCCATTCCCTAATTTTTCACAAGTATGGGCAGCACATATATTATGTCTTTCTGATAGGGCAGCATTAAGCATCTTGGTTTTACTTCTTGAGGATTTTATTCTAAAATTAACGTCTGGGTTTGAAAACGTGTGATCGGCAGCCAAAAAATCTGTTTTGCCGTCTGGACAAAATAATTCAAACCTGAAATACCACGGTTGGAACAGTGCACTTGTGTCTTCTTACTATCTGGAGAGTCAAATCCTGGCTTCAGTCAGAAGAAAAATTAATTTGCATTTTTAAAAATTTGTCACATAATTACATATGATTACCCAGTTTTTCTCAGTAGGACTGTTCACCTTTAGGGCTAAAATCAGGGCAGACTGATACCTATTGGCAGATTTTTAAGGTGCACTAGTTATCCCTTCCTTACCATTTCTGGCTTCAGAACAGATAGATTTTTTTTTTTTCTGTCAAATGTAAAAGAAACTTAAATACAGTGCTGAAGTCACTGGATCTGTGCCAGCCTGACAGGAGCTGAAGACCTGGCATAGATTTTACCTAGAAATGCAAGAAATACACAAGAAGACAGGACTTGTATTGCTAAATATAGGCTGCCCTGAGAGTTCTAGGCCCAAATTTCTGTTTAGACCATGTACCAGAAGTAACAGAATGCAACTTTTTTTTAACCAGAGTTATCCACTGAAATCAGTGAAGTTTTGTAATGTTCAAGAAGCACAGGAGCAAAGATGTTTTATTTTCTGTTCTCTTAAGATAAATGTCTTGAAAGAGGAGCACAGCTTCTAGGAGCAAACTCTAGCTGTAGATATATATTAAATAAGCTGGCATGTGGAAAGAACTATGCCTCTGAGACACACTGCAGACGTTCACAAGTGTGTAAAACATTTTCAGCTTGCACACAGACATGATTTGTAAATGCTGAGGTACTGAAATAACAGAATTTTCATTATAGACAGTTTTATCGCATCCCTTTACATAAAATTGCAAAAACAAGTGCTAATGTTGAAACTGGCTATTAACCAAAATGTGTGCTGTCAAATTAAATGTTCCCATCTGAGATGATAAATGGAGGCTACATGGCTATAAGCTGTGGCTTATGAAAAATAATTCTTTGACATCTGGCTCTAACATCTGGTTTTATAATTGATGCTCTAAAGCAAAGGAATATGCATTTTAAGGGTTTGTTTTTAATTAATGTTCAGCAGCTTGTATTTCTGCATTGTGTAACTATCACACACCTACAAAAGGCTGAAAAAAGTCCCTTCATTTCATAGCACTGCTTGAAGATATAAAGTTGTATAAATGCTGGTGCTTTGCCATTTAACTCTGAGCAGCACCAAACAGCATTTAGGGAGAAACAGGAGCGAGTGGTTTTAGCACTTGTTCAGTGCCCACCCAAACCATACTTAAGGGAATGTTCTTTTTCTGCTCAGGATTAAGGAGAAATGGACCTAATGATAACCCATTGTTAGTGTTACCATTTTATTTCTCTGTGTTTAAGTTAAAAACAATAAGGAAACTTGTGTTGGAATGTTGTTCAGGTCCCTCAGCAGTAAGATACTCCCATTTTTGTTTCTTTCTGCCTTTCTACTGCCAGCAATTTAAAAATTGTGAGCTGCTTTAAAGATTCAAAATGGTCTTGCATCTTGACAGTGCTTGAATGCAGGAATACCTTTTTTCCAGTTAGTTATCACTGCATCTGAAGGTAATTGGAAGAATAAAAATAGGTCTAATTTACACATGATGTGCATCAGTTCTACATGTGTTTCCTGTACAGGACACGCATGATTTACCTGTTTCTTTGTCATTTGCTTGCAAATGGAGGCTTAGAAGAAGTTGAAGTTGTGTTACTGTGTTCAGTCCTGTGAAGTGGTAATGTTTATAACAGATATTTTATTGTGGGATCAGTATGGGATCGATGAAAAGTCTACATTTTTTTTCAATATTGACATCCTTTAAATAACCATTTTCCTCCTTTTAACCAGTGTTTCAGCAACTTTTAACTAGTAAACTTTCAGCTACTACGTTTTTATACAGCTCAGGCTCAGCCTGTGCTACAAATGTTACTAGTTTTGGGTATATTATATGGAAACTGGGAAGACCACGTCCTCCCTCCTATTACTGAGATCTTATTGCCAGCAAAACTCCTTGGGTAGCTGCACCTCAGCAGTGAAATAAGTCCTGTTGCTACCTTTGTTTGCATCTTTATGTGACTGGTGTAGCTACTCCAGCATGTTTCCTCTCCACGAGGGAATCTCCTGGCATGGATTTGTTGGCTGACTCATTCTGTAAGGTGGATACACCTCGACCCATCCTGTTTCCAGCCATAAAAATGGCCACAAGCTCAACATGTGTTAAAACTGCCGTGGTAACTCACACTGACAGGCATGAGAATTAGAGGTTGGAAAGCTTCTGTCTCTTCCTCTCTAAATTCCTCCTCTTTGAATGTTTATTTGATCACGCATTGCAAAGCTTAGGTTTTTTAAAATAAACTGGGTTGCCCAGTTATACTGAGATTTATCTCATAAAAGTCCACATGGCTGCTAGCTGTGGATTTACAGGATGTAGCTTGATACTGAGGAAGACCAGTAAGTAGAGTAAAAAAAAAAGAGATGAACAGGACAGAGAAGAGGATTTGGTTTCAGTGTGGCTGTTCAGTGTTTGGGTTTTTTTCCTGATAAGTCCTTCCCCAGGTCCACAAACCAACCCAACAAATCTGCGAGGTTCTCATGATTTTCACCAAATGTTGTGTTTCTCCTAAGAATGATTTATATATCCTTTGAGTTTTCCAGTGATTATGCTTTCCACTTGTTGACTTTTGTGTTTTTGGCTACTTCAGTGCACCTAAAAGCAGGGCTGGAAAAAAGGGGATGGTTTCAGAGAGTTTAACAAGGAAAGTGCTCTGTTGTGCTGCCAGCAGCTCTGAATAGTAGATATTGTTTCCCAGCTGTATGAAATATATACATTTTATTTTACAGTACACAAAGAGAAATTTCTCATAGCTTTGCAGACAGACCAATTAAATGCAACTCAGACTTGCTGGGTCAAGGACTGAGGTTACATGTTACTGTCAAAGTCTTACTCGGGTTGACAAAAGCACTTCCTGAAGTTTTCTTTCTACTAAGGAAAGAAAACCCTTCCCTGAACCAATTTCAGTTGATTTTCTTTGCGTTTGTCATAGTGATTACTTTGGATGACCTTTTAAATATCCCTCGAAACACAGAAGCTGATGCCTTGTCTCAAGGCAGAACTGAGTATTGCAAGGTGAAGGAGAAGTCCTTTAGTAGGTAATTCCATAATAACTTGCTTATAGGCAACTAGTTATTAATCCTTATTTCTTAGAGATGATTGAAGAATACAGAATATAAAGTTCCTCCCTTTTTTTTCTTTTTCTTTCCTGCATTGTGTGTGTGTGTGTGTTTTGTTTAAAAATTCTGTGGAAAGTCTTCATAAATTGTTTCTGAAAGATCAGCTTTCCTGGGATTATTGCAGAACGTGCACCTTTTAAAGGGATTCTGTTTTGTGGATATATCACAGACCGTCCTAGGTAATGGGGTCTTTCCAGTAAATTTTAGCAAGAAATCTCTTAAACAGGAATCAGGATGTCATCAAATGGACAATGCAGCTTCTTTTAGTGGAGTGGAGTTTTACCTTCAGTTGCAGGAGTACAGTATAATGACCACTGAGTGGTTGTCTTCACTGCTGTGAAGAGAGAGGCTAAAAAAAAAGGTCTCTACTGCCTGATAAAGTGATTACAAATTTCAAAATTTGAAATACTGACTTAAATAAGTGCAATAGGTGAAGTATGTGCTGCAGAAAGAGCTGCATTCCAGGGACATGATAAGATCTTTCTAATCGCCACCCGCTCACCTCCAGTTTTTGGTCATGATTTCTGTTCTCTGGTTAATGTAAAATCTCTTTTCTCTTAGTCTGATTTTCAATCTGAAGTGTAGCTGACTATAAATGTGGGGGAGTCTCATTTGCTTACAGCTCATGTAATACCCAGCCAATGCAAAAGGAAATATAAATTATTCTGGTAATAATCTGACCTTCCTACCTCCTTGTTTAATCCTGTAGGCCATATGTGCAGCTCTCTTTTAAGTCCATCCAAGAATATTTCAGAGGAAGAGTAAAGGAGGTCATAAAGTATCACAAGACCTTGACTTCAAAATTATTTTCAAATAGACTAGTTCAGAATATAATGATAACCATGATAGGTTTCATCTGCCTACAGTGGGCTCTAGAACAGAGGAAAAAAATATCTGAAGATTTTTCAGTGTATTTTAAAATCAAAACCTTTGACTCAATCTGTTAGCCCAGTCAAGTGTGTTTGGATAAGAATTATTCTGCCTTTAAAATTGTTTTAGGTTGACAACTACAATCTATTATTTATTGCTTTCATTAAATATTGAAAGTTTATTTTACTATTGTAGTGAACAATTTGTTTAACATTCAATCTTATTTCCTCTTAGGGTAACATGCAGGAAAAGCTCTCTGCAACCAGACGGTGATCCTGCACCTCTTAAATCCAAATTTTTCACTTAGATTGCAAAAGAGTAGTTTTATCCTTCCTAAGATATGGCTGGTTTTTTTCTTCGATCTTGATCTTTCAGATGCCCATTTTACCCAAAGTGAAGAACAGGTATCATCATATAAGCACAAGTCCTTACAGAGGTTATATATATATATATATCCTGAAATTTTCAGGATACACTCTTTTTGCTTTATGTTTGAATTTCAGTGGTATGAGATTTTCTCTATCAAATACAATTTAAAATCATGTACTGAATTTTTAATAGTATCTGATAGAATTAAAGGAATGTGCAGGATAAGCAAGCAGAGGATGATGGCAAGAGATTGGCATGGTGGGAATATAGACTCATGAGAAGTTTGCAAGAAGCCTGAATAAGATGGAAAAGTGACATTAAAATAACTTTTCCATAAATAGAAGATAAAGAATTGAGTTCATGTTACATTCATGTTCAAAGGGTTCATTTCATGTTGGTCTACATATGTTTATTTATATCTTTGGTAAGCAGGCTTAAATAATTGATTCCTGAAGTTGCTAGGTAAGATGTGTAGAATCTCAGTACTGAAATAATTTTTGCTGAGCTGTTCCATCACAAAAATTTGAAATGTTTTTAAATGACTGAATGAGTCTTCTTAGTAGGTGCATTATAGTTCTAGATGGTTTAAGAAACAGTGCTGCTTAGGGTTTTTTTCAGTGAGTTCAGTTGGATGCAGAGCAACTTATTAGTCCTTAAGTGAATTAAAATTCTGATATTTTTCGTTCTGATTAAAGAAAAAAAAATACATTATTTTTGTGATGTGGAAGTTTCACACAGTACATAAATTTCAACCGTGGCATAGATTTTTCTGGGCTTTGGGAATGTTTTTAATTGAACTGAAACATTTTGCAGTTGGGTCCAGATCCTTCTCTGTGTTTGTAAAGCATCTAATAGAGCAGAGCTTCAACCTCTCATTAAGAACATGGGGCATTATCACAGAGAGAAAAAAAACAATAAGTCAACCTCTATCAACACAATGGACACATCAGATACAAAATGGATACATTGAATTTATTCCTATTTTTTCTCGATATATTATTATATTCTTTTATAATATCTTCCTATTGAAATATCATGATTTGATTTTTCCTATCATTGCGTGCAGCACACAGAGGGAAGAAATCTTTTGGGAACTGACTGTTTCTTCCTTCAAGGCTAATTAAAGTCTCGAGAATAATAAGAATTAATGAAGCTTAGAGGCACAGCACTGAAACACAATTGATTTAACATCTAAAACTATGTCTGTATGACTCTCTCTCTGTAAATATTATGATCACATCCCTGCAGATTTTGTCCGTGGAAGGGTAATGAAGGTGATGCTCGGGCTCAGCGTGTGTTCAACTCATCTCTCTGCCCTTGCTCATATTTTACTCCTCCTGGCACTGCAGTTGAGTGCCAACCGCCTTGGGTTGAGCCAGTGGCAGCCACATTCCCATCCTCCCTTCTATGGCACAGGCAGTCAGAGGAATTTCAACATGGAGCCATGTTTTGGGCCTCCAGCAGCATAAAATCCACTCTTCTGGCTCAACATTCCTCTCTCCTCCTTGCCCAGCAGCAGCTGTGTGTAGCAGATTTTCTGAGAGAAAGAGTCTCATTCTGTACTTAGAATGAGATATTGAATAAGACAGTGAATTACCCAGCTGAGGCCTGCCTGGCTGAGCCTTGGCCTTGAAGGCCTCGAGGCCTTGAAGCTGTTGCGCAGGTAAAATTACTTGTGCACAGAAGAAATTAGATGTTAAAGTAATAATGTTAGATGGTAGGTTTTCTAGAAGTCACTGAGAGCAATTATTACTGGGCACGTTTAGCCACCTTAAAAGTAAATTAAACAGTGTGTGTTTACATTCCTTTGTATGCCGTGTGTCAATGGAAAACCTACTGAATTTGTAAACTATCTAGAAATGTATATAAGCAGCCATTTTAAATGAAATGAAGGAGAACATAGTAGTAACCACATTGGTCAGACCTATGTTGCTCTGGCTCAACATCTTTTTATCTTAGGGGTTCCCTGCTTCAGCTGTGTCCTTCAGTGGGCTCTTGTGTTTTCCTCCAACATCTGAAATGCTTTTTTTAAAAAATTATTTTTAACCCTCCCTGCAATGAGGAGCTGGAAAGTGATGCTGCTCAGGCTCTTCCTAAAGAGTTGTAGAACATTTCCCTTTTGGACTCAATCGGAAAGTTGCAGTTTTCCCTTTGAACTAAAAATGCTCCATAGAGAACAATCCTCCATCTACAGGGGCAGACTGTATGGCTCAATGCAGATCTTTTCCTTCTTTAACTCCTGTGGTTGACTTCTCATTCTGGTTTGCTAAGGCATTTTTATCTCAACTCTCTTCCAAATGAGGGTTTCATGAATATGAGAATTTAAAAGAGTAAACAAGGGCAGGATTTTGAAAAGCCTTATCTGTTCTTGACCGCTAGATTTGATAAAATTAAGAAATTATCTGCTTTTTTGTTTGTTTTCAAATAAATAGCTGATTTATCCAGAACTTTGCTCCAAAAAACAGTACTAATGGATTTATTTGGAGCATGCACTGATTTTTTGTGAGATTAGACAGAGCTTGAGAGGGGAAATATGAATCTAGAAATGAAAATTTGGCTCTCGGTTAATTTATTTTGCAAAACAAATCATTGTCTTTGATTTATCTATATATCAAAGTGCTGAAAAAGTAGTAGGTAAATATTTCAGGTAGATTTTGGGAGAGCAAGAGCTGCACACACTCAACAAGAGCACTTGAGTGTGGATTAGTTGTTGAATGAACAGAATTTTTAGCAGATAGAGACTAATCTGGGAGGGTATATTGCCCATCCAACTGTGTGGTGTAGCATTAAGTGACTGAGAGCAGAGATGAAATTTTTGGCTAAACCTATGTAGTGCTGCTACAGGAAAAGGTACTTACAGAACAGCTGTAAATAATTATAAAAATAATAAGCCACCTGCATAATAATTAATCCAACAAAAAGAATATATTTTGTTCCAAAATATTGTAATTTCCAGAAACCGTTTGGTGTAGCTGGTTTCTGATTTTAGTTCCTCCATTTCTTTCTGTCATTTTTCCTCTCTACCAGTGTAGATCAGAAAAGCAAGCTAGAGAGAATGAGATCTAAAAAAAACGCCCAAACAATAAAAAATATTTTAAATAACTTGTGTCTTAAAAAATATTTGTTTCTGAAATAAGACGAAACATCTGAAAATGCTTCAACTCTATATGGGATGATGCTATCTGGGTAATGTATTTACCTTGACTGTTGCTGATGCAGTCCTCATTTAGATAAAGATATAGTTATTTCTACAGATCTGACTGGCTAAGTTAGGTTTGAACTAAATAATGGCACAAGGCCAACTATTGCTGTGATAACTTTAGATTTAGTTTTAAAAGTTACGTGCTTTAGGATATGTGGAAAAATAAGGAAAAAAGGAACTTGTAGAAAAGGCACTGTGGAGTCCTTGTAAGAGTAGGACTGAGCAGGAAAGAAGGAACTGATTTGGAAGAACTAGAAGCAGAGAATGGAAAGGGAGCATCAAGAAAGGTTAGATGTTTACTGGTGATCAGCAAAATAATAGTTTAATTCTCCGAATTTGTAAAAATGACGCCAAGAGAGAAGCTTGGTGTAATCAGTTTGTTTTAATTAATAATCAAAATACAGCATCAGATTTAAACTTTAAAGTCCCAGAATTAGGAAAAAAATGTTAGGCTTTTTGCCTGTGTGGATGTTCTGTATGGTTTTTTTTTTCCTCTATCTCTGTGTGTGGTTTTGGTGTGTTTTTGCCCTGGCCATTTTCTGCCGCAGCTGAAAGAGGAGAGTGTGCTCAGAGGAACATTTGATGCTATGGCTGCTGGAGTCCATATGATGGTACCAGAACCATCCAGTTATGCTTTCCAACAGTTCTGGAAACGGAGGGCAAACATTTCATAATCCATTTACCCACAGAACAGGGCTGTGGCTGATGGAAAAAGAAGCTGGAACTAAGAGTCAGTAGTTTGCCTGGCTTCTCCTGAATTTGTTTGCCACAGGGAGGCTCCCTTCTTTTCAGGTTGTGCCTTCTCCTCTGCAAAATATTTATCATTATGGTCCTTTGGTGTTTTAAAATCCATCGGGTTTGTGTCTTCATCAGTCACAGAGATATGCAATTTGCAATTAGAGACTGAGTTAAAATGCCGATATGCTTATGGAAATACACTTTCCTTTTAGGATCCCTGAAATCAGCAATCCCTCTCCTTCCAAAAAAACCCCAAAAACTCCAGCACTGCCCCCAAGAAAAAATGCCTGCCATCATGAAGGGAAAAGTCTGTGTATGCTGGGTGAAAATCACAGTTGATTGCTTAGGCTAAAATTTAACATCTATATGCAAATAAAAAAATTACTCAAGTATATAAAATGGGTTTATTTCAGTAGTTTTGGTGTTTATAGTCTAGGTTGTGAATATATTAAGAAGTATTAAGACAATCTTTAAAATCTCTTTATCTTTTTTTGAAGTGCAAACTAAAATTAATTGTAGGGAACCTAATTTGTAGTTTGAAATATTGACACTTGTCAAAGGCTCACTTAAATTTCCTTTTTTCTCTTCTTTTAATTCTTTCTTCTTCAAAGGTATGGTGAGAAAATATGCAAATGTCTGTCTCCTAATCCATGTATCCTAATGCATTAAAAATTATGCAGTTCAATTTACAGCTGGTGTAGTACTTATATCGTGCAAGGAGGTTGTTCTAGAGGCAATTTCATCATCTATTGTTCAGTCTTTTGCATTACTTCAATGAAAAAATAGGCTAAGATTCATTATTATGTTAGCCTTTTATTGTTACATTTTAAAAGTTCTATCCTTTTTCCTCTCCTGAGGAAAAAAACCCCTGTAATTTTGGTTGCAAAGCTCTGTGAGAAGATTGAAGTCGTGCATTCTGACGGGAAACTGTAGGGCTCTTACATTTTATTATATTTAAAAATGAAAGTGATATTCTTCAAGTAGTATCACTACTATGCTTTCAAAATCCAGTACACAAAACTGTCACAGAAATCACTGTAGGGCTGGAGTATGGAAATAGGAGCATGGATGGGAAACATCCTTGTCAGTTTTGGGAGTTATTTTAGCACAAACTAAATTGAGGGCAACCTCATGATATGTAAGGGATGAGAAAAATTGTTTTGGGCTAACACCATGATGCTGCAATGACAATTGAAGAAATTGTTAATTCTGTGAGGGTGGGAAATAAATATTTGGAAAATAAGCTATAAAGTGTCAACACAGAATTGAGGTTGATGTTGACTTTTTAAGATCAGCCCTGTGTGATCCATTGCTTATTTTTTTTTCATTGACATCTTAATTGGAAAAATAGATAGTTTCAAAGTCGTGAAATACTTATGGCGTGCATAAAAGGAATCATGATCATACCCAGCTGAAATTTCCCAGCAGAAAGCTCTCCTCCTCCCTCATTTTCCTAGAATGTAGTGGAATTTTCACTAACAAAGCTGTTTAACTTAAATGGGTGCTTCTGGAGCCCTGAAAGTTTGGCTCATTTTTAGAGGGTGTAATTAATAAGTTTTATTACATCCTTGTACATTCTAGCTTTCAGCACCAGGTCCTTGAAGAACACCAACAAATTAAATCATATGTGGTTGGACCAAAGATGAATATTTTCAAATTTAAAAAAGTGAATTTTCATGTTTGAAACTACAGCAGTCTCAACTCAGACAACTGTGGCTCTGGTTTTCAATGACAGGGATTCACAGTCAGTGAGAGCTGTAGGTAAATCAGCTTTTCACATCCCACTGAGTGGATATTCAGGAGATGTTAGTATTCACAATTGGGACCAGATTTTCGGAACAACTCAGCTCTTGTTTAGGTGTCTATATATATATTGCTGGGTTTCCAAGAGCTTAGTGTGTTGAGGGTGGTGAGAGCTTCCAGCTGCTGATCATGTCTGGAAATCTGACCTTTATTTCAGATAAATGTGTTCCGTTTGCTTCAAAAAGTCTGGCTTCATGCATCTGTGTATGGATGATATTACAGATAATATTTTTTAAAAATGGCCCTCTCTTTTCCTGAAGAGTTATTAAAAAATTACTTCGAGAAATAAAAATAGAATTTGGACCTTGTACTGCCATATTCTAACTGTGATAACACACTTTCCACAAAGAGCCAAAATCAGAGCCAAAATCAGAGCCAAAATCGTGCAGCATAAGGTCCTACACTTGGAAGAGTTGCAAGGCCGTGACTGAACCTCCGGAGGCTTTTCCAAGTCTGCTGGAGACATCTCACCTGAAGGAAGCAAGCTTTTTGTTCTCACAGCGACACTGAATAGGAAAGAGAGGATCAAAAAACCAAATTGTAATGGAATACACCCACTGGAGACTGCCCAGAAGCAGTTAATAAAGATGTGATCTACAAAACAGAGCACAGTGGGGTTACATGGTGAGGCAGATGTGCTTACAGAACAGGTGAAGTTTGACATTTTGACATCAGGTTGCAGCCCTATGAAATTCCCTGAATATCCATAGTTTAACTGAATACCTCAGACTGTTCTTTTGCAGAAATGAAACCAGTAGAATATCTTGTGTTTGATTTGACACCTCTCCCATTTTTATTTTCATTAATTTTCATCATCCTTTCATTTTTTCCCCTGCATGTCTAATTTTTTCTATCCCCCTTGCTTTATTTAACTTCTTTAATTGCATCATTTCCTTGTTGCTTTAAAACAAAA
Organism: Cyanoderma ruficeps; assembly: GCA_008694505.1. Classification (NCBI taxonomy): domain Eukaryota; kingdom Metazoa; phylum Chordata; class Aves; order Passeriformes; family Timaliidae; genus Cyanoderma; species Cyanoderma ruficeps. The sequence goes on along the minus strand of VZDJ01000030.1, from coordinate 2,646,715 downwards.
TACAAAGGTGATTTTCTTTTCAGGAGAAACAGATTTAGTTAGAAAGAAAGTCCTAGAATTCAGTGCTCATTGTTGTTCAACCAGGAGAGACCTCTTTTCAGGAGAACTTACACTGTTGGAGCCTGAATTTACAAAGCTGCAGTTCCCAGGCAAGCCCTGTACTAAATTCAGCATTGCCATAATTCAGAATAGATTACTGTTTATCCGTTAAGAATACACAGGGACATGTAAGGATGGAAGAAAATGTCAAGCATAAAATGAGACAATCTTATTATGTGATTGTAAGAAATGTTTGCAGCAGATCAAAATATTGAAGACTGGAGAAAGGAGAGGAGGAACAAATGGAGTTCTGTGCTAAATTCTGCTGACAAAGATAATGAAATAGAAATGAGTGAAATCATGTGTGACAATGTTTAATCCCACTGTCTACTTCAGTCATCTCTGTAGTTTTTTTCCTAGGCTCCAGCTAGGAGAATTTTCCTGAGCCTAACTCCTCAGCACTATACTCCCCAAAACTGCTTTTAGAATCTTGATTCAGTGGTGTTCTATAGTTTCTGAAATTATACAATAATCCCTTTTCCTTTGCTGTTGGACTTGGATGAGATGGGAGAGAGTAAAAGGGTGAACCAGATGTTTCAGTATCTCCCTACTGATGTGTCTGCCCTTCTGCATTTGTAGGTTGGTCTTTGTACGCCAGCCTCTTGACCGAGTCAATTGCTTTTGTTGATTCTCTCTAACAATGTTGATTTTTCACTGCTAAAGCATCCAGGAACAAATAAAAGTGATGAAAGGCTTAGCAAAAAAAACCCCAACAACTCCTACAGCTCCCTTGTTCAGTGATTTTTAGGTCAACAGTCACAGATATCATGAGTGACCATCTGGGACTTGGCCACAGCTGCTTGTATATAACATCTGTATCGTGTACAGAGATGTCAATTGCCTCAGCTATGGTCCATTTTAAATACTCCTGCCTCTATCTGCACATCTGCCTTTCAGAAAATGCTTCTGGGTGCTCTACTACTGTATTTACTTGCCTTACTCTAGATTAAGTACCATTTATTGTTTCCAGCTCTTATTTTAAATTTTTTCAGACTGACTGTCTTTGATTTCCTTCCAGAATACTTATTTGATTTCTTTCCCAGGTCACATGTGCAAATGAATCACACCAAGTTCAGATATCTATTTCTGTCATTTGTTGTTGGATGATGTTCTAGAAACCTCTGTTCTTTGATCACATCCAAAAAATGTGAAGGAATAATTTATTGCTTGTAGTTGCAGGTCCTCATTTTTTTCACAAGAATAGCTGCTTTTTTTTTTTTCACATGTATTATCTATTTCAGCTTATGATATGAATACAGAGCTCTGATTGGCACAGAGGTTAAAGGCTGGAATGTTCTGGAAGGTTGCTTAGTATTTAGTGTTACCATTCCAGTTTGTTTCATATTTTACAGATGAAGTTAAGACAGTAATACCAAAGTGTTTTAGCACTCACTCAGGAGACTTGTATCTCAGTTAGAACAGCTACAAGTTGTAATATTAAATGAAAAGAATGCACTGTTACTATGATGTAGGGAATACTTTAAAATTAAAAAAAAAAAAAAAATCTGTGCCTGCTATAGTATTTTCCTTCCTGCAATATTTAACTGGAAAAATTAGTCTGTTCTGTAACTTCAATAAAAAAGTTGCATTGGAATAAATACCCTTCCCCCCACAACAGTTTCACTGTGTTTTGGGTACAGTAAGCAACGGGTTTTGCAGCTAGTAAAATATTTGTACATTTACAAACAGGGCTGGCTGAAGTGTTTTTATTTGGTTATGCTACAGAAAGTGGTGCAAGACAACCCTGCTGTATGGGTTATCTTCATTCTTTTTTGTTTTTGATGTTATGAGACTATTCTTTTCCTAACTCTCCCTAATATTTGCTTAGTTTTACAAACTGTGGGTGTGTGCCAAAATTAATCCTGCTGTCATTCATCAGTGCTGTTGATGGTGTTCTCCAAAGTGGAAAAAACCATTTCTTCAGGAACTCTGACAAAGATGTGGGTTTTATTGGGTTTTTTTTAAGGCTTTTTCTGCTAAATCAGGTTTTAGAGCAGAAATGGGTGGCTCATTCATGTGTCAATTACATTTTACCCTCTCTAAGTAAGTGTATGGTGGGAGAATAGGCTGCCAATAATTTGCCGAAAGTCATTTACAGAAACTAACGTGCAAACTGATTTTTCAGCCAGCAGAGAATGTTATCTGGAGCTTAGCTTTTTTTAATAATTACATTGTGGAAGAAACTGCTTTTATGCATTCCTTGTGAAATACAATGGGGCCCTCTTTAGCTTTTGATTGAGCAATGAAAGAATACCAACAAAAGCAGTGGCTCATCACCAGCAGTCATACATGCTTTATCCATGTCCATGAGACAAGAGGTGTTTCAAATAATTTCTGGGAATATATTTTGGTTTTAGCCAGATGTACTTCAGGCACTCTCAATTTTATTTGCAACAGAAAGGCTGTACCAGGAAATCTCGGATTCCCCAACCACAGACACCAGCCTCACAACTGTCCCTGTCGTTGCCTCAGTTGTGACTGTGGCCCGTTTTGTCTTTGGTGGATTGAGAGAGGTGGGAAAAGCAGTGACATGGGATCAGCATGGGGAATTGTTCCAGCCTTTTCCCTTAGAAGGTGACCTGGGTGAAAGAACTGGCGTTGAAGTGGCCAGGGCTCCGCGGAGCGTTATCCGCGGCTTTTGTCGGCACGAATTCTCACTTTGGATCTTCCCAAGGGATATGGATAGCCTTGTACAGGGCTTGGTAAGTGAACCCCAGAGAGCAGGGAGGGAATCAAATCGAGTGAAATAATCCTGGTGACTGCTGTGAACTCCTAATAGGGATATAAACAAGAAACAGTTTGTATGAGCTGTCGTGTGGAGGTGGAAATGTCTTATCTCTACATGTTAGCAGTGGCTGGGTCATTTAGTGTTTAAGATGAAACAACTCCTGATGATTTACATGGTCAGAAAACTGAGCTAATTTTATTTCTTCCTCTTGCTTTTGTTTTCCTTTGTATTCTGGTATCTGATTGTTGTTTTATTTTTTTTTTTAACAGGGAAATGTTTAGTGATGCACATCTGACTTCACAAAAAGATGTTTTAAGCCTCCAAAATTTGTCATGTTATGACTTCAGACAGAAATGAAGCTCTTGCTGAAAAGGCCTGGGGTATTTTCATTGCCATAATGATGTGAGGAGTACAGGAGGAATATACTCAGGCCTTCCAAATAATTATCTGTATTTTTTTCCAGCTTTCCTACTGTTCCTCATCTCCTCCCTCTACCTCCCCCAGTGATGCCACTGCAATTGTAGTGGGTTCTTTGTTTATAATAAAAATAGTGCAAAGAAACCCTTGATCTTTGCATTCCAAGAGTGTCAGTCCAACTTCCTGAGGTTATTTCTCAATCCTTGCAAATATTTTTCTAGGAGGATTTTGAGCAGTTCAGTCCACTCAAGAATCTGAGGAGAGCATGATAGTGCCATATACATAAATCTAGAAAAACTTAAATGTGTTAAAAATGAGAAAAATATGAAGGTTGTTTTCTGAGTAAGGATGTGGGTGATTATGTGTATGTGTACATATATTAGGTATATTTAAACCTGTAAGATTCATTCATAGTTTCAAAGGGTGCTTATTTTTCATGTCCCCATGCGTGTTAAATAAGGAATAAAGTGAGACAGCATTGGCAAACAGAAAGAGTTTTTTCATGCCTTGGTTTTTTTAAGCTTTGTATTATCGTTTTTGGCACATGGCAATACTCTGCAGTTAGAGATTTTTAAATGCGAGAACATATTTTTAATAATTTTTCCAGTGTCCTAAACATAGAATTTTGCCTTCTGCCACCACCTGTCAAAAGTTAGTTCTCTGCAGGTCTTGGATGAGCTGCAATGGAGAAAAGTGAGGCTGAACTTCCGTGGATAAGGGAGGAAATCTGGATCCCACTGCTGTGTCTATTGCCCACTTCCAGTTTTGCTCTTCCATTGCTTCAGTATTTAAATACAATGAGTCCATTATTGCAGGAAGGGTTTCCAGGACCAAATGGTCCAAATGGAAATTCAAAGGGCTAAAAAGGGCTAGTGCATGTCTGCAAGGAGACAGTATACGTCTTTTATTAGAAGGTTTTTAGCAATGTAAGGATTTATTTTTTTGCCTCCTCTAATTTTATGACTCGATGAAAAAACAGGGAAAATAATTTCATAATTTTTTTTCCTCCAGGAAAGAGAAAAAAGATACATACTTTGAAATGAAATAAATAGCTGTTTTAAGATGATTGTTTTGGCTTGGAGAGTTTTTTACATAAAATGTGTTCTTGGCCACATTTTTGAAGGAAATATTGGATATAAATTAATATTTCATTTTAGAAACATGGGAATGGAAGAGTTTGGGCTTTTAATTCATAGCTTTTCAGCTCTGAGGCCATTATCTTGGTTCAGCTCATATTTGTGAAGTTGCCCTCCACTCCAAAGAGTATTGTGCTGGGTCTGTGCTTACTTGCCCAGCCTGAGTGGATCCATGGTCTGCATGGCACCCCTTATGTTAGGCAATAGTCACTTGTCACAGCCGAGCTACCAGTGTTGGCAGGGCTGTGTTGCCCTGAATTTTCTGCCTTCTGTCTTTGTCCTGTAGATTCTCACGCAGCTTCATGTAAACAACGTGTATTTTTAGAATGTTTACATACTTCTCCTCTGAGAGAAAAAATGATTGATGGTGATGTCCACCATCCAGGTTAGAGAGGTGGCGACCTGTGTAGCCAATCTCTTGACCTTTGTACAAACGTATATAAATAGAGTCAGATTTTTGAGTTAAAGAGTTTGTTCCCTTGAACTGCTGCTGGTGGCCTCATCTTTCTGTCCCTGAAGTTGGGACACTCCCAGGCTCACAGGGCTGCAGTAGAAATGGACAGGTCCTGAGTGGGTGGCCACAGTCTCTGCTCTCTGTCCTGGGAGTGAGAGCTGACAAAGAACAGAACCGGCTGTGCTTTCTGTGATATAGTGTGAATTACTTCTTATGGTTCCTGTGAATGTTTGCCTGTGCTGCTCCTTGGGGAATTGCTCCTGTGGCTCTTGGTTTTGTTCTCATCTTAACCTTTTCCTGCTCTTTCCTGCTGCAGGGATGAGCTTCTGCTCCTCTGTCTGGGTGCGTCACTGCACTGATACTCAGAATGCCCTTTTCCTGAATCCAAATCCTGCTTCAGGCTGGCACTTTTCTAAGATATGTAGAACTAGGTATTTCTAACTAAACACCTACGTTCTTGAAGTTATTTATTATCTTTCAGTGCAGGGTGGCCTTCTGCCTTTCATTCCGCACTCTTTAAATTTAGGAACAAATCCTCTCTTTTCCCCACGTAAGATTTATTTTAATTTCCACTGAAATAAAATTTTCCTTATTCCACGTTGCAGATTTTACTTTTCCAGGAAGGAAGCTAGCAGCTCTCTTATAAGGTAAGCTTGTTCATTCCTGTCAGCCTGGTCTGAATTTTACATGTAGAACACGTCAGCTGGCGATAGGTAAATGTTAATTATAGAGAAGTGAATGAAAAGCTGGGATAAGTTTCAACTTCCTCTTTCATCTGCGTGAAATGATTGAGGATCACTTCACATTAAAGAGGAGAGATGTTATTTTAAAAATGTGAATTGCAGCCTTCATCTCGCATGGATCACTTCCCACTGAGAGGAAGTGGCAGCAGCCACTTTTTGTAATGAAGACAAGGTTTGGCCAGGGCCAATTATTCATTGTGTAATTTTGAAAGAAAGAAGAATGTTTTTACATTAGTGGCTACAATGTGCAGCAACACTGAAAGGATGTGGTGTCTGCAGAGGGATGTTGTTGTGTGATTGTCCTAATGTCACAAAAATATACAGAAATCTTTAAGATGCTTTGCCCATGATCCTTGCCTAAAAGATCATACGGACTCCTTTTGATTCATGAGATTTTAGCACTAACTATTTATTCTAGGATCTTCTCCTATTGGGTTGTGTTACTTGCTAATAACCTTGTGTCAGAGAGTTGAATTCCCTGGAATTAACAGATAAACTGATAAACCAGGGAGAGACCATTGCTGTTATTTTGCACACCACCATTGGCTGTCTCTTGATATTGACTGATCTAATTTCAAATGTTTAAAATAAATAATTTGAAATCTTTATTTCACTTCTAGACACTTTTTTTTTTGCTTTAGAATGCTTAGCCCAGCCCTCCTGAGATCACAAGTTCTTCTGCAATGCCTGCAATACTGTGAGGATGACAGCTACTGAATGCAGAAAGTTGTTGCCTGTGGTAATAATCTGGTTTATTTTTGCAGTGAGCTCATTAGTACAGGGTGTTAAGGGAAGTTGAGAGGCTCAGTAATTTGATTAATAATATAAGGACCAAGCAACCCAAACAGTTGGGTTGGATATATTTTTATAGTAGTACTTGAAGGATATTTGAAGTTTATAAAGCTTGTCGAAGAGGAGAATGCAGGTTATTTTAGCTTTCAATGATAGGGGAGAAAAAAATACTCCATCCCCTATAAAAATAACTCTGATTTGGGAAAAATCTGTATACTGAGATTTACAAAATCCATTTAGGATGAAAAAACTTGTGCCACTGTATGTATCTGAACCTTCTGCTCTGCTTTGGAAAGTGCATCAGTTCTGAAAAGTGATTTTGTGCCAAGGTAAGTGGAATATAGCAAATTGCCCAAAATACTCAGTTACGACACTGGAATACTGGGTGGGACTTCACAGCCAGCTTCTTCCTTGTCTAATGAGTGAGATCATGGATAGTTCAAGTTGTGTAATCATGCTGACTTGGCAGAAACAAGCACTGTGTGAAGCCTGTGTCACTCATTCTCATTACATCCTCATGCACATAGAAAATTCCACTGGAAGCACTGATACAGGTAGCCAAATGACACCAGCCTGATTTTCCCTATTGGAATAGCAAAAGCAAATAAGGAGGGATGATGAGTTGAATGGAATTTTAGAGTGCTTGTTAAAAATGTGGAATCCATGAGGCTCTTCCTCATGAACCAGCAGTTAGATGTGTTAATGTGTCTTTCCAGCTCTCTGGATAGACGTGTGGTTTCCAAATTGTTAAAAAATCCTCCTTGTGACAAGAAAACTCTTGATACATAGGCATTCAATTTCTAGAATCCTTATTGCTATTCTACTTTGGTTTTGATTCCTATAACTTTCTTAGCAAACAAACCTAAGTGCTGGAACATTCACTGATAAGGCTGATTGAAAAGTTGCTGCACAAATTAGCAAGAAATATGGGAATGGGAAATGCAATTTTGAATATAATCTTTCTTCAGAGGAAAAAAAAACCCCAGAAGCAAAGCATACAAATTCATTATTCAAAAAGAAAAGCATACAAGTTCATTATTCAAAAAGAGCAGGAGTTTGTATATTTAATGTTCACTAAGATTTGATTGTAAACTGCCAGTAAACCAAGTAACTTTTTGAAAACCTATTTGATGAATAAATTTAAATAATGAAGGCATTAGAGAAGATCCTGATTCTTTAGATTACAGCTTCAAATAAAAGGATAAAAAAGATCAGCCGTATGTTCTGCAAGAAGTGCTCTGGTTTGTTACTCTCTTGGTGATTATTTTATGGAAATTTCAGTATTGAAAAACAACTATTGTTTTTCAAAGGACAGATGAGCATTGTTCAACCCTAAAAATGTTGTTGTCAAGCTTTCAGTCTTTTTTCATTTGTTTTAACATTTGATGAGATTTCAGCATTATTTACAATGGTTACCACCAATTTTTAAAGTTGGAATTTGCTTCCAAAATCTGATAGTTAACTTAGTTGTTAACTAAGCCAAGTAGTGATCTAAAATAGTTGGTTTTCACTCAGTTTATTTCTGTTTCTTGAGTCTGACTTATTTATGAGTCTGCAGTAAAAAATAATCACTATATATATTCAGATTTCTGCTTATACTATTGATATTTACAAGAAATAAAGAAAAACCTGTATTGTGCTCCATGTTTCTACAACCCCAGCCATTTGTTATTGGCATCTAGGAAGATTAAGTTCCAAGAATTACAGTGCTTTTAAATTTCTAGAGGCTGTGTGCACATCAGATGCTTTCTGCTTCTACAATGATGCAAAGTAGCCATATGCCTAGTTAACCATCTAATTAGGCTTTGCATCACTGAAGGAATAGAAAAGGCCCAGAGTATTTATTGTTCAAATCTCCAACATTAATTCACCAGATTCACTTGTCAGCCTAGGAATTAGAGAGGGGCCAAAATAAGAGGCCTGCTTTGAAACAGCCTTGTTAACAATCTCTGATTTCCCTCAATAATTTTTTTTTAAATTTATTTTATAAAACACCACAGAAAAAAAAGGTTTCTAGGGTTCTGGCTTGAATGATGAAAGCAATGTTTACAACATGCCTTCAAAACCCGAGTTTTTCCGATTTCACTGCCATTTTGTTGGCAGGTAATAAGACAAATGCAAGTAATGAGCTGGTTGTTTTGCTTGTTGTTTAGAAACCCTTCCTGTGTGGAAATTCCACTGATAATTCCTCCGTTATATTGGCTGGTTCTCTTACTACCCTACCACTATTGGTATTCTTCAATCCTAAAGGGACAGCCTGAATTGTCATAGGATTGTATAATAACTTGACTGATAAACTGTGAGAAAATATCTCCTTTTTTTGTGTTACCTGACAAAGAACTTTTTGCCTGTCTAGGAGGCATGGAGCACTACAAGTGAAAAGTACCCAGATCAGTTGGAAGGTGGTATTTTCTCCTTTAAATCTGTCCCTAGTAGGCAAATAAATGAATATTGGAAAGTAGATTTTTTTTCTATTGTCAGCTGCTGTCTCTCTTTTTCCTAGTCCTTGAATTTGATCATCAAATTCTAACCTCGTGCACAAACACCTCTGATGCAAAATGAATATTTATTTTTTTTAAATGTATAGGTTAAAAAATACTAGCTATGTACAGATGGTCCCATAAAACTTGTTTACTTAACTGTGTCCATTTGTGTTCAGTCTTAAACAGCAACTAGTAAAACGAAAGCATTTGTGCTTGGAATATTTATGAAAAGAATTGAATAATGAAACTGGAAAAGGTCAGGGAGACTCTGAGGAAAAGTGTGATCCAATATATTGGTTACAGATCTTTCTATAAGGATCATCCAAATTTTTTCGTAAACATGGATTTGAAACAACAGTATATTAGGGGTAAGGGTAACTGTGTTGGAAGGAATGAGCTTCATGAGCAAACGTGGATTTCTTGTAAGGTCTTTTCTGTCTCTAGCTTCTACAACCTGTGCTGCCAAAGAGAGAGATTTAAGATCAGTTTTTAAAAAGTGATTTTCGCATTCAGGCTGTCTTTTTTTCCAGATATTGCAAAACCCATGATGCATTTTGTTGCATGGAATTTCTCCTTGCATCCTTCACATCCTGAATCTGTGAGGTCAAAGGCTTTGGACAAGGAGTGAAGTGACCAACGTTTGTTTTGGCAGCTAAGACTACTTGCTACATCTGTCATTCATCTCTTGGAAATCTCTGAAATACAAAAATGAAGACAATGCTGAAAAGAAGTGGTGTGTGAAAAAGCAATTTTCTGTGCAGCATTTGCAGTAGCAACCTAGGCACATTTTTCTTGGCTTTCTCTCTCTGCTCTATTTCAGGTTAGAAAGCCACGAGTAAAGAAATCATGGAAGTCCATCCCATGACAGAGTATATTCACCTTATGCTAGAAATTTATTCCTGAAACATCTAAAATTGGTGTTTTCTTGGTCTTCAAGTTAATTATTACAGTAACTGGTAGAATAAATGCAGAGTGGCCCAGATAACATGTTTATGTAATTAGGTGTGTTGTCTGGATTATTTTGGCAGGGGACCATAGCATTAAAAATGTTAGTTTCTACATATGCAGCCAGCATTTATGATCATGTGGATGGTGAGGGGTAAAATTCAATGAATTTTACAGGTGTTAGTCTGAGAGAAGTAGAAAAGATTTCATTGTTTATGATCAAGACATTGAAACTTATTGAAATGAATGTCAGAATGTCATAGGATCAGACACTCTTCTTCAACTGAGCTGATTTTGAGGTATATTTAAATTAATGTCTGCTCCTATATGTATCTCATTCTTTTTTATACGTCTCTCACTCAAATAACTTCCATTTTGGGGTGTAGAGCTGTTGTTTGTTGAACACTGGAGCTCTAAATGGCAGGATGAGTTATCAGCCTCAAACAGAGGCAGGTCTCTGCCATCCCCTGGCCATGGTGCAGTCCCTTTGTGTGGCTCTGCAGTGTCACAGCTGCTGCAGCCTGAAGGGCGGCTGAGTAAATTTCTTCTGCTTTCAGAGCACATCAAAGCACAATGGCTGAATGGAAGATTAACTATGAAAACATGGAACGTCTTTGTCGGGACACATTGCGTTGGAGCCTGTGCCCTTGGTGTGGAGTGCTCTGCTTCTCTGTGTTTTGAACAGATGGGTAGCTGGGTTACAAGAAGAATATTTGTATCTTTTGTATAGTCATCTTGCTGCTATTTTTTTCCTTAAGTTTTGGAAGCACACTGAGGGTGATACCCAACAATTCTGCCTTTAATTCCTGTTTGGACAAGTTTTTGTGATAGAGCACCTGCGCACAGATTTGGCCGGCTCCTCTTTGTCCTGTTATAAGTTTGATTTCTCCCTCCTATAAAAATATGCTTGTGTATCCCTTTGGGGTCCAGCATTTTGTTTAAAAACAAGTTAAGATTAGCAAATGAATTCAGTCTGACATGGCTCTGTCAGATTTGTGTTGTTTGGCTGCTCTGTGCCTGCATGACTATGGTACGCCTTTGGTCGTTGCTAATGGCAATATGCAGGTTAAGCTTCCGTACTGGACCTAAAAACAGCTTCCCAAGTGTGCAGGACTGTTGGAAGGAGATTATTATCTACTTCCCACTGCACATTTTCCTGAAGCTTCCTTTTTTTTCTTTTTTTTTTTCTAATCTTCTGTTGCTGCCACACGCGCTAATGGATTTCTGTACAGGAAGCACAGAATCTTTCAAAAGGCTGGATTCAGCAATTTTGTGAGGCCTGTAGTCCATTAAGCTGAGGGACCAGTTGAATCAAAGAGGCTGCCTAGCCCCTAGTTTCAGTTTTGAAAGCAGTGGCCCCCAGGAATGAAATGTTATAAAAGACGACAGACCTAACCTTTTATTTTTCTACTTTGGACTGAGTTCTATTTAGCAGCAACACGAAATTTCTATCAGGTTCCCTCCATACGGTCCTTTCAAGGCTCCCATAAAGGAATGAATGCCAGAGCAGAGCCTTTACCCATTCAGATTTCAGCTCTGTTAGCTTTCAATACCAGAAATGTATTTAAAAGTGGGTAAGGTTTGTTAACTCTAATATACCACTGTCACTCATCCTGCTCCAAAAGAATCAAACTATATATGTGTTGGGATTTGCAATTCAAATGAAACCATTTTACTTCTTGAAAATGGGCTACTGTGGAGGCAAAAAAGGCTGTATAAAGGATCACATTAACCTACAGCAATAATATTATAACAGCACTGTTCGTGATACTATAGTTAGGATTGTGCCAACTGGTTAATTTATGAGCCTTCTCTTTCCCTTTCTGAAATGCCCAGCTGCTTTTCCCCCAGCTTTACAAATTTCCGATTAAAAGTCTCAAATAAAAGGGCTCTGCCTGTCAGAAAACAAAATCCTATAGACTCAGCTATCATCAGGTTTATTTCAAAATGGTAGTGAGGTTCTATGTTATTTATTTATTTTAAAGATAAGTATAGCACCATTTATTTTCCCCTAAGTTGCACATGCATGATCACACTGCCATAATTTTTTAACTGCCTAATATCCTGAGGAATTTTACTATTTAGCTTATTGCCTAGTTGTAGGGGTTGAAAAGGAGCAGTAGGGGGATATTTCAAAAGTTAGTAAACACAGACTTTGAGAAAACAAGTTTTATCTATCTTACAGAAATCATCACCAGTGACCAAAGAGTTTATTGATAAATTGTCCGGGCTGCATTTTGTGGGAAGGTAGTTGTTCTGCTGTTATCTGTCAATGATAATTAAATAGGAGGATATTTGGAAAGATATTGCCTTTTAGGCTAGTAGTCAGTAGAACTGTGTATAACTGAGAATTAAAAATCTTGCTGATAAAATAGCAGCATGGTGGGCTCAGTAAGAATGAAGCCAGAGGTATTAATCTTAATATTAATGGATGATGCTATCACTGACATTAACATTAAGGCTTTTAATATCAACACTGCTGTGAGTATGACAACTGGAGCCCAGGGTGTATGAAGAGAGGAGAACAGACCTTATAGCAGTTGACCCAAATATTTAGGCTAGACTTTTACCTGAAGGGAAGGGAATTGGTTTCAGTGTCCTTGTAGCAAGTGTGCTACAGAGTACAAAACTGTGTGCGACCAAAGGAAAGGGAAGTATTTCCAATGCTGACCTGGAACCAAGGTAGATAGTATTAAGAGACAGAAACTTCCAGAAAAGCAATATGCTCCTGAATTATCTCTATAAAACATGGAGGATACTGGAAATAGTATCTGGAAGCGAATTTCCAGCCTATCTGGAAATAGAAGCCTGAAGAAAAGGTCAGCTTTAAAAAAAGGATACTGTCCAACAAAGCAAGAAAGTCTTGAAATAAAGTGCATTCTTTTCAATTCTTTTCATTTCTGAATATGTGACAGGGCTGGAGAATGTGATTACCTGACTTCATGTTCTAATTTTTTGTCTGCAAAAGTTTTTATTTATAAAAATCCCAGCAGAATTAGAATAGAATTCTTCATGTGAGCTAGAGTGGTTATTCTGTCCCTCACCAAAATGGCCCCAAACCTTCTCTATTTTTGCTGAAATGTGTATAAAAGGGCTGCTTCTGCATCAAAGCTCACACTGGCTTTTGTGGGAGTTTTTGTGTGTGTACATACATGTGTGTGATACAGGCTAGCACAGGGAGACACGAGATCAGGCCAGCACTTGTGGGCACTTTTCTAGCAGGTCACTCAGTTCCATCCTTCAGAGTACCTTTGCCAAAATATTTCAGGGTGAATGTCATGAACTGCTCCCCAAGCAGTATTTAATGTATCTTATCTGTATTGTGTGTGCGCACATGAGTGTATGTCTAAACAAACTTACAGAAATGCTCACACGTAACTAGATATTTATACTCAGCATATGTTTAAGAAATTGGATAGATACAGGTGCACCTACAGCATAAATGTATGCATAGATGCTTATATATGTGTATTGATATTCATGGAAATTTTTGTGTGCATGTGTGTTTCTGTATCTATATTTTGCCAACAGTGCAAATATGGGGAGAAAAAGGTTCAAGTCCAGGGCTAACGATCTCTGACTAATTCCTGTTATTACTCCTGTCTTCCAGTTTTTGACTGAAGTCACTGAGCACTGATTTAACCCTTATGGGCAACACAAAATGTTGTTTATGGGGCCTGTCAGTGTTGTCTCCAAGATTTTGAATCTCAGTTTCTCACAGAAGGATTGAGAAAAGAAAAGAGGGTTTAGCAGTCCCTGTGTTACGGAAAAGCATTAGGTCATTGTCTAAGAGGGATATTTTGAATGAGCGTTTTACCGTGAGCGCACCAGCTCAGGATGTGGGAACACTGAGTTCCTGGAGCTGGGAATGCTGTCTGTCCTCACAGCAATGCAGGCTCTGAGCTGCTTGTGTGGGACGAGCCAAAGGGCTCCAGCAGTGGACAGATCTAGTCCCCCTGCTTATCCATCCACCCTCTGTGAGCAATGATCTGGGCCAACATTAACACATGATGTCGTCCCAGTTTCTCTGGCTCCTTCTTCAGGATTTGTTTTCTGCTCCTGAGGCCATCTGGCCCAGCCTGGCTTGCATCAGTACAGCAAAGTCACCCTCACCCAAGAGAGGGACAGCATCCAAAGTACCTCTGGGACAGTGTTCCTTGTTCAGGCTCACACCTGTCTTCACAGCCTTGTCCTGCAGAGAGCTCAGCCCAAAGTGGGGTCACTGCTGGGATTTGAGAATCCTGGAGGATGTGTCAGGCCTTGGGATGGCTCCCTGGCCCTGTTTGCTCACACAGTCTCTGTCTGTAAGGACCTGGCTGCTGAATTGGTGGTTTATTGAGCACATGCTCAAAAGGGTTGCAGTGGAAATGATGGGTGAATCTCACCTTTAGAAATGTCCAGCTATTTTCTTAATTAATATCCCTCTCTTTCTCTATCCCAGCCTCATCTTCTCATTAAGCTTGATTCTCTAGAAGTCAAAATCTTTGCCCATGTGTGCATTTATGTGTTACTGTCCAAAAGCTCAGAATCTGTTGAATTCAGTTAGGTTTGGCAAGAGCTCATGGTTTAGAAGTTTTAAATTGCTGGATGCATGGTGAAAAAAAAAAACAGTATCTGGTGAGGATGTGGACTCCCAATTAATTCTTCCACTGAGAGAAGGCAGGACATCCTGGCTTCTCATGATGGAAGGAGTCATAAGATAAGTATATCCTGGCTCTTCAGCACAGCTACAGTGATGAGCAACTGCTGCTTGCCCACTTGATAGAATATTGGGAGAACTGATTGGGAGAGGAGGGAAGCTGTAGGGAGCAAGAGACAGGAGAAAAGGATGGAAGATGGAAATCTAGAGGAGAACTTGCTTCCAGACCCTGGCTTCTAAAAATGTGCGTGTTGGTTTTATTTTCTGGAGGGTGCAAAAAGCATAGCAGACATCTGCTACAGAGGTGAGGATTTTAACTTTTGAGCAGCTGTTGGCAAATTAGAATACAGAATCCAAATGTTGAGAGCCTTGGCATCCTCAGAGGTATGCAGTGAAGGTATCTCAGAAGGGGGATGTGTTGAGCCAGGAGATGCTTCAAGATAGTTAATAAAAATTACAGAAGACAAAAGTACAGGAGATTGTGTCCAGTTCTAATCACCTTCGGAGGTGCAGTCACCTTGCTCAGGAGGAAGGTGACTTGTGTGGGTGCACATCCACTGAGTATTTCTGACAAAACCTTTACTTTTAAATAACTGAACAGAAAAAAATGTTTTCTCTTGAAGGAAAAGGGATGGAAGGTATGAGGTGGTGTTCATATGTTTTATTCAGTGATGGGGATTACAGGCATAGTCTTGGAGTTAGAACCAAGGCTGTCCTTTTTTTAGCAAGTGGCATAACTACCAGACTTTAGAAGCATGGTCTCTTGCATGCTCTNACTTTTGTTTTGCAGGGAAACACAGCAGTGATTCAACTGGAAGGCTGACGAATGTCCTTTGTGCAGTCTGGTGGTTAGATCAATCCTATGGGCAGTGGAAGATGCAAAAGAAAACCACTTGGGTCTCCCACAGGGTAAATGCTCTGACAAACCCATTCTGGCATGGAAGCACAGCTTAACCACCTAAAGCAAAGCAGTGGTTACAGCTATGTTTTTCAAGAAACTTTATCCTCTTGACTAGATACATGGCTTTTTATATTTACAAATTAAGTATGTCTGTCAGATCAACCCTTTGAGGAGTGACGGTTTGATTCCTGTTTTGTAAATCCTGATTGATTTCACGTAAGCTAGGTTTTGACCTGCTTGACTTTGTGAAGGCCATGGCTGTTGTCAGAGGCTGATGGTTTGTAGCTGTGCAAAAGGCAGCAGGGTAGTGGTGAAGATCCTCAGTTTATGTTGGTGCATTAAAGTGGCAGAGAGCAAGAGCCAAAGGTTTCCCTTTCTGCTGTGTCCTCTGTGCCTCTGAGCACGTTACCAGAGGATTAGCTCAGTCCTCACATCTCTGCTTCCTGAGCTGAGATGCTCATGAGGTTTTACTCTAGTTACCAAGGTATTTGCAAAGCCAAAGGAATTGCACCTGAAAATGTTAATGTGCAAGCTGATTGCCAAACACGTGTGCATTTGAGAATATATTAATTTGGCTTGCTCTGCCTACCATCCCCAGGCTGTAGCTCTGCTTTCCTCCCCATGGTATTTAAACTGTGCTTCCCACAGCAGATTACTCCCAGCACACCCCATGGAAGGGTACATAGGGACGAGATGTAGATGATCTAATGGAGATCCATCATTGTTGAATAATTAATTTAAATTATTAGGGATTATACTCCCTAAGTATTGAGCAACTGGTCCTGCCTGGAGCTGTGTTGTTACGTGTTTTTTCATCGGATTTCAATTTTCAAGTCTTTAAGTATATTTTAGTGGAGTTATGGATCCCATGGAGCAAGTTCAAACCTATTGGCAACATCTGTCTTGTGACTGACTATTTTATAATCCAGGGGACAACAAACCATAGGTTCAGTCATAGAGGTGAAGAAGAAGTCAACCAGGTCCTAGCAGATCCAAGTTGCCCTGCCCTACTGTGCTGTAGTTGGCTTTACTGTTCCTTATACAGCCTCACCCCACTGGGTTTATCATTTTGCACAGACAAAAATAGTTTACTTTTCCGTGTAAAGGACTGTTATAAAAAGCACTATTGAAAGTCTGTCCAAAACTTCTTTCTTACAGAAAATGGCTCAGTCAAGCCATTAATTCAGTGGCTGTTTCCTACAATGCATCTGAGGCTTTTCTCTTCCTTAGAATATGAATATTAAATTGAGGTTACCACCATTTGGCAATTGTCCCTGTAATTTTTTATAGTTTTATGAAAAGAGTTTCTAAGACTAGAAATTCCTAATTGGAAAAATAATAGGCTCTGTACCTAGTAGCTATTTCAGGTGATTTAATGTGCATGTAAGTAAATACAACCCTTCCCTGAATGTGTTGGCTTTGGACCTGAATAATGTATGCAGCACCTTTAGACTCCAGTGTGATGCTGAAAGGGGGTACCAGGGACTAAAGGTTATGTGATTGTCTTGTGGCTGGTTTACATCCAAGTGTTCTTTTAAACCTGACGATAAAGCTTTTATTCTGTTGTAAATCGGAAATAATTAAGCTGAAGATGGTGAAGTTTCGGGGAAATAAGCTGGGAATTTGGGCAATCTTAACCCAGCAGCCTGAACAGTGATGATGTGGGGCCTAAGTTCTCCCATGACTCTCAGGAACAGCTCCAGGTCAGTGTTTTAAGTGGTAAGTGGATGGCACAATCACGCTCCTCATCTTGTATTTCTTTATTTCACCTTCATTTCTATCCTGGTGACTTTGCCTTCTTTCACAGAATAAATACTCACATTCATGAATGTAATGCTTTTAAACTTATATGATGCTGTCGTGAGAACATAACTAATGCACGTTCTTTCATGAGGATATGGGAAATAAAAAGTAAGGGAAAAAAAAAGAGACTTTTTAATGATATCTTGAAATGAGAAAATAAGGTAAATGAATGTCTCTGCATAATTCCATGAGTCTTTTGTCTAAAATAATGTATGGATTATTATAAATATAACAAAAAGTCCGACTTATGTGACTGATGCTTAACAGCTGCTGAGAAAAACCCGACAAACAAAGGCTTTGGCTGCATTTACACACGGCCAACAATATGGTAGAGTTGCCTCATTGAACCAAACAGGACTTCTCAGATCCATAAAGTTGTTTAGATTCATATATTATGTTGTAATATCCATATTTTGTTATTAATTTGTCAATACTTTTTGTTTCTTTTTTTTTTAAGAAAATAAGAGGTCAAACTGTTGCAATAATTATGTTTAACTTAAAGCAAAAATGCTCATCAAAATATTTTCTCGTTTGAAATAGGATGAGGAGTTGTGTGGAAGTGTTTTGCTCAAGTACGAATTCAAATTCAGGACAGAAAATGAGCTTGTAAACAGGAAATTCCCTTTTGCAGGCTGCAGTGCCAAACACATCTTGATACATACAGAAACAATCATAAAATGCTTTTTGTTTACAGAACTATTATTGCTTTAATAGAAAGATTAAATTTTGGAAGAGCTGACTGCAAGTTAGTGCAGAGGACATCAGGCTAACGACCTCATGAGCATTTGAGTGTGTTGGGAGTCTTTATTTTGGTGGGTATTTAGTATTCCATATCTGAAATAAAACTGTACTTTGACTGAGGTTGATCCTTTTTAAATTATACTTAAGATAATATTTGAATTAATGTTTGAAACAGAATCTGGTTCAGGTAATTCGTGAGATATCTAAAAAATCAAAAGGTCTTAAAAGGAGTTTTCACCTTTTACTTTCTTCAACTAGCATAATGTATTCAGCTGGGAGGTTTTCTTCTGTCATTGTTTATTCTTACTTGACCTGAAACTTATGCCAAAACAAGATTTTCATGCCAGATAGTGTTAATATTTACCCTGCCTAACAGCACTTTCTTTCAAATAAGGTAATTTCCATGTGTGCTGCCCAGCAGGGTGTTTCAGATGAAGAATTGATATGATGTTGGGTATTTAATTTGGAGGTTCATACAACAGGTTTGCTATCCTTGCAGTTTCATTAGTATCCGGAAGAAAAGTTTTGACATCTGTAATTGTCCACCCACCACTGAAACAGTCAGACATGCTTTATAATTATATGGAGAAACCTTATGGGCTCAGCTGCAAAATTGAGTGTCCAAAGCAAATAATGGAGACTTGGCTGAAGAACACATTTCCCTCCTCAAATAAGGCACGATCAGAGAGGGAAAAGAATAAGACTCCTGCATGAAAAAGTGCTGTGGCATTTAGTAGGATACGATAATCTTTCTGCAGTAATTATGTACCAGCCTATAAAAATGAACAAGAAAAGATGTTCTGCTTCTCCAATTCTATATGACAATTAAAAAGTCATTTAGAACAGATGCTCGCTTTCTAATTCTATGGAATTTCACAGAAATTATTTTAGGATTCTAGTAAATTACCTATTTGCAAGGATTACTTCGTAACAAATTCTAGAGGAGTTATGCTTTATTCTGTCTAATGAAATTCTAAATGGTTTTTCCCTATGAATCTAAAAGCTGTGGCTAGAAGGCCTTCTTTTCTTGAGAATCAAAGGACAACACTGATTTCAGGGGGAGGCAGTGATTTTGGTGGTCTCTGTAAATGAATTTCAAGTTTCTCAGTCAGTATAGTTTCTGTTTTATAGGGGCCTCAGGGGCAAACTAAGCTTGAATTTTCCCTTTGAACTGTGGGGCAATGCTGTGTTAGGTTTTGTCAGTGCAGCTGCTACAGGCAGATTCAGAAATCTACTGTCAGTGACAGTAGGTTTTGGAGCACTGCCTTTAAGCTGTAGCTTTGTGGATTCCTGTAATGTGTAATGGGATAGGCAGGAAGTTTTAGGGCAGTCATATGATATTATAATATATAAAATTGTTATAATATGAGATTATAAATGACATTATAAATGTTTTGGTGGTGTTCTTAATAGTGTGGGGTCTGAACATAAATATGTTTATTGCTAAATCCAATACTTGCTGGTAAAAGGTACACGAGAACATAAAGCTTGTTTTCTCTTAGAAAGTAATATATTTTTATCTGCTTTTCTGGGATCAAAATGTACTTTTAATTAGAATTTCCCAGCAACCTCAACTGCCGCTTGCCTGTCTCCCTCAGCTGAGCACTGTTGTCACACATTTACCTATGTCTGTGAACTAATGTCTTGTGAAGATGATTTTCCTTTCTGGCTTTGCAGCTCTGGCATTTCTTCATCGTAAGGACCTAGTTTTACTCACTGTAACACACAGTAGCTGTGCTCTGTGAAAAATTTGCTTTGGTTATTCCAACACGTAGAGTTACGTACGGTAATCGGAGCTTGTAGGAATTTATACAGGGGAACGTGTGTAAGTCTGTGTCTGGAGCTGAGGGTGCATTAGTCTGTGTAAGACCTCAGCTGAATAAAGACAAAGTTTCCAACTTTGTAAACCAAATAAGCACTTCTCTGAGTCCCAGTTTCCCACAGTTTTTATTGTGTATACATAGCAGGATGTCTCAGACAGCTTGTCATGTGGAGGGAGGTNTAACTCCATTAAAAAAGGGAACCTTTTGTGGTGGTTCACTGTTGCCAAAGTCATACAGCTGCCTCTCTGCATCCTTCTAAAAAACCTTAGCAATAGCTAAGCATCATTTCTGACAGACCAGCGAGGTTTGGGACTCCTTGGAAACTCCCAGGGATTGGTTTGATGGAGGGGTTTTCCACATCAGCCTCCCTGGAGGATCTGTGTTTTCAAAGATAAGGGTTTCAGTTCACAGCCTGCCAGGCAGGGACGTGTGCTGCTGCCCTTCTCTCTTCGGAGCAAGGAGCACAACTTGCTCCCTGATTTTAGTGAAACCTGCCAGAACCCATCTCCTCCCTGTACTGCTCAGGCAGCATCTCTGCTGGATTCAGTGGCCTCTTGTGTCTCTGTAAAGCTTTTCAGTATAGGAGTCAGCGTGGGTTTCAGTTCGAGGAAAGGTTTTCCTTGCAGCCCCTCAAATCCACAGCTGGCCTGCCTCAGGCTGCCACTGTAAGTTGTTCCCTCCAAACCTATAAGCACTTACATGAAAACTTCGTTGAATTTTGTGAAGAAACCGAAGCCAAAATACATGGAGCACACAAAGCCAGTTTGCCTGCAGCAAAAGAAATTCTGTTCTCCTCCATTCCCTGTTGTCAAGGCAGGGCATGGGAAAAGGAGGCTTGTAATTCTGTAAGGCTACTGACAGAAGTTTGCTTGGTGAAAAGTCATCATAAAGAGCTTTTATTACAATCAGAGGCAAGGATTTATGGCAGAATAAACCCATACAGGCTAAATCCCTCTACTCTACAGTAACTGCTTGGAAACAAGATATGATTATCTCTATCAGATGCTGGGCACTGAGAGCAGGGAATTTTGTTCTGGCCAAGAGGTACCTGGACAGAGGCTTCAGTCACACTTGAAGATGTTGGTGGCTTTTGGTATTTTACCTCCCAAATTTCATATTATACTGATGGCATTAATGGAGAGCCTGGCTGATAATATCTAAAATGGGAGACCCTGGAACACCCCACTTCCTGGAGGACAACAGCTCCTTTTTCCCAATGGTCTCTATCCCCAGGCTTCCAGTACACAGGAGCCATGGATGAAGGATTAGGGAGCGAGGTATTCTGTTCTCTACCATTCTCACAGCCTTGGGACAGCAAAACCTCTGGCCTGTGCTGTGCACCATGAAGAATAGCAGAGAGGCTGCTTGCAGACAGCTGCTGCTACTGGTCACACCTGGAATCTCCACTGCTAGGAATTTCATCCCAGCTTTATGCTTGGATTTCTGCAGGAACTTGAGGAATTCACATAAGAAATGTAGCGTAATGTAAATGTAATGCTTAAACCTGACACATAAACCTGTTTAATATTCCAGTGAGCTGTAGCACGGAGGGAGATCTGTGAGTCAGAGCAGATTGGAGGCTGAGCCACGGTCACTATTGTCATGTTGTGGCAGAGGAGGAACCTTGTCCTCAGAAGTATTAGACAAAATAACTTGTGGGCAGGCATTGCCACGGTCATCAGCAGTAGTGTTGCTCAGCAACTTGTGTTAATGACCTAATTTGTCATGTATTAATGACCTAATTTGGGGCAAAACAAAAGCAAAAGAGGTAAAGGGGAGGATAAGAGAGAGAACAGCGAGAACAGCAACAGGTATAAGAGGTTTGGAAAGCATGATCTACATGGAAAAACTGAAGGAAAACTTTAGTAAAGTAAGGAGTAACCCGCAGGCTGTGGGCCAGGCAAAACTTTTCTGTCAGCAGTTGCCTACCCGCTTTCTGAGCCATTAACTCATGGACAGGACCCAGGCTGTGGTGCCCATTTTCCCATTTTTTTTTCCAGTGTGTGCCCTGTGGAGCATTGGGGAAGGTGCAAGGCAGTCATTTGGTGAACCTTGGAGGAGGTTGCTGCCATGGATCCAGTAAGGTGGGGGAAGTGCCAGCATGGTTTACCCTCAGGTGGCTGTTTGGAGCTTTGGGGGTTGTTTTGAGGTAGGGGACACTTCTGGATTAAACAAACACCTGAAATGTATTGCAGAGTGATATTTAGTTCTCCTTTAGAACAAAGGAAAGGTGTCATTTAATTTTCCTGAGATCCCCAACTGATGACATTTTCCTATACTCTGTTTCATGTTTTAGGAAATAGAGTGTGGAGAGGGGGCAAAAAGAGTGAAGCACATGGACAGTGAAAGTGGGAAGGATGTAAAGGGTGTAGTCAGACACCACAAGTGTGAAATATTGTTAATAAGTTCTTTTTGATAACTCTCTCTTATTAGCACTGGAGTGGCCCCACCTTGAATCCTGAATGCAGTTTTGGGCACCACAGTATAACAAAACCAGTAAGCAACCAGAGACTGTCAAAGGAGAGCCGTGAGGATGGTGGAGGGTCTGGAACAGAAGCCACATGAGAAGTGACTGAGGTCACTTGGTCTGTTCAACCTGGAGAAGAGGTGGCTGAGGGGAAATGTTGTGGTTTGCAACGTCCTTATGAAGGGAAGCGGAGGGGGTACAGATCTCTTCACCCTCATGACCAGGGACAGGACTCAAGCTCAAGGAGATGGCATGAAGTGAACCAGGGAGGTTTAGGTTGTATATGAGGAGAAGATTCTTCCCCCAGAGGTTGTTTGGGCACTGAACAAGCTCCCCAGGGCAGTGGTGACAGCACCAACCTGACAGAGTTCATGAGGTATTCAAACAATGCTCTCAGGCACATGGTGTGACTCCTGGGGCTGGTCCTGTGCAGGGCCAGGAGTTGGACTCCATGATCCTGATGGGTCCCTTCCAAGTCAGCACATTCTGTGAATCTATGATTCTTCCAAATTCATGGGCTTGTCAGATGCAAGCTAAATACCAACACAACTGTGCTGCCACCCACAGAAAATGTTACATATCTTGGCTAGGAGATGTGTAGCTGAATGGAGTGAGAGTGAAGCCTTCTGGAAATGGAGGAATAGTTATTTCTCCTTATCCAGACCCTTTTCTATTTAGTGTATAGTTCTTTCCCTTTCCTGTGCTTTTTTTCCCCCCTCCAGTGCTATTTCTAAATGCTGATGAGACAACATAGGATTCACTTAAAGCACTTTAAAACTCTCTAAATTAAAATATTTTGGTAGAAGTCGTAGGTCATGTTGCTCTTGCTCTACTGAGAGATCTTGCTAGTACCTCTGTGCAACTGTGTGGTTTGGAGATCTCTGTGCTGGTTCTTTTCTAATTAAATGGTGAGCTGCTGCCTGCTTTCTGGCCTTCGAGCCTTTTACTACCTGAATCTGGAGAACAGGCTGTAAAACATTAAATATGGGAAAGCTGGGAAATGTAACACACTATAAATGTATGAAGGTAGGAGCTCAAATATGTGTGGACATAAAGATTTTATTTCTTTACATAAGGTTTAAATGAAGAGTCTGCAGTATAAATCTGTGCTTTCAAAGTGAACTATCACTTTTCAGCAAGAAAGAAAGCAAGAATGACTATTAAAAAATAAAATATTACACATCTAGGAAGCACCAAGGCAAGCCTTTTAAGACCATCTATATATGCAAATTAATGAAGACCCCCAACCTGCCCCCCAAATATATCATAGGACTTTTTTTTTTTTTTAATCTGCAGCTTGGAATTGTATAGTTTTGTCTTTTTTTATTTGGTGAATAAGACATGCAGAGGCCACCATTATGCAATGAAACTGTCAGGAGACAGCTGGGAGGTCTTCATTTAATGCCCATTATGCCCCATATTTGATATCTGTATCAGGCTCCTAATGGGTGGTAGGCGGGGGTGGAGGATGATGGTAGTTTGGAGGAAACAAGCTGTAGCAGCTCCCTGGAAATCACTGGGGGGGGACAGGGAGGACGTGATGTTTTTAAAAGCAGAATAACTGAGAAGTGTTCCTTAAAACCTAAAGTATTTATATAAGCAGAATTTCTGAATGCACCGAGAAAACGCTTTTAACGCTTACAAATGGAAACTGAAGAATCTAAATGTTTTAGATGTTCAGGCCAAATCTTGTTTGATTTTTTTCTCAGGCTTTTTGTCCAGCTGGATCAATCATGTTACTGACTTTTTAAAAAGAGCTCTCTAGTGTGAGCTATGTGATTTCTGAAAGTAATTTTTCTCAGCTGGTTATTGAAGCAGTGGGATCAGCAGCACTCACCGATATGGCTGCTCTGAATATTTGTTGTGCAGGTGGACCTTAGAGGAAATCTGATTCTTTCTAAACCTGGAACAATGGAGCACTCATCAGCTGATTATATGAGGCCTTTAGACTTTCATGCTCCATTGCTGTGCATGGATATGTTTCAACAAGTGAGCTTGACTTGTCTGTGTTCTGTTCTGTGGCAATATTTTCATCTTGTGTACTCAAACAATATTGTCTTAAGTCCACTGAAAAGCCACCCCAGTTGAAATTGCAGTAAAATCCATGTTACTGGAAGGGGGATATAGTCAATTAGCCAATTATGTGTTTTGTTAAACTAATTTTTGATCTGCTTGCATGCTGTGTAGTGAAGCATCAGAAATCTCTGTCTGGTCCAGGTTATGTAGAACAAAAACCATCATTGTGTTGCTGAAATGATGAACCCCAGGCCAGGAAGAAGCAAGCATTAAACTGAAGTAAGTTATTATTCAGAGGAAACATGATGCTATCATACTTCATATGAAAGCCTCTCGTGGCTGGGGGACGGCAGCCTTTTCCTTCTCCCAGCAAGTCTGAAGTTAGTTTTGGCTTGAGGTGGAGGCAGAGGGTTAAGTATCTCCCAAAGACATTTTCTAGCTTCATATTGCTCAGTCAGCAGTCTGAAATGGATGATTGCACCGAGGTGGGCTTCTGGACAGCGTTGATGTTCTGGGTTGTTGGCATGGGGTGGATCTTGAAGAAGGAGTCTGCATCTCATAAAGATCCTATTGATAAAATATGGATAAATGACCTCTGCATCTAGCTGTTATTGGTATTCTGGGGCATATTAACTGCATGTAAATTATTGCATAGGAAAGACCTAGAAAATTTATTTGACTTCAATGACCTCCTTAGAGAATGGGCTGTGTAATTTGCTGAATAGCTTTTTTTTTTTGGTTTTTATTCCCCCCCCTCCCCCTCCCCCCAATATACCTTTATGAGTTTCCCTGTTAGGAACACTCTGATATAGGTTTACTTGATTTTGGCCCTTGCCATGGGCTTGTAAATTACTTTCAGCCACATATGGGGCTGTGTGATACCTCCCAGAAGTTTAGAGCATAAAAGAGATGAAGATACAGTCTGGGCTGTGGTATTAGGCCATGGCTATTACATTTATTGCTCTTATATGTTATCAGCCTGCTTCTTGGGTTCTGCCCCTTCTACCACATCTACCTTTTACTTGTAGAGCTGAATAATTGGGGTCTCTCTGGTGCCTTGGGAAGGCTGACCTGAAACAGAGACTGGGCAGAGCTAGAGAATAAAGTAGGTATTTATTAAAAGGCCTTTAGGGTACACCTTGGGCAGCACAAGAGCCTGGCCAGGACTACACCCAAGGTAGACCGCAAATGGTCACAAAGTGGATGGCCAGTCATGAAGTCTCACACTTTTATAAGTTTTGGTCCATTTGCATACCGGGGTTTAATTGTCCAATTACAGCTTCGGGTTGTGGGACCTCACCTTCTTGTTTCTCTCTTCAGTTCACCATTGTTTATGCTTTTGGGCCTGAAAACTTGTAATGGTTGTCCTTGGTCTCCATCTGGAAAAGGATTTGTTTTGTCTACCTACTCTGTGAAGAGAGCTCACTGACACTTAATATGAGGCTCAGAACTGCACATCTAGGCAGCACATAATCTGAAAAACGTGAAAGCTAAAACTTAAGGCATCATCTCAGATCCTTGTTAATTCAGACCTACGCCCTCAGTTCTGGGGCAGGAAGGGCTGACACGGCTGAGTTAGCCCGGGCGCTCAGAGGCTCCAGCAGTGTCACTGTGATGTTTCGTGGGACCTCTCCTAAGCAGCTCAGACAATCTTAATCATATTGTGGCACATTTTGCCCTTGAATTTCCTGAATCACTGTCATTGCCAGAAGCTTTTCAAAATTGAGTCTTCACGGAGAGGTTATCACCAGCAGCTGAAAGAAACACATGACTGTGATGGCTGCTCTTGTGCGTGCCATTGAAACTCTTTTAACGCAATGTCATAGGCAAATAATGAATTCTGTGGATTTTAATTATGATTTAGTAGTACAATTGATTTTCTTCTCCATTAACTTTGCCTTCACAGAAAAAAACCCCTCTCTTTCTCTAAAAGGACCATTCTATGGCTGATTTATAGGTATAACAATTGTAAAAAGTGAATAAATGTTCATTACTGTGATATGATCACACACATGCCACCACCATTAGAAATTTATTCTTTGCTTTGAAGACCCATACAGTGCAATAGGACCCGTGAGGTGAAATAATCTTTTAAGGTTCTTTTAAAGCTGAAATAAAGAGTATAACCGGGACAGCACTGGCACGGTGACGCTGCTGTTGGAGTCCCGTTCTCAGAGACAGGTCACTAGATGGCAGCGATACACAGCAAAGCCGCCTTCTGTTCTTTGCTCCTCCGTTTGCTCCTCAGAAAACTTGAAACAGCTTGAAAGGGGAAAAAAAAAAATCAAACCAAAGCCAAACTAAGAAACTCATCTCTGTATGAACTTAGAATGATACATTTTAAATTCAAACTATTGTGTTTTTGGTTTTTTTTCTTTAATGGCTTTGACTACAGAGTGAGGACACATTCTTACTGGAGAACACAACATAGAGCAGTCACAAGTTACCTTTGTGAAAGGTTTGTGTTTGGAAATATTCAGGAATAATGCAAACAAACCTTTCATTTGTTC
The DNA here is from genome assembly GCA_008694505.1 of Cyanoderma ruficeps. Taxonomy (NCBI): domain Eukaryota; kingdom Metazoa; phylum Chordata; class Aves; order Passeriformes; family Timaliidae; genus Cyanoderma; species Cyanoderma ruficeps. Next base: position 2,620,018 of record VZDJ01000030.1, on the reverse strand, counting down.
CCAGCGTGCACTCCAATTAGCTCAGTGCTTGCTGCTGAAGCAGCCGTGGGTCTTGTGATGGTCAGGATACAATTACATGGCCGAGCACAGGACCTTAAGTGCTCTGGGTAAATCTGGATTTGCAGGGTAACTGTCTGACAAATGCTGTGGCAAAGTCTCAGAAGTGTGCTTGAAGCATCTCTCCCTCCAAGTATGCTGACTTTTGCCTGTCTCTCCATTTTCTCTGCAATGTATTTGAGCTTTCACCTGATTTGCACAAACCCTTCTTTTCTAGATTATTTCCATTATGATAGACTAAGTGTAAAGGTTTGCTGCCTCCTCCTGCATTCCTGGGAAGCTCTTGGGTTCCAAGACATTTCCCTTGCAAATGGAGCAACTCTGTACATCCTTAATATAAAATAAGTTGCTTTCTCCCAGAAAACGGTAGGAAGAAAGCAGAAATGGTAAGTTTCCAAGAGAAATCAAAGTGGGCTTATCTTATAAAGTAATTCATGGTCAAAGTACATACTAAGCCATCTGCAGAAGTTTAAGAAATTACCCCCACAGCTCTGCTTCACCCTTCTGCTGGAGACAGCATTTCCTGGGGCAGAGATAAAGCCATGTTCAGGGCTCACTGCTCCATATTAATGTGAATGGCACCCCAGGAAGATCCAGTTCTACTCCTACGAATGGTAACTGGGAGGCAGTTTCCATTTTAGTGATTCAGTTCTGGACCTGATCCACACTGAGACAGTAACCGACCTTCTCATTGTGTTGGTTTTTTACCCAAGGTTTGCCATTTACCTCCATAAGGTACCTGGAGGTCTCTTTTTTGTTTTCATATAATCTGTATATGTGAAAAGTAGGCAAAGAGTTCCATTTGTTGAAATACACGTTATAGTGGAGCAGTGACTCAGCTTTCCTAGGGGTCTTCCTTTCCAGATTTTCATGAAGCTCCTCTTCCAGGACAAAACCAAAACCTCTTTTGGTTTTTTGTATATTATTTTTCTTTTTCCTTTGGGGTTTGATCGTCTTTTCCTTGGTTGCTTTCCTTTTTTTTCATGTAGACTTTCCACGAAACTCTGAGGAAGATTTTAAACTGCACAGCCATTAAACTTATATTTCGATTTTTGTCTTCTTTTCATAACAGAAATTCTTCACTCTCAGCACTTTTCCTGAATAAAATTATGGTCTCATAGTTATACCACATCGAGGTTATGTGCCATGGGTTAAATTTGGCCATCACTTTGTGACCAGGTAAGGATCCAGCTGAGATTGAACTGTCTGTGATTCAGCATTGATAAACCAGCAGTGCTGCTTTGTTTGCTTGGAGAGACATTTGAAGGATGTGAAGAGCTGGGGTGTGATTCATCCCTACTGGGAATGGAAGTTGGCGCAGCGACTTAGAGGGCACAGGGCTGGGTGCAGCTTAGCGTGCCCTGAGTTAAAGAGCGGATAGTTTGTGCATTTGGTATTTAGATTTGGTTTTATGCCTAAATCTCTTACTATGGTATTCCGTGGGCTTCAAAAATGCAGACTGTAAAATCACTTTATACATCTTACAGTAAGAAAGCAACTCCTGGCTGTGGGGAAGCGCTGGTGGAGCCACAGCAGCAGGCTGAGGGCAGCCAGGGGATGCTGTCTGGTGCTCCCATGGCTGCCATTCAGAGAGGGTGCCTGCTGAGGGGCATTCTGCCTCCTTTATGGGCTTGGCACCTGAGGCTCCCTTGAAACCAGGACGTGGAAGACAGCTCTGGTGCGTGGGTGAACCTGCCCTTGATGTAGCTGGGTTGCAATTAGGATGCAGAAGTGGAAACAAAGTATTGCTGAGGGTTTTCTGTAGTATAGTTATAACCTGTGTCCATAAGACGTGGCTCTTGCATTGCTGTAGTCTTTATATCGCATGATAAAATCCCGTGACCATGAATGAGGAAAAAGAGTTTAAATGCCTGTGGTGATTTGCCAGAGAGAAATTAGGGCAGGCCAGCTCAGGCTGATTGTAAGAATTCTCATCCTTCTTATGTCCTAATAATTTTTCTCACCATGATGGAGTTTTGTCTTTCCAGCCTGTCACTAGCCTTGCAGTCTGGAGTAGCAGCAGTGGGCAGCAGTGCCTTTCATCATCTACATCCAGGCAGGAGAACGGGGTCACTCCTGCAGAGTGGGTGATGGCTCTCCATCCTTCTCTAGGCTCTAATTAAAGCCAATCTTTGAGGAATTTACAGCTATTACAGAGCACTCCCATCTGTGAGGTGAGCTTCTGAGGGAGGATAATGCTTGTGCTCACGTTTCTGCACTAGTGTCCTGTCCTCATCCAGGTGCAACTCAAGCTGTTGGTGATTATCTCTAAATCCTACCATGTCTGGGACCTGTTATCTGAGACACGGCCTCTCACCCCATACTAAGATGTGGGGCACACAAATGGCTGTTTGCTCCTCAGGTAAAGATTTCCATGGGAATTTGTGGGGATTTCCTGCTAGAAAACTTCCCATTTCAGGAATTTGGCCCTTACCCTTCCTCCCTTCTCTCCCCTTTACTGCCTGCCAACACACAGGCCTTACAAATTTCCAACAGACTGTATGGATTAGCTGTTGTCCTTTTCCCTCTCTTTTGGCGCATGACTTTTTTTCTAGTTAAGATTTGTGTGGCAATCGCTTTCTCGAGGTACTTCCGGGTTTAATAAATTATCAATAATTGGTTAATCAATGGCTTTAAATAGTTACATAATTCATCAGTTTAGTTGTTTATAGCTATCCTGCCTTTCAGCTTTTAGATTTTAAGCTATTTGCAACACATGTATCCTTCATGTCTACAATATGTATTGCTCCTTTTTCACAATCTCTTTCCAAAGTGTCCTTAAAAGAGAATTAATAAGAAGTATCACTAAATGGGGAATTTTACCATGTATTTGTGGGGGAGGAAAAACTTAATTTTCCTGTACAGAAAATCATCACTTGCTCTTAGTTTAAGAAAATGGAAGATGTTTGGAATCTGATGGTAAGGCTCCTGAAACTTCTACTTTTCTCTTGCCCTCACTTTTTTTTGTTTTTTCCTATTGGCAGATCTTTTTGTGACAGAGCACTGTTTCAATGTCCTCATAAGGATTCTACAGAAAAAAATATTTCTTTTCTTGTCATCTTGAGGTTGATGGCTGCCTTCCCATTTCCTCTTCTGGATGCTGTCTGTTCCAATACCACAACAGTAAAGATTTGGATTCGTTAATACAGCACCGATTCTGGTTCCAGCAGGTTTTAATTGCAGTGAAATGGAAAGATGTTTCACTTGATTTGTCCTGGTCTATCCCCACTGCCAAGTAATGGCTGGTATCATATTTGTTCAGTCAATCCTACTGGGCCATTTTGGAGCATGGACAAATCATGAAAAATGGGTGTGGGCACCCATCCATTTTTTTCCTATGCCTGAATCCAGAACTGCTAATTATGTATATATTGCTATAAAGGGAAGAATCTTTCTGTCATCATGTATAAAAATGGATGAGGCATTTAATCATATAAACTGTTGCACCTCTAGAAACCATGAAAAGCGGTGAAGGAGATGTGAAGAGCTCTCTTTACTTGCAGAGAATTCCCTTACAAGAGGAGAACTGAACATTCCCATTTGCAGTTCTGCCAGATCAGTGTTGTGTGGTAGCTTCCTTTTGCACAGAGTTGGTAGGAGGAAGGTCAGAGGATGATGCATGGAGCTAGTAAGGATTGAAGAGCTATGTAAGGATGTAAATGATGGGTTCATAAATTGGTAGACCACCAGCCAAAATCTTCTGAGACACTGAAGGAGATAAACAGAAGTGCTGGATCTCCGGAACTCAAGTGATCAGTAAGTTGGGTATCTCCCTTCAGCCAGGACAGATGTCTGGGTCTTCCATACCTATTTATTCCTTGCATGCAGGTTAAGGAGGAAAACTTGAAGCTGTCTCTCTCAGTGGAAGCTGGTTGGATTGCTGTGAAAGGGTGGATCAAGTGCCATTCAAAACTGCACCCAGAACAGCTTCTGTTTGCTCCTGGTTGATCCCAAAACAACTGGTCTTGACTCAGTTAGGCAGGACTTAATGAAAAAAGGAATTAACCGCTATTCTTCAGCAGCATTATCTCCCACATTGTTATGCTTGTAAAAAGAAAGTAAAACAGCAGTGTTAGCCACAGCTTTTCGAGGGCTGTGAGCCCTGCGGGCTCTCACTGTCAGGAAGGGAGACAGCTGCCTCTTGTGAGGTTACACTGACTCCCCCTCTCTCTGGATTTTACTTAAGGAGTTTGTACATGAGAACAAGTCCTTTGTGCTGTTGTAAGCTGCCTTACAACAATGCTGGGCAAATAGTAATGAAGATAGCTTTTTGTCTGAAAAATGAATTGCTGTCAAAAGGCATCTCCCCACCTCCAAAGTGCCAAGGGAAAAAAAAAAATCCTTACAGCTTTCAGGAGCTCTTCCTGACTCAAATATACTTGAAGGAAAGATTTTTTACTCAGATCTTTCAGGACTGGAACTATGACTGGGACTATTGCTGTACGAACATTAATGGATTTGATTATTCAATAATGCCTTCAGTCTACATGTTCAAGAGCACGTGACTTGTGGCTTCGTTCCCAGGGTCACAGTGAAAATTCCTTTTGCATTCTTTTCCTCACACAGCATATTGAGTGGCAGTGAGCATTTTCAGTATTTGTCATGCCCAAGGGGATAACCCAAAACCATCAGAATTTTCCTAGGGTTGTTGTTATCTTTAGAATATTTTTTATTTCATGAAGATAAGTTCACCAAAGATGAATATGTGATAGGATAAATTTCTTCCATCACTAATAGGCAGTTAAGTACAAAAATGAATGACAACCACAGAGGGGCAAAAATGTAATCACCAAATGATTGCTGAAAAATTGCTCAAAAATAACCTCAGGGTTTTGAATAACTATGAAGAAGGCATCTTATACTTTTTATTAATTCCTGAGTATTTTTACCTGGTCTCTCCCTTTTCTGCATTGTCATCACCAAAACCCAAATGGAGACTCCTACAGAGGCGCTCTCCATTTCAAATCCAGGATGGCTTCAAATTCAGGGAGTGCAAGTGGGAGAAGAATTTGGCTGTCCGCAGGCATAGTTCAAAGTTTAGGAAACAAATGCTGTGGTATAACCCTGATTACTAAAGGAACAAGAGAGACCCTGCGTTAACTGGAAGGTTGGAAGAATTAGGGAAGGTGGCCAGGAGACTTCAGAGGTGGCTGACAGCCTCCACAAGTTCCCCTCAGTCAGTTGAGGTCCCCAGGGGCTGCTGCCCCTGTGGGAAGGAGCAGCTGTGCTCCTGCACCTCTGTCACAGAGCACAGAGTCTTTATGCAGCGCTCAGGCCCCAGCACATAAAACTGGTTTTCAGGGTTCACACTTTCCACTTAGGCCATCAACAGCTGTAGGAAGGACTAGTCAATTATGTCAGGTGGTGGTTTCTTACAATCTGAGCTGGTAGAAACTGAGAATTTACAAACTCTGCTGTGTGCAGCTGCAAGGAGCCATCCTCTAACTGGGAAACTCCAAATATCTCAATACCTGCAATAAATATCTGCAAGTTTCTATAACAACAACAACAACAGTGCTCAAGCACCACTGCAAGAAAATACTTAAGGCCTAGGCCTGCCCAAAAGAGAGAGTTAAAGAGGTTTGAGTAACCTTTTTTTAAGGCTGAACTTTCCAGAGTTGATTCAGTCCTCCTGTAGCTTGAAATTGCCCAATCAGAGGATTCCTATTCTTACAGTATGAAAGCATTGCCTTAAAACTATGTGTTTAAAATGTAACAGCCTGTAATAGTAAAAGCCCACGGCTCCAGAACTCTGATTTACAAACCTTTTCAGAAACTTCATTTACTGGGCTGGAGGTTTCTTATACTCTTTGGGAGAGGAAGCAGTGATCCCATCTCACTTTATGCTTCTTATTTACAGTCTGAATTAATTCGAGGAGCGCAGCTATTGACAGCATTCAGAGAACAGCAAACAGTGGCACGAGGCTGAGCCTGTGGGGAGAGCTTCTGATTCTGCTTTTCTTCTGAAAACACATGGTGTGAGCACAGCCATAAATGTCTGGGGTTGGACTTGGGGATTACTGCCTCTCCATATTCCTTCTGCTGGGGTTAGATACAATATTTGGGGTGTAGATTATTACAAGGAGACACTGGAAGGGTGGGGCACTAGTTGGAGGTGGTGATCCATAAAAGGTTTACAGGAGGACTTCTGCTGGTGTTAAGTGGTCTTCAGTAGATCCTTCAGGGACAAGGAGTTTCAGCTGTCTCTTAAACCAGGATGGCCATTAAATATTCACTTGGTTTTTTAAAATGTGTATTTCACTGCAATACTTGTTTTAGCAAAATAACGACAGAGTAATGAATCAGACTAATGAGGCCTCAAAGCTTTATTTTTTTTTTTTCAGGAAGTAGAGGAAATTCTGTGTAGCTTCTGAGATATTGTTTTATCACTGTGTATCTTGCTAATTAGAGGGCAAAGAAAATAATTTCCATTTTAAAGCTGAAGGATTGAGGCACAAAGAAGGCCAGACTTATTTAAATTCACCCTAAAAGAACTGGTATCCCAAATGCCAACTTGGCAGAGGATGACATCTCTAAATACTTAATAAATAATCATGTGGATTATGCTGTGGATGCAATGTGTGCTGTCTGAGAGACGAGTAAGCTGAGAAATACGGCCTTTAGAATGCTTGTCTCAAAGGAAGTCTCAGGAAATGAATCCTCTTTCTCCAGGGAGTGTTTTGTCCTTGGTCACTTAAATGTCCTTTTAATGCTGGATTTATGAAACTGTGAAGTGAAAGAGCCAGCAGTGTAAGAGCACAACTCCAGAAGGCAGTGAGCTGGTGCACATGGCTCAGTCACATGTGCTGGTGTGGAGCTTGAGGGCATCGAGAGTTGCTACAAAAATACTGTGTCAATTTAGAGTTTGGTGAGGAAATGTGTCATTCTACCTTGGATCCTTAATGGATATGGTTTTCCTGTCTGTGTTCTGAACTTTTAGAGACAGACGAGAGTAAAAAGAAAATGGAAGAGATTTCAAATCTCAGTGAATATCAGGCATTTAAAGCTAAAAATGAAATTCATCTATATATATTTTAAAAGAAGAAATGCATTTAAACATATACGTAGCTAGTGAAGGGCAGAAAGTGGGAGATTTTCCATGAGGTTATATTAGCATCTGCAAATATATAGCTTGCATGTTGAGAACCTCAAATTATTAGCAAAGGTGTAATTTAATTGCATGTCATAAAACCTTTTCTGTTATTAATTGGGCTTTTCATACTGTTTGTGCTCGGGGAAGCTATAATCTCTTTATGAACATTAGGCAGACATTAAAGTGATGCATTAAAAGTTACATGCAGTGGAATTTTCACAAAACTGTAGAGATTTCTTTACATCTGAAGTTTTTAAACCAAAAGCAGAGTGCTTTCTTAAGAACCTAACTCAGAGGGAATCTACAACCTTGAGCAAGAACTCAGGGTTATGTCCACTGGTTTGTCTTTTGGAGAAGGTCGTGTTGGGAAGACAAACTGGTTCCTTTCAGCTGTATGAATGAAAGAAGCTCTTGACTTTTTGTCCTGTAACTTAAAGTTAAAATATGTCTGCAAGCAAAAGTATCTGTGGATGTGTGTTAGGAAATAGAGACGGTCTGGGACTAAAAAAAAAAAAAAAAAGTTTGTTGTGATGGACAATAAAAGACAGATCTCTTCTGTGTTTTCCCCAAAATTTCAGGCAACCTAGAAGGAATCTGCTGGCAAAGTTGTGAATGTTTTCATTAAGTCACTGAAGGTAGGTACCAAACCTCTTCCAGTGGAAGTACTGTGCCTGGGCCAACAGAGTGAGAGGGCTCCCCTCTGTGCTTGGAATCTTTTTGCAGGAGCTTGGTTGAATACTTGTCTGGAGGCAAAACAAAACAAAAAACTCCCCCATTAACAGCCAAATAAAACAAGTGGCTTGACAAGTAGCTTTTCTCAGGTGCATAAAAGACATAGGAGCAAATGGGAAACATTAAATAATGGCCTGAGCTGTGAAATTACAGGCAGATAACTTGCCCTTAATGTTCAGGAGAAAAAGGGGAGCAACCACAACATTCTGCTTGTGATAGAGAATGTAAATCAGTGGTGAAAATGGTATGCAGAGCTCCAGGGCTTGCTTAAATACTTCTTTCTGCAAGAAAAATTTTAAAAAGGAAGGATTACAGTGTACATTTTATTCCCACAGTGCATTTCAAAGGAAGTTTTGTGAGCAGCTCATCCAGGAAGTAGAATCAAGCAGAATCTGGCCCAAACAATGTCTGTTTTGGTTGTGATGGTGTTAAATAGTCCTTTTCTGCAATTCTGCATTTATCCAGTTCAATAGCTCCAAGCAATAATATAGAAATATAGTGATACTATAGAAATACTTAATACTTTGGGTAAATCAGCACATAGAACAGGAATGCAGTGCATATTCTGAAGATTCTATCCCAAGTTATGAGGGATAACTTGAACATTGCCTTTGAGAGGAGGCTGTGGAAGACTCTTGCCCTCAAACAATCCAGTGTGCCAGGTGTGTGTAGAAAATGATCCTATAGATGCTGAAGCCAACATAACATGACATTTCACATCCTGGCCTGCAGAACCGTGCTGGGCTACGTGCGTGCAGGAAACAGATGGGCATTTAAACACAGAGGTTATCTTAGGCAAGATGAGACTTACCTGCCCTAAATTAGATGGCTCAGTTGAGGTTAGTCAGCCTAAGCTCCTAATCTTTATTGAACCAATCTTTGCCATAAGAAAGCAACAGTGTAAGGAAAATGGTCAGTGACACAATGGATGGAAACTACTTGCTGCTGATAGGATTTTGGTAGTTGTAGCTCCAAAGTGGAGTTACTGATGGGTGAACCACCATCTGAGCATTTTCCTCTGAGTCGAAAGATGAAAAATATAATAAGAGAATACATTGTTTTCAAATATGTTGGAATAAAACCACTAAGTCTTTTAGCCCTGAGAATGCTTTTGCTCCCCTGGAGTACTTTTATTTTTTATGACTGCATCCTGGAGCATCCTGGTGTGAGTCGAAATTTTTATGTTTCCCATTGTACCACAGCAATGGGGAAATGCCTTGTTTAATCGTTTCCCTTTTTGATTTTTTCTTACATTACTTTTTGAAATTTTTATCACTAAAAAATATTGCTGACACACACAAAAGACCAGCTTTCTGGGGAAAACAGATCTTATCACTCTCTACTGTTTGTGTTCCTCATCTCTACATTTGCTCCTGTCTTTCTTCCCTCAGTTCTTCCTACAAACCCCGTAAAATGTAAAATGACTGCGGTGATGCTCCTGAGTGTTAGTGATGAAATGAAGGTTTTGTAGCAGTGCTGCCAGAAGATCTCTTGGCTGAACTGCAGGCCAGGTGAAGTTCTGGCAGGGGAGTTTGTGATACACTTTTCCACACTGTCCTGCCAGGACAGTGCATACTTTTTCCATGCTTATTTTCCCATTCGGGCTCTGGATTTTTGTTCATCGAACCCCTGGTAGAAAGTGGTTTAGATGAGCCATTTTCGTGTTTTTTCTTTTTTTCACAAAAGAATATTTTGAATGTATTTCTTCCAGCAGTTTTCTGGAACCATCTGTTTAGTGAAGAAAAAAAAAAAAAAAGCAGCAGATTTCTTTTCTCATTATTTAGTATTATATTTTATATAAAACTCCAGAGGATTTATTAAACGGAATAATTTCATTGCCTTTTTATAATGAGAAAAATTTATTAGAGAACACAGGGTCATAAAGCCTTTTCCTATAAACATCTTAATTGATCCATTTGAGCTTCGATCTGCTCTCTCCAGCCCTTCAAACATGATCACCTCGTGCACTCCTGATGATGAGTGAGGATGCAGCAGGGCCCTTCTGGACTGCTTTTAGCTAAACAACAAGAATATGGCCTTCAAAGCCAGTCTGTGGTGAAGGACTGGAGTGTTTTGCTTCTTCTGTTGGCTCATATGTTGCTTGCAATTCAATCGAATTCCAGAATTTTATCTTGACAATTAGTGCAGACCTGGCTGTGGAACGGTCATCATGAGCCTTGAACACAATGATTTTGCTGGAGTGGTTGAGAAATTTTGCAATTTTTCAAAGAAAAGGATCTGGAATAAAGTATTGTTTAGGTCTGTTGCCCAGGGAATCCACACATTTGTTATGTACACAGAATTCTGCCACTTGTGCTCCCCACAGGCTTGAAAGATGCACTCACACAATGTTTTTCTCTGTTTTATTACTGATGCAGCTGTATCCATCACAAAAAACGTCGGAGTGCACGTGCCCTTTTGCTGCATGATTAAAAGAGAATTACATTGTTTCATGTCTCAAAACCTCCTTTGGCAACTTGCTTATTAATTTATTGAAATTGGCAAGGCTGACTGTGTGGGAAGAGGTTCAAGAGTTGCATCAGTTCTATCTGGATTTGTTCCTGACTGGATGTGAGACATTTCTGTTGTAGGGAGCTCACACTCAACTCGAAATGCTACCTGCCCATGTTTGGAGGTGCCTGCCATCTGAAACTCTCAGAAGAATAGCTGCAACTGGATCTCAATTTATGGCATAGAATTGTTCTAGAGATGCAGTGTTGAATAAATCACGTGTGCTTTTTAGGGAAGATACTCGATAATGTAATTTCCAAAAGCTCTGGTAGGGCCTTAAAAGCTGAAAAAAAAAAAGAAATCAAGAGAAAAGGGAGAGAAGTAAAAACAGAAAAGTGATGAAGAAATTTTGATTTTGGTTTAAAGATGAGTTAAAATGCTTTAAAAATGACTATTAAGAAAGATAAAGTGTAAATAGTGATGAATTATGGAAGATAGTTGCAAACAAATCTAAAAGTTTGTATGAATTGGTTTTTTGAATGTCCAAGAGATTTTCTAATGATACATTATGTATATAAACCTAAATTATGTGGTAATAAGGGGAAATCAAGTTATTTTTCTGAACAATATTTTAACATAAGGAAACAAAAAAAAGTCCTAAAAAAAATCTACAGAGTTCTTTCCTTTTGATTGTAAATACCAACGATAGTGTATACTCTTTGAATTTATGACACTAAATAATTCGATTAGACTTGGCTTATGGAATGGTTTGTAAATGTTCTGAAGCAAAACAGTTTATTACTCTGACTTCTGCAAATACAGGATTAAGAAGAGTTGAGGGGGACTTTTGGGGGGGTTTGGTTTTTGTTTGTTTTTTCTTAAGCCTGTACTCTAAATAGTGGAGTCTCATGTCTGTTTGCTAACTGGATAAGACAGCACCTGAAAAAAAAATCAGTGGGAAGTAAATTATGCCAGGATAAGAGTGTGTGACACACCAAAGACAAAGAGAGAGGAGACTACTAAGCCTCCTGAAATCTTTAGGATCTATAAAACCTTTTCCTATCTTCTTCTCCAGCAGAAGTAGCATTTGGTTTTGGCTATGTACCTGGACACCAGACTTAGAAATATGTGGGCTCCTTCCTGCCTGAAGAAGAGAGAAAGACACAAGCCAGGTTTTTGGCTGACCTGCAGGATTCTCATTTCACTTCTTTCTGGTCACATTTCTTGAAGACATGTTTTACAGACAGGGTGGTCAGAGCAGCAGTTCCACTGCTGATTCACATTATTTAGGTATTTACAGACATATATACAAAATATTTGTTCAGGTGCTGCATTCAGAGGAGCACTTGCTTCCTCACAAAAATTGATGCACACCAAAACACTTTGCAGAAATATTCCCGGAAAAGCGAGCCAAAATGAATGCATATTTAATAATACAGGAGGGAATTCCCAAAGAAGTGCTTAGAATTGCTGAGATTATGCTCCCGGATGTTTGTGAGATCTTTCACTGCAGGTAGTGATAGAAAAAGAGCTGGCTTGAGCCATTAGAAAAAAGAATTTGAGTCTTTCTCGTTTTCTTCAGAGTCAGTTGGCAGTGTGTGAGAGGTAGACATTCTTCTGATGTTGGATGGAAATACCATCATATGGGCTTTCTTGGAATTTAATTGTGAACTTGGACTCTGAGGCAGCCTCTGGGTAACTGGGGAGATGATAAGTTGAAGCACAGACACACTAGTTTTCGGTCCTGGTATATTTTTTTGTGCATTAAGAAGATGGTTCATTCCAGAAGAGTTGTACTCAAGTCATCTTCAGAGACATGTCCCACAACTGGCTCATTTTTTTGGAGGAAGGTTGGAAATCAGCCTCATTGTGCTCAGAGAAATTTAGGAAACATGTACCACTAATTAAAGCTGCACAAGATGATTGGGCAAAGCCATTTATCCCTAAAAACAGAAGAAAAAATCCTAAAAAAAATTTGACTTTCAAATGGAAAATAAAGATACACACATGACCTTAACACTGATCTATGAATATTTATGCAGTGCTGATATAGATTAATGTAAGTTTTGCAGCAGGATTTACTTATTAACGAGGGTGGCATCCAATCTTATGATTAACATATACGTCTGAGATTTATATGATGACTGATTATGTATGTCTATACAGTTGCAGACATGTACTCTCTCTATAAATGTATATAAATATGCATGGGGTTTTGTGTATCATACCTGTCATTTAACTGCACAAAGATACATGACTTTCACAGAACTTTCCCATTTTGGGAGGTGTTTCCAAGGAATCTCATACCCACTGGGATGCACCACAGTCAGGGTGTGACATGTAATTATAAGAGCAAATCCATGTATAAAACCAGAGGCATTTGGCATGTGCTTGCATCCCTGTCTTAACTCATCCTGCTTAGCATGATAAAATAACAATGAAGCAGAGATGGCACAAGTTTTTATACACATCAAAACAGAGTGCAAACCCTTCCCCAGCTGTGGTTATTTGCAGGAATCACAGACCCACAATGCTGTGCATTCTGTTGCTGTTGTTACCCGGATTAGTTTAAGGTGGAATGTTTACCATCATTTGTGCTGTAGCCGCCATCTAAATATCTTTTTCTCTTTGATTAAATCTGAAGTCACTGTAAGAGTTTCACAAATCCTTTACCACACCACTGAAGTAAGAGGAAGAAAGAGAGAATACCAACTTTCATAATTTCTCTTAGAAGGCATAATTTCTTGAGAGCTGGAGGGAAAGTGCTGCTGCTCTGAGCTGCTGATTACTGTGTAATTCATGTATCAGTAAGTAATGAAGTATTTTGTCATGTAAGCAATTAAAGGTCCTGTCACCTGTTGAGCTGGTGATTCCAGAACCACATTTGTGTCTTCGTGACTCTTTATGAAGCCACACAATTTTTTTTGTGTCTGTTCAGATGCCAGGTTTTTCATTTTCAGCTAGTACATGTGTACAGGGTACAGAAATGGCTAGAAAGAGCCTGAAGCCTCAGAGAGGATTTCTCAGTAAGTCTGAGGTGTCATCCACTGGCTGAGGTCAGGATGGGGTTTGATGGGGGAAATTGAATATTGTTCTTCCTCCAGCAGTGGGGAAGATACTGTTTGAAGGCTCAAGGCAGGAGTCTCCTAAGTGAGCTCGTGTCTGGATATGATTTAAACAATTTCTTGTGTGGAGAGTAAAATTTATTATCTGAAAAAGCCGTAAAATGACTGCATGTTCTGCACACCCTGGTATTTCGGATCTGTCAAAAGAGGACAGATCTAGTCTGCAATGATGTAGAAACTGAAATACTAAAATAGCTGACTGTTGAAATAAAATAGCAATAACAGGATGAGATGACAATCAAAAGTCTTTTAAAGTTCCAGAAATAGATTTGCCCCTGAACAGAATAGTTTTATTTACAAGTAAGGATCAAAAGTTTACACTATTGGAGAACAGATCTGTCTTTCTTCATATTCCTAATTTCTTATAGTTCGGGTACCTGAGAAGTGCCTTAGAATGGCTTGGGACTCTGAATCCCAGGCAGATCAGTTGTTTTGTTTTACTGTAGTATATGAATAAATTTGGTTTCAGCTGGGAATTCATTCTTAACAAACAAAAGCTGTTTTACAGCCAAGAAAGGTCTATGATCCCAAGTGCTAAACCCCGAGCTCCGGTTCTTATAGTGCTCGAAACGCTCGAAAATTTGGAAGCGACAACAAATTGGTCGTGAAATGAAATCGCTCCACCAACATTAGGGCGATTTTGCAAGTAATCCTCGGTTTAGTCACCAGGTTATTTTGACTGTGGCACTCTGCTTCTGATGCAGATATTTCCAGCACTGAGAGGAAACTGTGAGTGGAAGCTTTCAGATACAGCGTGATTAAGTCAAGGGTATAAAGATATGGATCTCTGAGGAGCGAGGACATGAACCCAAGTAGGACTGATTTGCTTTCCAGCTTTTTAAGAGCTCATGTTAAAACACACAGCTCTGTCAATAGAGCTCAAGAGGTAGCTTTTGCATTGCAGCTACACGGTGTCTGTAATAGGGTTCAGTTATCGTGCTAATGGTAAGTGAGGGATCTGCAAAAAATTTTCCAGATTTCTAGGAGTAAAAAAATAAAATGAATGCAGTCTGCTTCACATAACTGTCTGCAGTGAGCAATAAAATGGCTGTAACAGGGATCATTGCTTCGCACATGGAAAAAAATATAGGTTTTCTATATACTTGTAATGCATTTGCTTAAAATTTATTGCACATGTATTTAAAATATATATCCCCTGTATAAAATACTGACCATTTAAAATGGGACAACTTTGCCAATTTTCATAATATTTCAAATATGTGATATAACAAAATGCATTCAAAGTATCATTAAAAATGGATACTTTTGGAACATTTAGATGTGGTTACTTGTTGTCTTAAGTATCTTTAAAGAAGCAGGTGTGTGGAACCTTTTTCAGATGCATAACTGAAAAGAAAGGAGATTTCCTCTCCCCTTCTGGGCAGCCTGTGACAAGATTTAGTCCAAAATAATAGTGTACAGCAGGCTGAAGGTACCTTTGTGTCTTATCTCCCTGTGCTTTGTGTAGTAGCAGTATAATATTTTCTACTAGCCAGATTCGGTATAGAGTCCTGACTTTTCTGTCGATGACTCCAATGATGCAAAGTATCCATGGGCTTGGCTAAGCACAGATAAACCAGGTTTACAGCTGTTTTCTGCTGCCAAAGGAGCACAAAGCAGCTGGAACTTATTGGTTAAATCTGGTCTTATATCTTTTCAGTGTGTTCAGAAACCCGTGTGTTGGGTTGGGTTGGGTTTTTTTGTTGTTTAAACATAGAGCAGGTTGCTGTGGGAAAGGCTGGTTTGTCTCCCAAAATGAGAAGCCAGCATGGTTCAGAACCCAGAGCTCCTGGATATGCAGTACTTGGGCCAAGCTCTGCCTTCATAGGTTGAACACAACTAACAGGGAGCACTGCACTTGCATTGACAGACACATTTTATCCCTGGAAGCTGCTCAGAAATGAACCTGGAGCTAATTCCCTGATGGCAGCTTTAGGGAAAGAGAGAGAATAACTGAAGGTAGAGAAAATCCAACAATGGACAAATGGTGTGGGGGCGAGTAAGTTGTGCCTAAAGCTGAGCAGGAAATAGATTTCCCAGCCCACAGAAAAATAGTAAAAATACTAGGGAAAAAATAGTAAAAAATAAAATGGGGGTGTAGAACTTTTCCGACTTTGTGTCTGGATAAAAATAGCAATTAAGAAAAAAAAAACAACTTTTCCTACTTTGCGTCTGGATTAAAGTAGCAATTAAGAAAAAATAATTATGAACAAGACCATTCTATCTTTTGGTTAAGGTTATAGATGACTTCTGCTTTGCGTGACACAGATTCAAGACCTCTTATCTCTGAGTCAAGCCAGGACTTAAATCTGCATTCCTGAGAGGAATATCTCACCTATAAGATTTAGGAGAGGTGGATAATAGCAAAAGATCTTAGGGCTGCAACACTATTTGTGTTTCAGACATGGAGTACTTTAAGTTTAAATTAATACATTCATGCAAATGGTTTTGTTTTGACAAATCTGTGCAATTTGAAGAGAAACAATTTTCAATAATAGTAAGAATAATAATGGTGATAATGATGATAATGAATTAAAAAATCCAGAGTTGGGAAGGTGCCTGATAGTTTCACACACTCTTTTTTTGCTGCTGGCTATTTAATTACTCCATGTGAAATATTTATCAGAAAAGACTGAGACAATTTCTCAATAAGCTGTAGAATAATTTGGAATGTAAAAACATCTTGTGGATATTAGGGCACAGCAAAGTTAATGACCTTCTTTAAAGTCTCACCAAGAGGTCCTGGAAGCTGGAAATGGAACAGGAACCTTTTGATGCTTCTACCTGCATTTTGTCCATGTACTGTTCTCTGGATCCTGTAAGTATTTTGAACTGTGATATTTTCCCATGAAATGAGCATTTTCTCTCTTCCTTTCCTCCAGATGTGACACCTGGCACTAGGTGCGTGACTGTGATCATCTACCGAGTCTCTTATTTAGCAGGAAGAAAAGACAAATGGTGTGGAGCATTTTATGACTTGCTACGTATTGGGCACAGCCATTCTCATGATTTCTGGATCCTTCTGTGCCTCCCCAGCTTGCCAAGGTAATCCATTCTTGTACATCCCAGAAATTCCCAATTCTTACTTCCCTTTCCTGCTGAAGTACTTTTTGCTTTGGGGGAAGTGGTGGACACTACTTTTCCCTTTTGAGGTGCTTGACTGCTGTCAGTACCTTCTGGTCAAGCAGACATGGTTCTCATCTGTTTTCCTTGACAAAATCACCCAGAACCTGCTTGAAAGATACTGAGCCCGAGTGACAGAGTATTTCTGAGGAGAGTGGAGGTTGTACTGAATGGATATGGGGAGCTGTTGGAGTTGTTGAAGCAAGGAGACCCCAAAAATGATGAGAGGTTGAGCTGAGAGCAACGCAGGTCCCACCAATATGGTTAATCACACACTCTCCATTTATTCTGCCTAAAATGGCAGGTTATATACAGTTCTATATCATTTACAATTAAGGCGACACTTTCATTGGCACACAGCACAGAGAAAAATGCAAACACACACTGTTTAACTAATTCTCAAGGTGGCTAAAACATGCCCACTAATAATTGCTCTCAGTGACCTCTAGAAAACCCACTATCTCACATTAATACCTTAACATCTAATTTCTGCTGTGCCACAAGTAATTTTAACTGCGCAAGAGGCTTCAAGGCCTCAAGGCCAAGCCTTAGGGTCAGGCCTCAGCCAGGTAGGCCTCAGCTGGGTAGTCCGATGTCTTGTTCTAAATACAGATCGTGCCCTCTTTCTCTCAGAAAATCTGCTACAAGTTGTCTCAGTTATTTTCCCTTCAGGATACTGAGTAGTGCCTGTGGCTTCACAGCTATTGAATTCTGGTGGGCTTCACACTCTGGAGCTCAAGTGGCAAGGGACAAACATGGCTTTGTTCTTAGTTTCCTACAAATGTAATTATTTCTAGGGGTTTACAAATCGATTGTGAACATACTTTGACATATATTCTTCGTTGATTTTTACATTTCCAGTCTTTTCAATGGTTGGACAGTTAAAAAGCTAGCCAGGGAAATCATAATCTACTGAAACTAAATACATAAAAATCCAATAATAAAATTATTGAGAAAGACCCTGAAGACATTTATAAGTAATGTAGAAAAATGTAAATCATTTAAAGAAACACCAAAGCATGGTGTAATTCATGATTATGTTAGTCAAATAACCATGGGTTGTTTTCAATAGAAAAAAGAGTGCCAAATTCAATCCTATAGACTAAGAAAGCAGTAGAAAACACTGTGTTCAGAGATCTCCATCATCTTCAGAAGCACTGAGAGCTGTACCCTTCATGAAGGGAGTTTCCTTCTTTAGCTTTCTCATAAGAGAAAAGAACAAGTCTAGGTACAGCTTTTTCTCAGGGGATAAAATCTAGGCATAGATTTGTTTTTAGGGAAGGTGTTAGATGCAGGCATTTGGACTTGGTTGACTGAAATTTCATGTTCTTTAGGGAAGTTTGTAGAAGACAACAAAAGAGCTAAAAATTTTATGACACTACTGTATCAAATAGTTTTAAATGGTTTCTGAAAATGGATTTTTGTACAGAGCCTTACAGTGCCAATACCTTTTATTGCTTTCTTCCTGTTATGTACAGTGATTTTCAAGCTTACATTTTCATTTTTCTCCCTGCAATGCTTAATGGGTCATGTAGGTGTTCCTTAATATTAAATGCTATCTAATGAAGATGCCACTTTGAGGGTTGCTTGCTATTAAGCTTACCACTAACTAACTACTGGTTCAATTAATTGGAATTTAGAGTAATTTTTCTAAGTGGCTAATGATACATGTTCCTTGAAAATCTTTCTTGAGTAACATAATGAGCAAAGTATTTGAACAGAATGATAAACAATCCAATCAGTTCAAATCCTTTTCAAGCAAATAGGATTCTAATACTTTTCTTCAAAGTTTCGATGAAATTATTAACTGAGAGGAAAAAAATATTCACACCTTTACTGTATTATTATGATTAGACATAAAATTCCAGAATTATTAAGAGAGTAATCTGACAGATATTTCTATCCATCAAAATCTTGGACTGCCATAAATCAGCAGGAATCCTTTTCTCACAAGAATTACTAGAGGAATTCCAAATCATCTGTTGGCCAAAAGGACCCTCTAAAGTTTTAGAAGTCTATAAAAAGATAAGTACATCTTTCTTAAGCAGTTCCCAGTTGTTGTGGTGGACAGCTGAATCTGTTGTCTTGTCAACATTGGTTTTTGTTCCTCAAGGGAATATTCTACAATATGTTTTCTTTGACGTGTAACACGACTGCAGTCCACCATAATCTCTTGCCAGATGATAGCGTGAATAAAATAGAAGAATTGTTTTGCTGCAAGATTTGTTTTTTTCAGGAAAAGTTAACCCTTAGGCCTAGAGACTGAAACCAGTAAAATTCCTGCAGGTTGGCTGTACTAGTGAGTGCAGGGTGTTTTTTTGCTGTTTGAGCTTTCAGAAAACAAAAGCGGAAACCTGAATGGAATGCTAAAATGATTATTTGAGCTCATATGGATGAAGAGCTGCTACAAGACCCATCTCAGTTTTAACTCTATTTTGTAAAACTATATATAGATTAGGCACAGTCATGTCCATTAGTAATTTCTGTCTTCCTCTCATGTAAGCATAAAACTAGTTTAACAGAGTTTCCTGGGAAGAGCATGATGAATCCAAAACACACAAGACCTCATCCAGCTTCCTGTCTGTAGGTAATGCTGCAGTCATTTTGGATTAGCGATAAATGGTCATGAAATTGGAAACAGGTTCCCCCAGCTTTACACAAGAATCTGCAAAAACATGAATACTTGTACCCAGAAAGTATGATTCCAATCCAAACATCATAAAATAATATACAGTGCATGCTTAACTGCATGCAGGGCCATAAGAATGTATTAAATGACATTGCCAGATGCCAAAGACAAATATGGTTTCAGCATTCAGATGTACTGGAACCTGGAGGAGATGATGGCTTTTCTTGCACTGTTGTCAGGGCCGTGTTTCTGTAAAATTATTTTTGTCCTTAGTTTCTGGTATCATTTCCCTCGTTCCTTTGCA
The DNA here is from genome assembly GCA_008694505.1 of Cyanoderma ruficeps. NCBI lineage: Eukaryota > Metazoa > Chordata > Aves > Passeriformes > Timaliidae > Cyanoderma > Cyanoderma ruficeps. Next base: position 2,600,504 of record VZDJ01000030.1, on the reverse strand, counting down.
CGCATGCTGTGACGTCCTGATGGACGCCCGAAAAAGCTCTGGTACAACCTGAGCTCTGTTCAGATGTGCTGGCTGGGTGACCTCTCCTTGAAGCCCTTAAAAGGGTGCAAGGCCCCATCTGGAAGTGCTCAGTGATAAAGATCCTGGGGAAATCCTCACCAAATTTGGTTTAAAATGTATGGGTGGTTTTATCCTAGGCTGTGAAAGTGAACTGCCACCCATGCGCTTTCACCTGGCCAGGTTTCATTTTTGCAGCCAAGGTAATTTATCCAAGGTCAGCGATCTAAGAGAGAAGGCAGATACAGCTATCTTCAGTCCCTCATACAGACATCATAGTTTCTTCAGAGTCCTACTGGGATCACAAAAACCATGATTAGAAATGTTGATCTGAACACCAGCCCTGTGCAATTTGAGAGAAAAATGCAGATTCAGTGAGTAATTCATACTAGTCAGTATTCTAAGGACTTGGAGGGTGAAACTTCCAAGTTTAGCATTCAAATATAGAATCCAACCTAAAGACATATATCATGATTAAATCATGCAAGTTGGGAGGCAATAATCTGAGAAAGCACTTACTCTGGGTATCTCATTAAAAAAATAAATTTGGAGTGGAGCGTGGCATTTGCCAGCACATAGATCTAAATTTGGAGCTCAGCTGAAGCCATCCAATGTGAAAAATCAATGTCTTTTTGCTCATGCTTCCTGAAATGTTTAGGCTGCAGAAGATGAAAAGCAAACTCAACGTTTTCAACCATAAGATAAAGTAATAATAAAGGAAGACTACAAGGAGGATGTTGTAAAAATGACAAAACTAGCCAGGCCACCATTTTCCAAAATGCTTTCTCATATGTGTGAAATGAATTAGGGATTTCCCTAAGTTTTCAAACTAATCCAGAATTATAGCATTGGTGCTAGGTGATACCATCTCTCCCAGTAGCAACTGAATCAGAGCAATGATGTTCAGTGACAACAGAAGATCTCCATACTTACCATTACAAATACGGGTTAAAATCTTACAACTTTGAAATTTATTTACTTTTTTTTATCACTGTCGCTGATGTTGTTTGCTCTGTATGAGAATTGTGGTTTGAGACCATCCACTTGAAGTCTCTTGCTCTCTTAAATAATCCACAATGACCATTCATCATATTTCATGTAATATCCCAAAATCACAGGATGGTTTGTCTTGGAAGGGACCTCAAAGACCATTTTGTTCCAACCCTCCTGCCAAGGGCAGGGGCACATTCCCCTAGACCAGGTGACTTAGACCCCCATCCAGCCTGGCCTTGAACACTTCCAGGGATGGGGAATCCACCAAAATACGGTGGTCCTGCTTGACTAGGGCATATATCCCAGCTGTGTAAGCAGCTGGAGCTGAAAATGAAAATTCTTACAGTAAGAGCGCTTTGCAGGGACGTGGATAAGCAGCACTTGGATCTCTGCTCCAGCCTCGTGCTCCTCTGAACTGCAGACACCTGCCAAGCACCCTTACTGGAAGAGTGTTACTCCTGCAACCTGGTCATTCATCAGCCATTTGCTTTTCTCTCAGAATCTGCAGCAAGAGCTCTTTTAGTTTTCGGCAAAACTTTGAAATTTCTTGCCAAAATCTTTCAACATGAATGGAAGTTTCAGTTGTCTGGGAATAGACTCATATTTTGTCTCGGACCCTCCTCTTTTATGAATGCAATTTGTCTCCTAAAGTTACAGTAACCACAAAAATCTCAAAAGGTTTGCGTTGCAAAGCGTGCCCCTGGTGGTTTCCTTACAAAGCATGAGAAATGATGATAAACCAAACCCTTACCACCATGCACTTGAACACCGTGAGATGGATTTCCTGCACTCTTTGAATAATCCAGTTTCTTCTACGATATCCAATTTCACAGATAGAGGTGATAAGGGAGGAATATGGAAGATTTATAGATTTACTGGTAAAACTCAGTCTCACAAATATACCTGTAATGGTACTTGGGAGAGCAATTCTACTACTGGTATTTTTTTCTTTCACATGCAGCAGCAGTGGCAGAATTACGTAATTTTATTTCACAGTTGCATTTCAGATTTACTTTAATAATCTCAAAATACATATGACTTGCTGGACAGATAACTTCCTGTCTGCCTCATCTCAGATATTTATCTTTAATTTTTTTGTCTCAAACAGACATGCTAAAGCTTTGTGGAGTCAACAAAAATGTCATTTTATCCCACGTTTTTGTTTAAGGTGTCTTTGTGGTTTTTTTGTTTTTTACTATTTCGGACCAGTTCTTTTTAGCTAACTTGTCCTTATCTACAAGCAAAGCAGTTCAGTTTTGCAAGAATAACAGACACCCTTCTCCAAGATTTCATTACTCAGATTTTCAGGTTCCATTCTCAGAGAAATTTGTTTGAATGAGATAACTGTTAATGTAATTACCATGTCGTCATAATTTCTGGTTGCAACAGCAAATAATTGTCATCTGTACACTGAATTACAGCAGTATTGCTGAGGGATTCATTTTATCTGAGGCTTTTGGGCTTTTTTAAAACCAGAAAAAGTAAAATAGAAATCCAGCACAACCAAAACCAAGAAAAATCCTAGCCTCCAGTTGCAGGTAAGCTCTGAGGGGGCTAGTTTGCATTAGCAAAGTTAAATAAATAAACAGAGGAACTTCTGGCTTGATTCAATGAGCCATACTTAGACTCTCACAAAGTCACTGTTGAAGGACTGTTTTTGCAGAACTGCCACACTCTGCAGGTCATAAGGACAAACTAGGTCCATAAGGGAAAGTATTTTAGGTTTAAAAAACAGGAGGGAAAAAAAAAAGTGCTGATTTGGGCATTCATAATCTCTATGGCACTGCAAACTCAAAATGCAGTAGCTCAGGCAGCATGTTTTTTGTCAGACTGCTGGCCTGCTTTTCTTTAGGGGATCTGGAGACGTATGGAGCTGTGTAAAAGGAACTCCTCATATCCAAAGCTTTTTGTCCTTGCAGGTCTGCTGATGTGGCTTGTTCTGCACTGGTGTTACCTAGGGGCTGAATGAACGGACTAACAAATCCAAAGGGTGGAACTGGGGTGAGCTGGCAGCTGCCATGTGGTGCCAGGTGCTGTCTCTCAGTAGAAATTGCCCAAACATCTTATCCATTGTAAATTCACTGTCCTTAATTATTGACACCCAAACCATCAGGAGATGGGCTCAGCCTAGGTCTTGGTCTCAGTTGTTAACAGTGATTTGTGAGATAACAAGAGAGCAAGGTCAGTGAATCTCCTGTGAGACTTCTGTGGGCTTCTCACTGTTCGTACATCTTCAGCTATAGTAGCATTTTTCTAGAAAATCAGAGTGATGGCAGGAGGCAAGGATGACCAAAACTGGACTGGGGCTACCATATCAGGTGTTCTGGTCTTGAGGCCTCTGTAGCATTTCTTCCTCACGGGAGCTGTGACTAAGAGAGGATAATGAAATACTTCAGTTGTCCAGTTTAAAGAGGAGACAGAGAAAGATATTGTTTCATTGTGCAAATTTTTGTTCTCCCCTCCTGAGGGACTGGTGTAATTAACATTGATTTCTTTTGCTTTCCATCTGTAATTGCTGGAGAAGCTCTGGTGGTGGAATTTTAACCCTTCCATCTTTCTACAGCCTTAACACTGACCTTAATGTTTCCCATGAGAAATAAGGGAATTTGCTTAATCTCTTTGTATGGGGCTAGCCATGGGTTATTGAAAATGACCTATAGTTATTGTGCCAATGAATGAAATGTCACAAGTAATTTTGGCAAACCTAAAGTGCAAACTAATTGAAGGACTTGTCGGTGAAAGTCAGAAAAAAAATCATCTGTTTTTAATATCTACCAGGGCTCAAATTCGGCTTTTATTTCACATATAAAGATGTTAACTCTGAAACATACACACTGCTTTCTAGAACTACTTATGGTACAGTTTTTCAGAGCATTGCATTAAATGTGATCAATAATCAAAGTGATCCAGATTAAAACTTAAAGACAAATTGCTTTGCTAGTTCCTGCTTTGAAAGGAATTTGGAACGTTCAAAAGGAACAGGCTTTTCTTAAAAAAAAGATACTTTTTAGGGGATATCTAGGAAAGCAAGATTAGCAAAACTATTGTGCAACTGGTGATGTAGGATTTATTATTCCCTGGGTAACATGTGCCATGGAGCTGCAGCAGCTCTGTATCCTTAGAGATGGCTGATCAGAAATCAAGAAAGTGTAAATACAGAATATCCCCTGATTAAGTACTACTGTAAGGAGGGATCTACATGTCTACAAAGTGATTGTTGCTGCTTTTGCTTATGGTACCTTTTGATGGACTTGAAGAACCAAGAAGCAGCAGCTTTACACAGAAATGAACTTCTTGCAATGAGAAAAATTTGCCAAGAGTGCATCTGTTTGCTGGTAAACAAAATCATTCTGCTATCTCCACACTGCCCAGCACCTTTTGCTTTTTAAAATAACTTTCAACAAGGGTCTGGCTAATTCAGAGTTGCAGGTTTCCATTTGATGTGAGGTTTTCTGACAGTTTATATCGTTTATTCTTTTAATGCGTGTCATGAAAATCAAGCTGTTACCCCCACCAAGATTTCCCAAAGAACAAAGTGTGAGAACAAATTCTTTCCAGCCTTACACCAAGGCAATGGGACTGACTTTCCAAGGCCTGTATGATGTAAGTGGGAGCAGTTTGGCTTTTGTTGCATAGCATGCGTATATAAATATATGTATGTATGTAATAGAGATGAATGTAAAAATGTCAGCAAGGGAATATTTTAGGCCAAGTGTCAAGAATCGTTTCTTTGCAGTGAAATCTTTTATGATAGAGAATAGTTTCTCCGTTGGGAGAAATGGTGGGAGCTTCTTTACTCGATTAAAAACTGGACAAACCTCTCAGAACACAGCGTGGAGCAGTTTTGTGCTGGCAGAGATATGAGCTAAGCACCTATGAGCTCTTTTCCACCCCCAGTTTCCATGAAAGATAGATGGATAGTTTGATAACCCTTGAGGCAGTTTTAGCAGCATAGTGCTAATGTAGCTCTTATCCTTGCCAGACCAAGTTTTCAAAAGACGTTTGGACAAACTGTGCCTGAAGTGGTTCATAAATTACACTGCATTATATCAGCAAAACTCTCCTCACTTCAGGGAGGTGACTTCAGCAGCAAGAAGTCAGAATTTCCACTGGGATTATTGGTTTTGCTCCTGGGAAGTTAAACCCATGTGAAAAATTTTCCTGTGTACCAATGGAAGAGAGGTGACCAGGAATGTGTTAAACATCACCCAGACTGAGCCTGCCTGTCACCTCCCCTCGCATTTTCTCTAAAAAGTGCCTGGCTCAGAGAATCCCTTTGGTGAGTGTCAGAACTGTCAGTGTGCCTTGGCCCCATCGCCACAGGAGAGAGGATTTGTTTGCTTGGAAAGGAAACAGGGAAATAGTGGAATTTATGGAATGGATTGGAAAGGAGATTACACCTGATCACAGAGACGAGGAATCTTAGAAATTAAATAAGAGCATAACATGGAAACATTTCCTGTTGCTGGTATGGACAATTTTATGGAGAATTGAAGCCACATAATATTTGCTTTCTTGTTAGGTTTGCCTTTTCACAAATCCTCTAAAAGCTGTTCACAGGCAGTGACGAGAACCGGTGGATGGTGTTCACAAATGGCCATGAACAGAAACAGGAGAGGGCAGTTGTTCTGTGAAAGATGTCTAGGTTTTCTATCTTTTCACTTCAGGTTTTTGAAAGTGACAGCTCTAAGTTATATTTAAGCAGTATGTCTCACAGATAAATTCTGGGCAGCTGATAGATGTCTTTAGTCAGAGACGTTGTCCCAGCTTAGAAGCTCCAGCAACAGGCAAGGGGAGAGAGAGTGGAGGGTCTGCATTCCTTTCAGTAAAGATTTCTCATTGCTACAGGACAGTAATTAGAGGTTTTTGTTGTGTTGCTTGGGTTTTTTTCAATATTCTTATTAGGATTTTGGATGGATTCTTTCAAAGGCTTGTATGGCGCACTTGGATCGAAGATTCCTTTTGGAATGTCTGAGCACACTGCAGAGTTGCCGTTAAACTCTGTCACTAATTCTGAGTCCACAGGCAAGTCTGTGTTTTATGTGTGTAGAGCTTATGGCAGGCTTGTGCTTCTAAGTGGAGAGGGAAATCAAAAGTAGTCATTGCCAGGAGTTCTGTGGAATATTCAAAGTAGATCCTGAGGGGTGTGGGTTACACCTGTACAGTAATTATCCATCAGATATTCTGGGGTATATTTAAAATAGATCCTGAGGGGTGTGGGATATACCTGTACAGTAATTATCCATCAAATATTCTGGGATATGTTTAAAATAGATCCTGAGGGGTGTGGGATTCACCTGTACAGTAATTATCCATCAGAGCCCCACCAGGAGCTGCTTGAGCACAGGTGTTTCTCACAGTGATTTTTGTTCTCTCTTTCAGGTGGAGAACTTAATGGCTGGTGATGCTACTCTCTTACTTTTTCTCTCACCCTTTCTCTCCTGTTCCACAGCTGATCTGGAGGACAGGATTTCCACCCTGCTGAAAGTGGCTAAAACACAAGGTAAAGATGAAATATGTTTTATTATTTAAACTATGTTTGGCTCTGGCTGAACTGAAAATGAGGTTATTTTGTGAAAACCAGTGGGATGGTACTGGGATAGAGTTATACACAGCCAGAAAGGCTCAGGTGAAGAGTGTGAGGTGCAGGAGAAAACAAAATATTTTCTGTAAGATAATTTGGTGGATTAATTTTAAAGTAAAATTTGTTATTTATTTATCTATCTATTTATTTATTTATGAGGTATAGTTAATGGTAATTAATTTAAAATGAAATCAAGAGGGGTGAAAGGGTTGCATTGGGCCTGAGTGAAAAAGAGATGTGACTACTTACAGCCTTTATTAGAAACATTCACAAAGTCTCTAATTAATCAGATTGAGTGCTTAGAGCCATAATTCAGTTGTAGCAATGTTTCCAAGAAGACCATTGCTGCTCAGTTCCGAGACTCAGGTGTTTTCAGCAGGGTTGAGAGACATCTACTCATGTGACTTCTCTTAACTCATAGGAATACTTTTTAGGTAAAAAGAGGAGGAAATTTGAAAGATGAAGTGAAGGTCTTAACGAATAAACATTATTATACAAATACTCAATAGTTACCATGCATAAGATCTGACAGGACATAAACTCTGCTGAAAAATCTTGTTAGGTAACCAGCCAAAAGCTGAATATATCCTAATATGTCATTCGTCTTCTTACAGTCATTTAAATCCCATGAACAAATACAGGGCAAGAGGGAAAAAAATCCGAGTTTGAACTATTTTTAGCTGCCAGTGTGTGGCAAGGAGCTTTTTCCAGTGCACTGGAGTGAAGAAATAGACAGGGAGAAGGGAAGCTCGGTGCAACTCCAAAAATTCCTATTATTTATTTATTTTTTTAATGGCACAACCAAGAAGTGTGGAAGTAGTTGGGAGCAAGAATCACTCTGCCTGCAAAAAAGGCCTGGAAAGGACCAGCACATGTGAGGAAAGGAGGCATCCTTGGTGGGATTGGCATAGGCAGCCACAATTCTTCATGAGATTATACTGTGAAAGTAATAAATACACACATTAAAAGGGCTCCTCCATGTCAGGCCTTCTTCAAGCCTCTTTCTTGGAGCAGAAATGCTTTATGTTAAAGGAACTGTGTGAGGCAGCAAAATGAAGTATTTGAGCCTGTTTTATGAGCCATCTCTGTCTCCCTCTGGCTCTCTCTCCTTATGTATCAGTGTGTATCCTATTTTAAGTGCAGGGTGTCTGAGCCCTAACACCATTTGAAAGTGTTACACTTGGCGTGTCAGGATTCCCAGCACTCCAGATTAAAGCCTGAGTCCTTTGGAAAAGGGGGGGATGCCAGTCAATCTGGTTTGCAGCAGGGGTTATGAACCATTTGAAAGTTTTTAATCATATTTCAGAGCTAAGAAATGATGCTCTTTGGCGCTCAGCCTGCTGTTTCCATCAGCTGACTGGCTCTGTTTGAGCCCTGGGAAAGCTGATAATTTGGGGATCATCGCTCTCTCCTTCACAGAAGGTGTTGGGAATTATGAGAATATGAACAGAATTGGATGAGTTGCAAAGGACTGCAGATTTCAGATGGGCTGTGAGGCTTGAGAAGGATCACAATAAGCAGGCAGCAGCGCTGGGGGTCTGATTTCACTCACAGAAAAGCCTCCAGTGAAAATTGTGAGGTTTTCGTGCAGTGTGGTGAGAGGTGTCAGTTAATCAGCTAGATTGGGAATCATCTAAATCAGAGGATTGAAAATAATCTAAAATAAAATTGAAAACACTTAGAAAGTCTTTAGGCTCTTGGGCAGGGAAAAAAGCTTGAAATCAGGTCTCATTGCTGAGCTGAAATGACTGATTGTAGCATTCACTGATTCTAACATTTATTTTTTTTTTATCTGAATATGTTTTGCCTTCTTTCGGAGAGGATTCGCAGAGTGAAGAATTAGTCAATTTTCCTAATCATGTATTTTAATAATAGCTGTCTGAACAGCTGGGGGCTGTTTGGCCCTGCATGAGGGGGGAAATGGTACTGCAAGGAGGAGAGGAATCCTGCACTGAAGAGAAGTGCACTCAGCTGCACAGCCAGCATCCCACAGCTTCCTCCAGACTGTGCAGCTGAGGGTATCACTGCACTGATGTCACCATGGCACTGACAGCTCTCTTGAATTATTAACAAAACATGAATAGCAAATAGATGAAGAGATTTTTTTTTTTTAACAGCTGCTTAAAAGCGGAAGTGCGTAGTTTAGAGTAGAGGGGTTCCTGAAATATTTTCCTTGATATCTTCTGACAGCTCTTTTCGTTGCTGCTGATCTAGTATTCCTTCCTCTTTGTTGCTGTTGAAAAGATTGTTCTTAGGAAATATAGACATACTTTGGGATTTCTGCTGGCAAAAATAAATACACAGTGTCCTCACGAAGCAATAAGTGAATAGGATCCTATTGTAAATATTTTGCAAGAGGGAGATATGGTAGGGACTGGGACACAAAGAGCAAAACACGTTTCCCGAGGTCAGCCTAATTTAGTACAATAAAAATCTACCAAATATCTAATGATAGACTTCTTCCATACCATAATGTATTTATAAAGATACCCCTGATACTTACGAGTGTAATGTAAAACAAGAAAAAATTCTCTTTTTCTAATTTTTTTCTGCCTTAGAAAATTGTATTTTAAGTGAGCTTTAAACTGTCTTGATCTAATTCTTAATTGCATCACCCTACAGTAATGCTTATCACCACAAAGAAAGCTTTAGTGTTCTATAAAGCTGTTGTTTTGTAAAAAAAAAGCTGTTTTTCCAAAATAGCAGTTCAGCTTCTTGCAATGCACCTGTCTAAATTTTGGGGAGAATCATGGACTTTGATTTACATGGGGAAGTATTTTATGGAAAGTAGTTTTAGGGCACCCCTGATGTACCCATGAATTCAGACCCCTTTCTGAAAAATGTGAGATTCTGGGCTTTAAAAAAATGAGAATTATGCTTAGAAAGAGAGGAGCTGCTGAGGTTGGCAAGGAAGACTATTAGGTGGGCAAGAGGAAAGTGCTGTTTTGGAAGGTTTTCTTTAGACCTATTAATGAAGATTTAATTGCAGCAGAGGGTGGAAAAAAGAAGTCAGGACAAGGTGAAGTGAGAATCTCAGGCAGACACTCTTTAACTAAACACCATTTTCAATATGTCTGTGAGGGTAATATTAATATTAATTTGTTGGCATTAATATTTTGTAAGCATTTTCTGTCTCATCAAGTGCCCTGAAAAATTATGTTGTCGCTTCAATATAATGGCAGGGTTTTTTACCCTTGAAGTTTCTTCATGGGTCAAAATGTGCTAGCTTTGACTTAGTCCTGACAATAAGAAGGAGAAAATTCTAATTTTAAAAAGAGAACTTTTACTAAATTTACCCCAAAATGACACTTGGTTTGCTCAGCTATTTCTCATGTGAAGTATCAGTCTGGGGCCTGTTTTTTAATACTATTTGGCGAATGGCTAAGTTTCCCCCAAGGCTGGCATCCAGCTTTTGGAGATCAAGAGATCTCAGATCACAGGAGATAAAATGGTATTCTCACCCCTGCAGAGGCTGTTGAGAGGGGAAGTGACAAGGTTACTCAGTGGGTTACAAATGGAGTGGAGGTGCTGCAGGAGAGCCTGTTAAACTTAGTCAGACTAAATTATCGTGATTGTACCTCTGAACCTAAACTCTTCTAAGCAATGAAGCTAAAAAATATCCCTAGAAAATCCTTCCTTAGACTGACTCTGTTCCTTTTCTTTCTGCTTTGGATTTACTGTGCTTTCTTTTGTTCTTTTTCCTCTGAGGAAATGCAGCGCTACCGAATTACCCTCAGTAAATCCTAAATCTGCTGTGGGAGCTGGGAGAACTGGCAGAGCCCCGGATGAGGTGCACTGATAATGTTTCCCACAGAGCAGGAAAGGACAAGGACGACACCATTTAGCACAGAACAAAGCATAACTCTTTTTTTTTTTCCCTTTTTTTCTTTTTTTCTTTCTTTTTTTGTACAGTGAATCTGTGTCAGTGTTTGATGTTTTTGGTTAGTAGGTTTCAATTCTTCTCCTGCGTCAGCAAAGGAGTTTGTGCCAGGAATTTCAAGAAGCCTCGTTTCACTACCTGGAGTGGAGAGGGAAACCTATAACACAGTAAAGCAGAGAAAGACTTCCACACATCCACCTACATTTTTCTTATTCTCCAAGGCTCTCTCTTTTCCTTCTCTTGGTGCTGAGAATAATTTTTCTTTCTATTGTATTATTGAGTGTCTCTCACCAAATGCATTTTATCTTGCTAATAAATTAGTTTTCTGGTAGTTTTAATTTTAAGTGTGTTTGTGACACTGACTGAGTCTGAAAATTGGTGCTAAATGACCACAGTTTGTAAAACTTAATCGTAGAAAATGAGAAATTGATTCTCATCTTGAATGCTCAGATACCATGGTGTGTAAAATAGACAATAATTATGTGTGATTCTTAGTCCTGTGCTCTTACCTACCCAGGGACAAGTTCTTTAATTTTGTAATGAGTAAAACTAGAAAGCTTCAGTTTGGATCCACTTTCAATTCTGAGAATCAGATAAGATTTATGCAAGAACTCTGCAGAGTTAAAGGATTTCAGTGGTAGCTGGGAATAGCATGAGGATGATGGTTTTGAAACCTCTCCAGTGATTGGAGCATCAATAGAAAATATTGCCACTTCTCATTGTGAAGAACTACATTAAAATTTTCACTTTTATTTGTACAAATTTTCGCTTTTATCCTGGAAAGTTTTATAAGAACAGTCAATTATTTCCATTTCTTGTTGAAACTGAGAAAGTTTATGCCCCCCATTACCACGGAGTGCTTTTGCTTTGGCCGGACAAAATGCAGATATATTTAATCAGTCTTCACATCCCTGTGGAAGTTTTTGATTAATTTCCTTTCTGGGGGTAGAGAAGCAGCTAAGAGCAGTTTAACCAGGTCAGATCACTTAGCCAGCATCCTGTCTTTGGGGCCACAAATAGCTTTTATAGGAAAACCTAACAGTATGAACAGTGACAATTATTTAAAGGGTGATTTAAAGGTAACAATCAAGATTTTGTGTAAGGAAGAGAGGATCAGCAGCTCTGTACTCACTGGTCAATCTAGAAGGATTTTCAGGTTTTGGAAACATGTTTCTGACACGAGTTTTGAGATGAAAGAGGTTGCATTTTCTTTCTCTGGATGTCCAGTACCATACTGGTTAAGTGAGGCTGTTCCTTGGAATTTCATTTCTTTTGTTGGGTTTTTTTTTAAGCTCCTGAGCTCAATTTCATGAAAATATATGTGATGGCTCCAAGATTTCAGTTCCTGACTGGTAATCACCCCTTCAAAATCCATTTTTTGTGAACAATGAAGATAAAATAACATTAATGTGTATAAATGTAGAATATAGCACACAGAGAAAAAACAGTCACCTTCTTCCCTACTCATTTAGGCTCACAAGTTGGCCCTACAGCGTTGGGGCTCATCTTTATTATCTTGGATAAGAGTCTCATATCATCATATCATTTTTCATGATAAGCTAAAAATGTATTTGGGAACAGAAAGACCTGTTTGTTCTGGAATAGGAATTTGAGTCTGTCTTCACTTAGCTGCAATTTATCCTCATGGCAAAAAACATCCAGATTATGGGAAAGAGTGGTGTCCCTGAATCTAACACCTCTGTTTGATTTTATTGGGGTCTGGTATTATTCCCCCAGCATCAAAGTGCCAGGATTCAAAATAAATACTGGTGAGTGGATGAAAGTGAAAAAAAAATAATCCAGAGATTCTAAATTTGTTCAACACCCACACTGGAAAGTCAGAGCAACAAGTGAAGTTAAACAATAGAGATTTCAACACTGGTGTGGAGGGCAGGAGGGGAGGGGGTACAATTTAGGAGCTGCAGCACAGTTAAACCCTGTTTTGTTAGGACACACAAGCAAGTCTATTTTACACTGAAACATGGGATGGGAACTTGTAAAAAATGTGCATTTTCCTTGTTTAGCTAAACATTTCCAAGAGTAATGAACAAAGACGGACAACTATTAGAGGACTTTATGTATTTTAATGTTACAAGTGGGAACTGCGGGATTAAAACAAAGACATCAAAATGCCATATGCTGATTTTTTGTCTGTTACAGAATCAATTCAGCTGCTCGTAACTTTAGGTTCTTATTACTGCAGAGGTGAAAAATGCAGTCTTTGTGGGCCTTGTAATCAGTTCCAAAAACCTTGGATCCTAAGCCACAATGCACTTAAATGCTCTGGGATCTTGCTCTTTATCTTCTTGGAGGTAAAAAGTAAATCCATGAAAGAAAGTGCAGTAATTCTTCCATATGTTTGGCCATGCTCGTTCCCCTCCTGTTCACGAATGTTCCTCAATGTTTTCCCTGCCCATGGGCTCCCTTTAGCCCTGTGCTTGTACCTGATGGATGATTCTGGAACCTCTGTTCTCTTGGGCTCTCAGTCTCAAGCCTTCAGGTGTCACATATATTCAGTGGCTTGGAATTTTTTTTTTCTTTCCCTATCCATTTTAATCCTCCGTCATCAATCTGTTAACAATCCCTGCATGTTTTGTTTCATCTCAGGAAACATCTGGAATAGCCATACATATTTAGTGGGGTTTTTTTTGTTGAAAGGATCTTTTTTTATTTGGTTTCACGTGTCATTTTTCTTCTTTCATATACCTTGCTTAGCTACCTATTTTCACTTATATATGTGTTGGGTTATGAATTTGTAAAGTAAATCCTTATCCTGCCATCAAATAATGTGTATGAGGAATTGCTAATTTATGCAGCTTTTTAGAGTATGTCTTCTGTAGTATTTAAGAGTTGTTTGACATAACTTTTCAAAACCAGTAAATAAACAAAAAATGAATAATATTTTAGAAATGGCCAACTAATGCGACTAGGTACAGACTTAACAGTGTAAATGATAAAAAATAAAACCAAAAATCCCCCAGCTGGATAAAAAGATGACTGAAGGTAGAAATGCAGAGCTGATCTAAGTGCATCATAGTCATACTAAGTCTAATAAAAAATTCTTACATTCCAAATCCTTTGTATAAAAGCCTGTTGCATAGAACTCTTTGATGGGGATAAAATAAAATTAAAAAACAAGAAGTAGATTCAAGGTTCATGTCTGTTCTCAAGTCTTCCAATCCTGTTCTAGAGGACAGTGCTTTGAGAACTAAGCGAAAATATAGTAATGAAATGGTGGTAAGCAGACTGAGAGGGGGAAAGTGTTAATATTTTCCTTGAAGTGATGCCACACACAACCAAGACCAGTGCAAGAATCTGAAGAAGGGCCAAAAATGGAACAAAAATTAGATGAACTCTGGACTAGGGCATCTTTCTGAATCGGGGAGTCCTATTTCTGACATGGTTTGCCCCGAGGGGAGGAGAGGGCTGTGGAAGCAGCTTCTGGCTCTTGTGCTATTACAGGCTTTAGCGACAGAAACACCCCTGAGCAGCGCAATAAGATGGAGTCCCTGTCAGTTAAAGGCACATTGTCTTAACTCTGTCACTGCCTGTGCTGCTGACACCATGGAATGGTGGTCCTGTGTTTAAAACTGTCCGAGAGCTCTGTTTGTTGTGTACCTTCTATTTGGTGGGTTATAGAGTTGTTTTTTTCTCCATGGCTCCTTTGAGGAGAGATGATTTTTGATTTTGTAATTTGAGCCACAGGCAAACTAGCTATCGCTCTTGGCTAGTGCATTTATGGGCTTTGCTTTCAACCTGGTTTTAAAACTTGCTCATCTGTCTCGCTGGCTCCTATGTTTTAGGGGGGATCTAATGTCCCTGTAACCATTAAGATTTGGCCACGTTCTGTTCCAATGTAACAGCTCCTCAGAGCCGCAGGAAGTTTTATTTCTGTTGCACATCTGCAGGGAGAGGCAGGCATTTGAAATCTGAGCCCCTTAAGGGCCCGTGTCTCGGAGATATTGATCATCTCCTGCAACTCTTCGTCTGCTTTCAATTCCCCTCGCAGCCAGCGGGAGTCGAGGCTCTCTGCACCTTGCAGGATCAGGCCCTCAGAGGTTGCTCTTGGAGGAGGTTGTCTGCCTCTGCCTTCAGCTGGCTGGCTAATCTCTCATCAGATGGCTCCATGTGTTATGGAACATCCCAGAGATTCCTGCTCTCAGCCGAAGGCAGAACAATATCTGCATTGTCTGAGCTCGGGCTGAAAAGTTGCTAAGTGAAAGCAAGCTGGAGTCATGGATTTCTGCTCTTTTTGGAAATTTGCATGTGAGGTTTCATTTTAGAATATTGCCTATATTGAGAAGGGGCATATTTTCCAGGAACTTTGGTCCTCTAGTAATTTTTTCGGTTTAGTGATTTAATAGTTAAAGCAGGTTAATAATTAAAGGTGGAATTAATTTCTATGCTGCTTGGACTAGCAATGAAACAGGGAGGTGACTTGAGAACTCCAGCTCTCTGAGATGGTGGAGACTGTTGGTGTGTGATAAGGTCCCAAAAGATTCTTCAGAAATATTTATGAACATTTAGTATGACTGGAAATGAGAACTGCATCTGAACCAGTGGGAGGTGAGGAGGAAGAAAACCTCACCTGAGCACAGCCTTTTTTTCAGTGGAGGGCTAAAGAAAAGATTTCTAGAACCAGGGCCCCACATTCTAACATTTTTGAGGATATGAACAGTCCCTTTTAGCTGTTTCTCATAGAATTTATGAGTAAAGAAAATTATTGACATTAACAGAAGTACATTTTTACAGGAGGTGAGAGTGGATAACTGTACATAACTTCATGGATCCTTTTTCCTCACATTCTGTGAATAAAAGATTTTTCTGAAAGGACACTATCCTATAAGCCAACTTCTACTTTCTGCAGAATTCTAACACTTAAATAGTGAAAATAAAATAAAAAATGAAGATAATTTAAGGCACAGAAAAGGCTTAATTTTAGGAATCTGAAGCAGGTGCTTCAGATGGAAATTGTCAAATGGAAATTGCACAGAAACTCAAAAAAAGCAAACCCAAATTACCGTACAGTAGGCAATAAAAGTCAAAGGAATTATTAAACTGTTGAGCATAACACTTGCTGAGTAAACCCCTTTTCTCCCCTACTTGCACATGGCTGTTTTGAGTACACTCAACACACATTTTATTCTCCAGGCCTCCATTCCCAAATGGGGCAGGATATTCTTAGTCGCCTTCCCAGTCAGAGCTTTGGTCTTAACTTCTGTTTTCACTGGAGTCATCTTAGGTTGGATTAAGCCAAAGTGCACAGTGCATTGGACAGGTGAAAACTGGCAATTTGAAAGCGTGATGCCTTTTCCAGAGACTGGATCTATCCTTATCCTAGGCAATTATTTTGGCAGTGCAGTTTCCGTTTTCCAAGCAGCAATGCTGCCAAAGATTTTGATCAGTCTGGCAAAAAATTCTGCTAAAAAAGGTAAAAGCTAAATCAGCAGCATGTTGAAATCAATAGGTGGATGTGGAACAGTAAACACAGAAAAGCAGAAATGCTACATCTTCCCTAGATTTTGTTCTTTTGGTGCAGATACCTGCTGTGCCTTTGCAGATTCACTGTTGATAAAGGGACAATAACTTGTTTGTGCAATAGTTATCTGCAGCCTGATGCACTTATTGTCATTAAACAGCCCTTGTAAAGATCTTTGCAGCTCACCAGGATTTTCTGAATGAGTTAAAGAATGGTTGCATATTTACTGAATCTTCTGGTACAGAAACTTTTCCGTCAGAGTAAAAATTTTTAATTTAGGAAAACTCCTAAACCCAATCTGAGTCTCCTTGGTGTGGAAACCAGGGTGTGGGAAGAGTGGAAAGAAGAAATGGTGCATGTCAGTCTCCCTGTTTTGAAGTTAGGGCGTTTCCAGGATGTGCATGTGAAGCCAAGGATTCTCCTGGATGCCATGATGTGGTTTTAGTTACAATTGACCCTGGTGTTGGGGTCATGTCTTACATATCAGTGCTCTTTCTTCAGAAATAATTTTCACAGTGATTTTATGATTGGTTCACTCTCCAAAACAATTTTTCTAGACTCTCTGAAGAAAAAAATATTTATGCTTTTATATAAAGAAAATATTTTAAAACCTGGGTACAGCTTGGTCTTGCTTTTCCCCAGCAGGAAGAAATACTCCTGCTTTTAAACAGTTTTAACAACTGAAAGACGGCCTTGGTCGTATTTAATCTGTCAGTGAAATTAGTTCTTATTGTTAATAAAACCCGATCTCTTGGACTGGGTGTTTAAGAAATTACTGTGCAGCAAATGTAACCATCAATGTGGGAACAGGAGTTGGCATTAAACTTCTCTGTTTATCAGAACAGATAGAGAAAAAGATTACTTTATTGGTAGGAATGTGGGCACTTCAGTGATTAAATATGAGTTTTCTGGATATTTCTGTGACCCATTTTGGTTCCTGTCTTGTTTTAGGCTGTATTTAACTGAATTCATGTGTCTCTCTGGTGCCCCTGGGACTATTTACTTGGGTTATTCATGCCCTTAAATATATTGAGAAGTCCTCAGGGAGGTATTTCAACAACAAAATAAAATAGATTTGAAATAAACGCCAATAATTAACTAAGAATTCTGATTTTCATTACGTTGTATTGATGTAAATCAGATACTGGACAGAAGTAGAAACAAAATGATAGAGGTGGTGGCATTTCCTGTAAGATTTCTGGTATGATGCTTGCCATCAGATAGGGAAGATCAGAATTTTGGCATGGCTATGAAGACTTTTTAATGTTTGAAAGACAATTCCAGAAAAAAAAACACACAGAGAAAAAAAAGAGTAACAGCTTAAGTAAGGAATCTTCCTGGTGTTGTATCCAAAGAGAAAATACAGCAGAGTTGTATTTGGGAAGTACAAGACCTGTTTTGACTTTGAAAAGTTATGCAGTACTTAAACTGGTATTCCCAGAAGAATAAGGGTGCTTTTGTTCAGGCAGGGGAGTCCCAGCATAGCAGATTTTGGGGTTGAGTCTTGACTCTTAAAGATGTGAAAATTAGGTTTAAGGATGCTCATAGCATTTTGTTCATTTTATTGGAAAAATAGGAGCCTAAGAAATAAAAAAGGCCAAGTACTTATGTGTTGTGATTAATCTGGGCCAGGAAGGAACTTCATCCCATGCCACACCTAAGGACAGCTGCTCTCCATCCAGCTTTCTTGGGAACAGAGGTTTGGAAGAAAGCACCTTAATTGCGTGGGAGAAAACAATATAGGATTAGGGATTTGGCTGGATCCTAACTGGGGGCAGAGAATGCAGGTGTGCTTTTGTATGTCTCGGGAAGCTTTGGAGATGCTTGCAGCCTTGGTCTTGTCCTTTAATGCAGCACCCCAGGAGACACTTGAATGAGTTTGTTCATGAAACAAATGAACCCAAAAAATTCAAAAACCCCAAAAATCTAAGTTTCCAGAATTCCAACATTTTCCATGTCACTGTCCAGTTGGTCTGACTGCAGAGAGGCAATGCTGGACGTGGGCACAATGAGATGGTTTTCCTGTGCCCCCGATGAGTCACCTCCAAGAAAATGAAGATAAATATGACAGGTAAAAAATACCTACTCTTGGGCTGATGAAAATAAGAAACTGAGTGTTCATGTGAATTTACTGTGGGGAACAGAACTGGAATTACAGTATGGTTTTCTCAGAGTTCTTAGTGATGTAATCCTCCTAGTAAAATGACATTACTTTGAAGATCATCTTTGCAGTCTTTAATAAATATGTAAGTGTTAAACAGTAGGAGCCTATGCAACAGTAACGACATGACAGCATTCATCCTTTGATAATGCTGAAATTCAAATCTTTCCTCTATGCCTGTGAAGTTTAGGCTTGCATGGTATTCTTAGGTTGCTCAAGCTTGTTTTTTAAGGCAAGTTTTTTAACTCTGACTGTGGTTTTTCATCACACTCACATTTTTAGTTGTTTGCAGTGTGAACTGAAAGTGCTTTTATTTGTTGGAAATGCTTTATTGTCTATTTTTCAATTCTTTTTTTAAAAAAAACAACCCACTCACTTCAACTCCACTGTTTAAAGACAAAACAAGCTACACAAAACCCCAAGCCACCCCACAAACTGAGAAAGGCTGACCAAAAGCTGGTTCACTCTACTTGTATGTGTGATCTTATCAGCCTGGCCTTTCCCTTTCCAGATGTCACAGTTTTATGTGGTGTAAATGACACTCTCGTTACCCAGATGGTCTAAGAAGGCAACAGCTCCTGGGAGGTAAATGCTGTTTAATTCTCTACATCCTGTGTCTATAAAAGTAGAAACTGGTCAGTGAAGTGTCGGAATATTGCAAAATTCATTTGGGAACTGAAGCCTTGAACCTACTGACTGTGCACTTGACCAGGTGAGGCCTCATCTTTACAGAGAGCAGCCAGACCACCAATAAAATTATCCAGAATAAGGCTCCAGAGTGGCAACTGCAGGACTGCTATTCTCATCACAATGAGTTCCATTTTGAACAAACAGTGAGGGTTTAGTGCTCTTTCACACTGAAATATAATGGGTTTGAAGGGAAGAGGTTTTTTCTCTTTTTTTTGTAGTTTTGTTTCGGTTTTTTGTTTGTTTTGTGAGGGGGTGGGGTTTTTTGTGTGGTTTTGTTTGTTTGTTTTTTCATATGTTTGTTTGTTTGTTTGTTTTTCCCAGAGAAGTACCTGACAGTGAACTTGGTCCTAATTTTCTGTACAGATATTTTTGGGAAGAAGAGAAGTGATTCAGCACAGCTTAAGAGAACAAATAATTTGGGCGCAAAGGGCTTAATTAATTTTGTTCCTGGATGATGATGTATGGCATAGGAATCTCACTGAAATTAAAATCACATATCTGAGGGCAGAGCTGACCCATATAAAGTAAGTGTGGCCTCTTTCCTAAATGCCAGAAGCTATTGGACAGCTTTCAGAATGTCTCCTTGGAAATTACTTTAAGTCAGCAAATAACCAGACAGAGAGGTATTTCAAATTACCTTGTTTTTGTAAATGCTATATTAATTTTTCTGGAGACAGATCTGCATGCAAGTAAAGTTTGCTATCCAGCTGATTTAAGTTACAAACAGACTAAGCTAAGGTAAGCTGGTGCCATCCCAGTGGTGTTCTTGAAATAGCAGCCAAGTACTTTAATTCTGGGTTTGACTGCCCCCAGCCCAGGTCCCCAGGTTTTGATATAAAGCTCTGCTAGAGTTTGCTGCCTCAAAAACTTATAGGTGATGGAAAAGTGCTTGTCTGCCCAGGGGAGTCACCAGCCCCAGATGATCCTCCAGGGTTGAAGATGTGGGAAAAATACCCTGTGCAGCTGACTGTTTTTGTTTTTTTTTTTTTCCAGTTCTCATTTGGGAAAAATGCAAAAAAATCTTCTTAAGGTGAAGTATCAAAGAGAAGAAACAAGATTTTTGAGGTGAGGGTTTTGAATATCAAAAATCATTAAAGTTGACATTGAGGCCTTACTGATACTCAATTCTAATGCTTCTTCTGCCTTTGATTTTTCTAGTAATCTACTCTCCAGCTGACCTTTCAAGCATCTAGACTCTGAAGTATTTTCCTGCTCACCATCTCTATTTTTTTAAGTGGAAAAGTGTGAGAAAAATTGGCTAGAACTGAACAGCAGCAACATGAAGCTGAAGTTTTATTCGGGTTGCTAATCAGAACGAGAGCCTTTAACACTGTTGATAAAAACACTAGCAAAATGCAACTGGAAGAAACCCATGTTTGAAGGAAATAGTTAATGTTACAGCACAACTGAACAAAAATCCTTTAAAAGCTGTGGAAGAGGCTGTTGTTGATGCTAATACAGGCTGATAGCCAGGGCCTGAAATTAATAAGAGAGTCTAGCAAGGCAAGGCTTCTAAATTACTGAGGAGCCAGAAGATGAGCAGAGAGAAGGAAGTACTTTTAAAAAATCAGCTGATCTGCTTTAAAGCCAACCTAAGTACAGATGGTAGGAGCTGAAGGCAGGAAGGAGAGTGTTTGCTAAAGTGTTTTGAACAAGAGCAGGTGAGTTTTGGTTGGGTTGGGTCGGGTCACAGTTGGTAGTGAAGGGAGCTGAGTGTCTGATGAAATATCAGGCCTTTAGCAGAAAGCCCAAACTGGCTTTTGTGGTTATCCTGTGCAGGATAGCCAGGACTTGGAGTAGCAGTGATCCTTACATCCTTCCAACTCAGGATATTCCGCTTTGTTTGGGTAAAATGTCCAGGGGTGGTGAAGGAGCTGGGAATACCTGGGGAGTGCTGGAAGGTCTGAGATTCTGGGAATAGTGTAGTGCAGTGATGGGAGTCATCGTGACGGGTAGCAGATTTTCTGAGAGAAAGAGGGCATGACCTGTATATAGAATAAGATATTGGACTACCCAGCTGAGGCCTACCTGGCTGAGGCCTGGCCCTGAGGCCTTGCGGCCTGTCACGCAGTTAAAATTACTTGTGGCGCAGCAGAAATTAGATGTTAAGGTATTAAGGTGAGATAGTGGGTTTTCTAGAGGTCACTGAATGCAATTATTAGTTGGCATGCTTTAGCCACCTTGAGAATAAGTCAAACAGTGTGTGTTTGCATTTTTCTCTGTGCTGTGTGCCAATGAAAGTGTCGCCTTAATTGTAAACTATATAGAACTTATATAACCTGCCATTTTAAGCAGAATAAAAGGAGAACATGTGATTAACCATATTGGTCAGACCAGCGTTGCTCTTGGCTCAACCTCTCATTATTTTTGGGAGTTTCCCTGACAACAGTGACCCATCTCACTGAGCTCTGAATTATCTCTTAAGAAGCAAGTGAGATGGAGGGTTGTCCATGCAGCTGTAACTTGTGCAGCAGCTGTGGGCGAAGAGAAAAAGGTACCTGTCAGAAAAATATAAAGCTACACAGAGATTGTCTGAAACTCAGCTAAATTCACTTCAGAAAGTTTTGTAACTTCGGATTCACTCTCACAGTGCCCATCGCTGGGTGAATTTTTTTTTCTCTTGGTTTCTAGTGGTCCACTGGTGTTCCCATTGCTGGCTGGGAAGATCTCTGAAACAAATCTCAGCTATTGCCTTCCCTCTGGCCGTTATCAGTGTTCTCTGATGATCATATTCTAACCAAAGTGTTATCTTTCCCCTTGTAATTCAGTGACAGAGCAATGGTCTTCTAGAAAAGATACCACTTTTTCACTCTGGGAAACTGGAATATCTGCCTCAAGACCATTGTTCAACTTACTGATGAAGGTATTTATGTATTATTTTAATTTGTGTATTTGTTTTGTCTTATTGCCGTATCTAAGCATATTTCGTAATTATTCAGTGTTATGTAAACACTAAAAGTAAAGCACAATTCTTTTATTAACGGTTTTTCTAATTGCATAAGCTTTGTAATGGGATGGATAATATAGGTTAAAAATTCTAAAATTAAGATTTTTTTATGTCTTACTCTTACTTTTGACTGAATCTGCCTGTAAAGAAGTTGGGAGCTGCAGATCTCATTGGAACTGATAAGCATGAGAGGTCAGTTAGAAAAATGTCAGAAGCACTTTATCTTGCTATTTCTTGGGCAGCCTCTCCCTGCAAACGCCCAGAGCACCAGGCCACATGAACGCTGGATTCTGAAGTTCTCCCTGGGGTCTGAGTACATCCAGGGAATATTTTTAGTGGAGGAGTATGTGTGTATAGATAGAGGAGTCCATGTTGCAGCTGAAACCAAGCCAAGGAAATTCTTAGCATTGATTCTTCCTTCAGAGGA
This sequence comes from Cyanoderma ruficeps, assembly GCA_008694505.1. Classification (NCBI taxonomy): domain Eukaryota; kingdom Metazoa; phylum Chordata; class Aves; order Passeriformes; family Timaliidae; genus Cyanoderma; species Cyanoderma ruficeps. The sequence continues at coordinate 2,578,286 of VZDJ01000030.1, read as the reverse complement.
GAACCAACACGCGTGAGAGAGATGCTCAGAGACTGAGGGCATGCAGGGGCAGCATTTGGGGTGGAAGATCTGATGGAAAGAGTCATGGAAGTACAAGGAAACCTTCCTTATCTCTTCCTGAGGGATCTGTGCAGGGCTGAGGGAAGAGAGGGCTTTCTGCACATTTGTTGTAACCTAAGTGGGATGCCATCAAAGAGGAGCCTGATGCCATGGCCAGCTTTGCCTCCTAACACAAACAACATGAAACTCTGCAGATATTATGGCTTGGTCACCTGGAGCAGTTTTTCAATTTGCACAGTTCAAAATTAAGTACAAGTCCTGCTCACAAAGGAGCTGTGCATTTTTCATAGCTGTTGGGGAATCTTGCTGTAGCTCCCCATTTTTTGAATTCCATTCCCAAAAATCTACCTGTTTTCATGCTGTAGAGCTAATATGCCTCTTTTCATCCTGATGTTCCCTAGCTCCCTTTTTTATTTTTTTTTCCCTCCTGATCAACCTACTAAACGTAGTGGGCATTTTTGCATTAGAGCTAATATTCTTTAAAATAGTAATTTATTTTTTCTGACCATAAATACACCACAGCACTAGAAAGTGCTAAGTGATAATAAAAAAAGCATATTGCAGCTGGAACTGATATTTGTGCATTAATTACATCCTTCCTCTCATCTAATGACAATGTAACTGAACGATAAAAGAAAGAACACTGCATTAGCTCAACTAAATATACATTAGCTACTCAGCAAGGAGGGACTTTAAAACTCCTATTTTCAATTCTAGGCTCCAAATAAATAAAAGTAAATTCAAGAGAGAGAAATTGGTCTGCTTAGATAGTGCTATTTATTGCTGGTGGGCTTGTGCAGGGAGGGCACTGAACAATTTTAAAATATTAACTATAGCAACAGTAGAGCCCCTGTTGTCCCCAAATAAGCGTCTAACAAAGCTGCTTGGGTAAGAGATAAGGGAGAGAGATAGAAGAAGAATTATCTCCAAATGCGGAGAGAAAAAGAAACAAAAACCACTCTACCGACTGAGAAATGGAGGGGATGAAATGGAAGATAAAAATAAGTAAAACCAGTTGTAGCCAGTAAATAAAGATGTCAAAGGAGAGGTGTTGGGTCAGAGGAAAAGCATTCAGGGAGTGTAAAGCTTGGTTACAACACCGTGGTGTAACCCAGCTGTATTTTGAAGGTTTGCTCATGGTCAGCACTAATCATAGCAAGTAGATGTGTCAGTGTTGATGATCCTGATGATTCTGCAGGGAAAGGCAGGAACTGAGATTAAAACCTCCCTCCTGCTTGCTTAGCACCCGATTCAGGAGAGTTGTTTTAATTTTAATAATCTATTTCAGAATTTTTTTTTTTTTGATTTTAATTCTTTGCTTTTTTTGGCCTAGTATCTTAAGAAAATAAAGCTTTGTTCACTTTGATTTGGTGGTTTTTTTTTTTTTTTTTGGTTACTTACTGTCTGTTTGTAGGTCTCCCACAAAAACAAATATGTGAGAATGTTGTCCCTCTCAGACTTTTAAAACAACTATTCTCTTTTGGCAGAGAATTAGGGATCTAGACATATTATTATACAAAACAAAAGATAGCTGGGACCAAATATGGCAAAGATATTGTACTAATGCCCCCCTTGAGGGGAAAAATCAGGAGTACTTCATCCAAGCATCCCAGAATGAGTGTGAAGGAATAAGCACAGAGTAAAAGCTTACCCACAGAAAAACTCTTTGTGAGCTATGGCCTGTTAGACAACAGAGAATCCATCCTGGATTCCTTCATGTCTAACGAGCAAACTCAACTTTCCTGCAGCACAGCCACAGAAAAACAGTGGATTGCAGGACAGGCTTGCAAGGAAAAGCTGCCAAAAGCCTGCACCCCCTTAGTTACCCCTCATTGCATGCATGAACTCAGCCATGGCATGTGTCCCAGTGCCCACTTTGGGTGTTACCCTGAACCTGCAAATGGGGTGTTCCCCAGATCAGGTCTCCAAAAGGTTCTGATCAGAAACTACCTTTAAAAATGCCTCAAATGTTCTTTTCCTAGAAAATTCGGTTGTATAAGCTCCTGATTGGGTTTCACCTCTACGTCTTGAATTCTCCACCTGAAGACAGAAGAATTGAAGGAGTGAACTCTCTTCCCATGCAACCGTGGGGTAAGGTACCTCCTCAGATGAGACAGAAAAACTGAGTGAGTTATCCAAGGGATTAAAGAAGGGGTTGGCTCTACAACCCTTGGTTTATAAGGTGCCAACTGTTAGCATGAGAGTTGTAGAAGGATTTTGAATTGCTGCTGGTGGAGTGCCGAAAGGAGATGGTATAATCAAAGCATAAGGACCTGATCCCTAAAGTAAATTTTTTTAAAAATATAGTAAAATATGCTCTGTTTGTGTAAGCAGGACCTGGGATCTGTCTTGATCATTAATGTAATGCAGCTGGTGACACCCTAGGAAAGAAGACCCTTGAACCATGTGTGTCCTAAAGTTTCTTTTAACTCAGTAAAAGCCATCATTACTTACTCTGTGTGCCATACTTTCATATTACTGGCTGCCAAATCCCATTATGACTAATTGATTTACTGTGTACAGATGTAGTGAACTTTTTCATGTCGTTGGACCAGATGTTTCTGAACCAGAGGTCAGCTGTGGGGCTTGGTGTATCATTCTGGTTTTGTGTAGCAGTACAATAAATCAGCTCTGCCCAAGTTGTAGGCACTGGGAATTCAGATAAACTCTCTAAAGTTGGAGAGAAAGAAAATCTCTATCAGTTGTCCTGTTTGTTGTGTTTTTCCTCATAAAAGCTAAGCATCGGCACTGATTGAGGACTTTGAGTTGTTCAGGTGCCTTTGAAGTGGAGAAAAAGGCAAATTGGAGTCTGGCATCGCCATCAGCAGCACTTCTTGTGGACTTACAGCTGAGGAAATTCTCTGGTGCTGATTTCAGAGGCAAAATGTCCTCAGCCTTGTTGGAACACACTGATCTTGTGAGCAGAAAAAGAGAGTAGAGTCCATGTAAGTGCTCTGTTTCTAATGCTCATTTAGGCAGAAAAAAAGGAATGGGAATCAGGGTGACATTCTGCATTTGCAAGGTTCAATGAAAATGTCTTCATCTTGTCAATGAAAATTATTTGTTCAAGTCTTCTTCAGCCTGTTTGAGCTAGGAGTATTAATATTCTGAGAAGGTTCTGAATCCTGTCAGCAATATCAAAGGGCTGATATCTAACAAGACTTTAAAGATTTAGGATTTAGGAGAAGAAGGTAAACTGATGTGAATTGGCAGCTTCAGAAACAGGAAAATGCAAAGCTCCAAGGTGTACTTCGTGCTGGCCATCTCGTTTCGAATCTGGTACTCAGAAGTCAGCTGGTCCCTTTCCTAGCTGTGATAACTTTCAAAGCAACTCAATACTGAATGAAATAAAGGTGGTTCTTTTCTAAACCATGTGGTCTAGCTGAATCAGAAAATTAAGGCTTGATGAAGAAATCACTTGGTGAGGGTCTGTGCAGGAACCTATGTGTTAATTATTATGCAGGAAATCAGACTAGACAATCAAAAGTGTACTTCTGGCCTGGAAATGTAGAAATCTGTTGAAAGAACATTTTTTGGCCATGTTTGAGGTAACTGGTGGCTCCTTTGAACTCCTTCAGACTGAGAGTAGGTCTTAGTTGTGTTTAAATCAAATGGGAATCACAATATATATAACATAAACATATTTCAGTGTTTAAGAGCAAATAAACATGTATCCATTTATTTTGAAGACAAGGATCTTTAAATTTTTCAAGGGACTATTTACAGTCATTTATTTAACTTCAGTGGAATATAGTGCTATAAGAACCTATAATATTTATAGAACATAAAACTTTTTTTCCCTTTGTGTTCATGTGGAGTAATATAGATCAAACAGGGTTTAAGGATAAAAGTGACTATATTTTTTTAAAAAGATTGTGGCATTTCCAGATAAGTGCTGAAGTGAATAACTATGCCCAGTTATGTAATTTTTATTCAGCACCACCAGGCCATTTGTCCAAGATCATAATCATCATAAACAAGATCATAAGGCTTCAGGTGTGATTTGACTCGTTCATTTTCCTTCTGGGACTGTATCCAGTTATCCTTAATTAAAGCTACTCAGGAAGTGGCCTGCTTTATGTATACACATGAATCAAATGCAAGCAGGAGTGCTACGTTTGTGATCTTGAAATGGCAACTTATTGTTGGTGACCCAAAGAAGGGAAAAAAAAATAAATCAGGAGACAGTAAAGGTGGTACATTTCTAAAATATTTCATATTAAATATTAAACAGGATTCTCAGGACTTGAAGCATGATTGATCTTATTTATTTTATTGCTACAGATACTAACTGAAGGAAAATAATTGTCCTTCTTTAAAAAGCAACGTTTTGGGTTGTTTTTTTTTAAATATGTGCTTTTGCATTTGATTTCAAGATATGCATATTAGCTTTGCTTAAGGCATTGAACAGAACAATAAATAATGAAATACATAATTGACTCTTTCTTTGTGATTTGTCCTGAAAAAAAAATAATTCTGTAGATTTCTGCAAACTTAGCCAAGAGCTAAGCCATCTGAGAAATTCTGCTAGTTTAGAACTGAGGAGCTCACTGGCCACCTTAATCTTTTTTGGGTGAATGTAAGCTACCTATAAAAAAAGAGTATGGTTGACACAAAAATTATTAAATCCACATTCCTTTTATCTAGCTCTTTCCATTTGGGATTAGAGCTCAAAGAGCTGTGGAAATGCTTTCTAATGAGATTTTGAAATTCTTATAGCAGGGAAATCCTTGTAGCTCCACAGGGAGCTCTTCTCTGGGAATTTGCTGGGATATAACTCTTTCTTGATTTCAAATAATTCTTTAGAAACATTAAGGATCCTAATATCAGTTCAAGAAACAGAGTTCTCAAATCTGAAAGTAAAACTGAACGTTTTATCTGACTGTGGTAGCATGGGGTTCCAAAGTAAGGAATTTTTTTTGCACCCATAAGAATTTCTTATGATGTCATTAGGAATTCCATCAGACTGAATTGTTTTATCAACTTTAAGTTTTGTGACCAGAGATTTAATATGCTGATAACAGTGTTGTCACCACTGAAGTCAGTACTGACAGTTGCGTGTTAAATCCAATATTTGTAATGACTTCAAAAATATTTGGAAACATATCCACCTGAAATACCAGCAGTTCAAGGAATTTCAAATTTGTGTGCAATTAGTTGCTCGGTTTGACACATATGGATATTAGGTCTCCTGCAATACTTCCAGAACTGCTATGATTTGTTTGGCATAACAAATCCTCTGACATAAATTCTAGGAGGGGAGGAGGAGGAGGAGGAGTTTCCTCAGGTTCCTGAGCAGAATCCCCTCCAGCCTTTGGCTTCAGGAACCTTTTGCTCTTAGAAATTCAATTGGGAAATAAATGATTAAAGTCATGACACAGAGAAGAATTAGTAATCACCTTCACACAGTGTAAGCTTATGGAAGTTTATATCTGTAAGTTTGAAATGGCCATGCTCTGTAAGTCCTTCATGTTTTAGTAAGTGGGTGTCTTTAAAGGGGTAAGGAAGACTTGGACATTGATCACTGGTACTGTGGATTTTTCAGAGTGATAAATAACGGGTAGGTGAACTATTTTGTTTACTGCTTTTACAGAAGTTGCCTCGTAATGTAATGCCATAACCTAACAGATTTCACAGTTCCCTCCTAATTTTCACCCATCCCCTTCCTCTTGCTGGCTAATAGCATGGTTTATGGATATAATAAAGGAAAGCTTGCTCCCATCAGACAGACAAGGCAGGAAGGAAAACCATCCCTCTGTGAGTGTGGTATCTACATTAATGGTTCTTTGATTTTGTCAGACCCTGTGGAAAGCCACGCTCTCCTTCCACAGCTCTTTTTGGGTGGTGATAGTTTCATGTATCCTCAGACGTGATGATCTGTCCCAGAGCTGGCTTTCTAAGGTCTCCTGAGTATCACCTGCATTTAGGAAAAAGGAATCAGTGCTTCAGGATTTCCTGCACGGATTTGATCTTGTCACATACTGTTTGCCATAGGCACATAGGTACTATCAGCTTCTCTTTGGCTTGCCTCTTAAAATCTTCTAAGTAGTGCAATCAAGGGCAATTACTGCATCATTTGCTTGTGTTTATAACATATTAGAGCTTTCTGGGCTTAAGCACTACAATCCATCCTGGTTGCTACCAAGTAATCCTTTGCAGGCTTATAAATCAAAACTGTGGCTGATTTTCAGCGGTACGATTGCCATGTTTTGAAACTTTGCTAATTAAAACTTTATGAGCGTGCAATTAAAGAGCAGAGAGCATTTTCCCTGCCTTACAACTGAAAATAAGCCCTAGTAGTTTCGGCAAATATGAACTTCCTTTCTATTTACTTTTCTTAAAACCCTGACATTTGGTGGTTTCAGGCTTTCCAAACCATTTACCACACTTGTCTTTGAAGCTCTCTCTTCTGGTTGACTTAGCAACCTGAACTTAACAAATCAGACTGCTTAGCTGGACCTTCTGAGTGTGCTGCAACTTCAGGTGCAACCTTTGGGAGTGACTTTGTGAATAAAAGGGTTTCAAATAGAAATCTTAGTGTTCTGAAGTATAAAGTACTTCTTAAAAAAGGCTTCTGGGATCAAAACACGAATGTTACACAGATTTGTGGAGGTAAGGTTTCTAGAAATCTGTAATGAGACTCAGGATAAGAACAATTGCAGTGAATGGAATTAATATGGTTTGTTAAGTCTTAGAATAAGTCCCCCTGGCGAGTTTCTTTAAACAATATGAAAAGAAAAAAAAAAAAGTAGAAGGTTCCTACAGAAGCTATTAGGCTGAGCTTGTATTTTGGGTCACTTGATAAACCCTACAAATAATACTTGCTCTCGATTAACTTTCAAATCAGGTCATTTGTAAAAGGGCAACAGTTACTAATTTTTACTGATGACAAATAACTACTTTCACTTTAATTTCACTCAAAACTCCAAGGCAAAAATGAACTCACTTTGAAGTGCTCCATTCAATGTCAGTAAAGATGTCAACATAATGCATAGAAATATTAAACAGCATAGCTTCCCTTTTACTGCAACTTTCAGTTAAGCAATTATAATTCTGAAAATAGGATCTGGAACAAAAAGAAAACAAAAGGACTTACTGAAAAGGTGTGGTTCTCTCGAATGTGCAGGATATATAAAAATCTCATATGTGACATGATCAGTGTTTAATTCCTACCATTATGCAAATCCCTGTGTATACTGGAATACCTATTCTTCTAAAAAAACCCAAATTGAGTAAAATGAATTAATTTTTTTATGACTTTTCCAGATGAATACTTTGGTTGGTGTCACGCAGGAAATGAGTACATGGAAAAATACGAATTTGATCACAAAAACAAAAAAAAAGCAGAAATCAAATCAGAGCAGAAGGCATGCTTTGACATTTATTAACATGCAAATTAAAGATATCATTGCACAGAAGGGATAGTGCCAGAATGCCAAGTGGCAATTTCCCAATATATGTTATGGGATAGCAGTAATAATTATCTGCTCGTTCAGTGGGAACCAACCGGTCTGGAACATACAGATTTGTGACTCTTTGGGAAATGTGTGTGCGTTACTAAAAAGTGCATTACCCTGGCTGTGCCCTTTGTTAGGTGTAGAAAGACAGGCTTAATTTCCTGACTTCTCTTGTTTGGTTTTGCATATTTAATATCTATATAATCTTTTCATTGTCGTTTCAAAGGTTACAAAATAAGGAAGGACGAGGGGGTAAAGCAGGCAGGATGATCATTCTGCATAAGTCACTGGCAGGTTTGGAAAGTGGCTATGTCACCTTGAACCCCAGAGGAGTAAAATGCTAACTGATGGGTGGTTTTTTTTAAATGTACCTGCCACTAGAGGGGAATGGAAGCACATGTTTTGCCCTTAGAAAAGTGATGTCCTGATTACAACCTTGAGTCTTGGATGTGCCTGTTCTCTCAGAGTTCTGTCTGTTCCTTCTCTTTCCAGCCCATTTATTTTCCTCAACTTTGGTCTCCACTTCGGTTCCAAAGTCTCTCCCATTGCTGTGTTGCTCCTTCCCACAAATTGTCCTCTTGCATCATCTGTGACACTCCTCCTTTGGNCCCCTCCCTTCCCTTCCCTTCCCTTCCCTTCCCTTCCCTTCCCTTCCCTTCCCAACTTAAATAAGAGGTCTAAAATAGAGGAGTATAAAAAACCCCACAAATTCTTCCATGGTAATAAGTATATTTAAATTTTTTAAACTAATTGTGTCTGATAGTTCACCATGAGGCAGATAGACACCCAAAACTTTCAGTCCAGTGACTCATGTTTGCTAAACTGATAAGCCAGACCTGACTTTCTGTGTCTGTGTGAATAAGAGGTAGAATTTTCACAACCTAATGTATGCTGTTCACTGTTTGTGGGAAAGAAGCTGCTGAATAATTAATGGAGACAAGTAAGTAAGGTTGAAAAGGTATTTGTTAAAGTTTCCTTTGAGTTATGAAGCTCAATATTTGTTAAGACAGAAATGATGTTGAAGGGAGTGACAGGATCAGCAGTTATTAATCACCTAAAGCGGGAATGGTGTCACTATTTACAAATATTTAAATGAGCTTTCAGGACACACCTGTCAGGCTGAGATTACCATCTGGTCAAATCACACAAATTTAGAAACAGAAACAAGCTTTGTGTTGTATGTGTGTGTTTGATGATTAACAAGTGAGTGATACTGAGCTGTGTGCTACCCTGAGCAGATGCCAGAAAACCCAGGGAAATCAATATTACAATCCAGCCATTCATCTCCTCCACAGAATTTCTCACAGTGATGCAGTGAGAGATGAGGAATGAAAAGCTTTTCTTATAATGACTATCTGTAAAAAACATTCACTACCTCTATCATGTATAAATAGACCTGTATTTTTCATAAATTTTCTTGACCAAAGTGATTGACCTAAAACCACTTGATCCCAATTAAGAGTGACGAGAAGGAAGTGAGTAATATTTTTCTGTGGCTGACAGGGTCTACTGTGCCTTATCCTGAAAAAAATGCAATACTCCAAATAAATCTTAGACATTCTCACACCATAGCTATAAAATAGCTGGTTGAGAGTGATTAATCCCACTGATACCCTGAAATGATAAAAGAATATATTTTATAGCTGCTGAGGCCTCCCTGAAGTAATTTCTCCAAAGAATAAAATGATGGACTGTATGGATGCATTGCAGTTAAGAACAACTTTTGCCAAAATCTTAAGTGAAATGAAAGAAAAGAAAACAAAACCTGAATGCTTTTCTGAATTTATGAAATGTTGCAAAGCATTTCTTAGAGATTAAAATGAAAACAAAAATATTCTAAATGTCTAAGCTGTGTAAATATATTGAAAAATAAAAATGTGTCAAGGATTAAATTAACCAGAGCCATCTTTAAAAGTGGTCTCTGAAGTATGACAGACATTTATTTTTATATGTTTGTTTTCTCTTTAACAAGTTAAAATATAAAGGAGGATGAATTCTTTCTACTGCTGTGTCCATAAAAGGTTAAGTAACACTCATTGACTAGACACCGTCACCTGCTCTGTCCAAAATCTGCATTTGCAGGGCTGACATGAGCCCTGAGGATTTTGTAGCTTAACATTAGTGAGAAAGGCATCAGGTATGAAATGAGGTTTCAAATGTTTTATACATGGCTTAATAGATGGGCCATTGTTAAAGCAAACTATGTAGGATGGCAGATTCAAAAATTCTGTGTACTTTTGTCTGCAAAAAGCTCAATTCTACCTGCCCTCAAGAGTGTGTAATGCTTTTAGGTGCCAAGGCTTTCTAGGACAGTCCCAGCAGTACCTCTGTTTCTGTTCCTAGACGTGCTCTCAGCCACCTAAGTTGAATGGTGCTGCCTTTAATTCCTGCCTAAATGCCAGGGGCCTCTCATTGTACAGCTTTGGTACTCCACACACCTCACCTTCAGGAGTTCATCTGGCAGGCACGCACAGAGCACGACTGAACTGCACACAAAGTCTGCATTTTGGCATTTTGGAACAGTTGCATGGAAGGAGGAGACCCCTGTTACAGCTCCCAGCTGAAATCTGATCTCTCCCCTTCTAGGAGGGTGCTATAATCATTACAGTATGTGTGCTCTGAGATTGCTCTCAATTAGTCTTCTACCTAAAAACACGAATGTGCAGTGAGCAGCAGGGTGTATTTGCAGTAACCTTGCTACTCCAAGCCAGCTCCCAGCACGGGAATTAATTCACTCATTTCGTTTTCAGTAAGGTGCCTTTTACAGAGGCTCTTGCATTGCAAACTCCTGTCACACAGAGCCTCTGCTGGCATCTGATCTGGAGCTGTAATTTAGTGACCAACACATTAAACTCCGCCTGCCCTTACCTTGCCCCTGAGTGAGAGGAAAGCCGGCTGGCCTTGACGAACTTGTGGTTCCTTATCTCCTTCTCTCCTTCAGGTCGTGAAAAAATTATAAAGAAACACGGGTGTGGAAGTTGGTAATTAAGAAGAAGAGAGGTAGTAGTTTGTAAAGATGCCTTTTGGTTTGAAGTGGTCACCTGTGGTTTGAGCAGACTGTTTTGACTTTGCACAGAAAAAGACTGAGAGTTTGCTGACATTTTCCAAAGCCAGAACTGTACAGTGGGGATGAAATGTGTGAGCTCTTCTACCCTCTTTCATTGCAGGGTCAAGTAGGATAATCTGAGCACATTAAAACATAATATTTGAATCTTGTGGAATAATTTTATTTTCCCTGGGTGAAGCTGGAAAAATCAACATTTTACCATGATATAGAAAATATGGCAATTTCAATAGAAAAAAATATATATCTTATCTGATCAGGTTGTGCAAAATCTATGACTTGGTTATTTTTCAAGTCATTCATTTATGAATGTAGCTATAAAAGCCATCTGTCAAGCATTCAGCCTTCTAATATGTTTTAACTTCAAAGACTTATATGCTACTGTGAGAAATTAAAATGTTTTAACCATGCCTAATCATTGTGCCTTCAGTGAAGTTGCTAAGAATTTTAGCTATTCTAGAACAGATACAGTCTACACTCTCACTCAGGTATAATCAATAACTTTAATCAATATCCTGAAATTACATGAGGATTTAGGGTATAATTGTACCATGGCGTGCAGTTTTGGGACCATTACCACGTAGCAGTTTTAATTCTCCTCTGCTAATTTGCTCACCTGTTATTCAGCCAGTCAGTTTTACAGTCTCTTGCCTTTCCTCTCTTTCTTTTCTCATGCACTCATATTTTTCTTATAAATGCATCTGAAGAAGAATGAATGTGTAGTGTCCCATCTGTCTCAGTGGGAGCCCAACATAATTCAAGGAATTAGCAGTTAAGGCTGCTGTACGAAATGCAGGAATCATGAGCACCTTCCTGTTCTACTCAGGCCTGAACACATTAGGCCCACTATGATAATGATGCCTTAAGTTTTAGCTTTCGTGTTTTTCAGACTCTGTGCTGCCTAGGGGTGCAGTTCTGAGCCTCATAGTAAGTGTTTGTGAGCTCTCTTCACAGAGTAGGGAGACAAAACAAATCCTTTTCCAGATGGAGACCAAGGACAACCTGTACAACTTTCAGGCCCACATGCATAAACAGTGGTGGACTGAAGAGAGAAAACAAGAAAGATGAGACCTCACAGCCCAAAGCTGTAATTGGACAATTAAATCCCAATATACAAATGGACGAAAACTTATAAAAGTGTGAGACCTCATTACCGCTCATCCATTTTGTGACCATTTTGGGTGCACCCTGGGTGTAGCTCTGGCCAGGCTTTTGTCCTGCCCAAGGTGTACCTTAAAGGCCTTTCAATAAATGCCTACTTTATTCTCCAGCTCTGTCTGGTCTCTGTTCCAGGTCAGTCTTCCCAAGGCATCAATACAGCAGAAAACCCTGCTGACCTCTGCTGTGTGTGCAATAAGTTTAAGTGGGCGAATGTCTGTTTAAACCTCGTGTTTTATGACAGAGAGGATACGTGCTTGTTTTCTCATCTATTTTTCAAGTGTTTGCCTTTGGAGAGGAGGAGTAGCTGTGGAGAAGTCAGAAATCTCTTTCTTAGAACCAATATTTCAGTCACTGGTGAGGCTGCGCCTTGAGTGCTGTCTTCAGTTTTGGGTCCCTCGCTTCAAAAAGGACATTGGGGTGCTGGAGCCTGTTCCAGGAAGGGCAGAGAAGGTCGTGAAGGATCTAGAGAACATGTCTGATGAGTGACTGAGGGAGCTGTAGGTGTTAATCTGGAGAAAAGGGACCACGGGAGGACCTTATGGCTTTCTACTTCAAAGGCAGATGTGAGGCTTGGTCCTGCTTGCCACGTCTCAAGCGAAAGGATGAGTGCCCAGAAGGAATCCAGAAAGGATCTTGTGGGATCTGGTGGAAGGTACAGAGACAAGTGAATGTTTATTTGTAAAGGGAGGCTCCTGATGAGTTGTCCTAATGTGCTTAAAGTGGACTGAAGGATTTGGACTTTTCCCGGTCTGGGTTAGAGAAGAGGAGAAAAGAGCCCTTTGTCTGTGTAATCTCATAGTCCGTGGCAAATACATGGTTAAGTAAGAACTGTGGCCTTCTGTTCACATTCAGCTATTTCAGTGCCCTCGTCATCCTTTCCTCTATTGTCAGAACCAATGTGGGATGCAATGATTTAGGAAATGGCAGCAAATACTGTGGTTGAAATGCTTCTAGACTTCAGTGCAGGCTCTGCAACAGATCATAAATGTCATGATCGCATATTGAGTATTCTAAAATAGCAGATTATTTTAGGAAATAATATCAGATCGTGCATTTGGAGATCAGTGCTTGCCCAGAAGAAAGAAAAAAAACCCCACAGTTATGGCTGACCCTCCAAATTCTCATATGTAAATGTCATATGAATGATGCTCCTCACATGGATAATCTCAGGAATGACTCCTCCATTATAATTGGCTGCAGCACAGTAATGCCAAAACTCGTTGTTTAAACTGGGACTCTTTTTGCAGTTAAGCTGAGTTGTTTCCCAGCTCTGCATTGCCCCATCTGGCTCCTGATGAGATTTGTGCTTTGCCATCCCCCAGAACTGGAGATCTCCAGGGACCCTGGGGAGGAGGCTGGGCCCAGCAGGGCCATGTTGCCCCACACAGGCTCCTGAAACTCTGATGAATGTGGCCAACAAAGGCAAATTAAGGGAGAGGAGAATTTTGCCCACAGCTATGGAAGAGAAGAGTTAGCTCTTGTTGATTCAGCTCAGTGGGAAGCTGCAGTGGCACATACAACATGTTAATGTTAGGGTGTTTTATTGTATCACTCTCATGCTGTGTTCATTTGTAGGGACAACATGACTTCCATAACATTTATTTTAGGGTCATTTTATTACTTTAATAATGCAGATTTAGGTTGTAATTAAAGCCTGTATGATTTGTGTTAATAGCTTGCAGCTTTGCTCAGCATATGTTTAGATATTATAAAACTGCTTCAATAGACAATGAATTCATTTGTCCCTTTCGCTTATTAAGATGCATGTGCACTTCATCAGGTTTATTCTTTGTGAATTTTGAGTGTGGAATTTAATCATAAAGTCACATAGAGACACATGCCAAATCTGGGGCTTGATGGATTATGACTGCTCTTGTGAAAGAAAGAACTACGAACACAAGAAATCATAATTGTATTCAATATTAAAATAATAAAATTTTGCCTATTTAGCCACATCTTAGCAATTATCCCACTACTCACTTACATGGCATTGTTAAATATGTTTCTGACTAGAATACATTTATACGTTATTATGGATTTCATGCTTTTTTCTTACTAGTCTAATGGATGAAATGCTTTCCTTTGAAACTAGACCTTTCAATTAAATTTGATTATTCTTTTTTCTTTTCATTGTTTGGCATTCTTTGTCTTCTGACATAATCCTTACTGGGCTTTATACAAAGGAGCAGTTCTGACTCACTTTTGTTAATTTCCAGTATTTTCTGACAATGAGCTTATGTTGTCCACATCATCTGCTACAAAGATTATTTTCACTTCCAGTTCCTTTAAACTGTTTCTCTTGTAACAATACCCAGGCCCAAGAGGTGTTGAACATTTCTGATGAGGAATCAGGTACCTTCAACATTATGTGACTGCAGAGTGTACTCTGGAGCAGCTGAAACAATATTTGGTGAGGATTTAACAGACTTTTTTTGTGACACCTAAATGTCATACACCAACCCAAAGCCCCCTTCATTAGGTTTTTTTTTCTATCTATGTATTACAGGGAAGAGAACTGGAAAAACATTGAACCAATGGGTTTTTCTTTGCCTCTTCTTCTCTATTCCTATTTCCCATCTTTTGGGTTGTTTTTAATTGGTAAGTTGCATTATTTTATTTGATGGTTTGATTGATTTTCTTTTTTTTTAGCATCATAGAAAGAATAAGGGAATTATTATATCTCATTCCTTTTTTTTTTTAAGTAATAATCATTCTGACACATTTTTTTTTATTCCAATATGAACAGCATGAAAAACATGAACAGCCACAAACTACTTTTCTTGCTCTGGTATGTCTCACATATCAAAATGTCTCATGAGATAAACAGGTAATTACCATGACCTTCAAAACTGAAGGTGTAGATATTTGGAAGGGATATCTGTTCTTTGGTTGAAAATCCTAGATCAAATTATCTGGAATTTTGGGATTGGCAAAATCAGGATCATAATTTATATAGTCTTATATAGTCAGAATCTTATATAGTCAGTGTTTTTATCTCTTCCTTATGCTCCCCCATAAATTTCTCTTTATAATAAGAAACTAAGAAGCTAAAAGGCTTTCTATGGCATTTTGTTTTCATGTCATGGTAGAGAAATTGAGAAAATTTTAAATGTGTTTTTACTGAGTCTTAAAAAGAAAGCAGAACATAACAGCTTAACTTCCAAATGTTTCCCTGCAGTCTTCTGAAAATAATAATCTGCAAACATATTTATTCTTCAAGTTATTCTCAAAATGGCCTTAAATACACCATCCTTGTTTACCAATCCACACATTTGCTGCTCTAACAACAAGTACCAGGTCTGCAGAACCTTAAAGGAAAGGGCTTATGCCTAAGACAATTATTTCCAAAATCTGAGTTACAACTTGGGCTTCTGGGTTGGACATGTTTCAGCTCTAACTGTATCACTTGTAGATGTTTCACTGTCCAGAGGTGTCATATTGATATAAAACAAACCCGTCTGGTTGGTTTTTAGTTACTTTTATTTTCTCTCATTTTTTCTTTTTTTCTTTTTTTTTTTTTTTTTTTTAGAAAGAAGNTTTTTTTCAGAAAGAAGAGTGAGAAAACAGTTTGGGCCACTGGATATCAGGCAGCATGGTTGCTGTGCTAATGAAAATTTGGAACACTGCTGCAAACTGGAGTGTTTGGCAGAAGCAGGAATTTCTCTGTGCTGTTTATGAGGTATATAAAAAGGTCAGTGTTATTTTATAGATTTTTAGCCTTAGCATTTTTTTTTTATGATTTACTTTTTCTTGTTTTGTAACGGCCACGATTTTTTTTGTTCTGGATATGGAATGTAACTTTTTTGATTGCCTGGCGTGTTCTGGGAAAATAAATTGTGTTTCAAAATTCCAGACACACTTTGACTGTATTATTAAGAAAACACTGCTCCTGGAATAATAAATGGTGGGGTTATTTTAAGCAGTTGTGTTACATTTTCTAAATCTGCAAAAGAATCAGAACAATAAAAGAATGATCAAGGCTGGGTTTCTTTTGTTTTAACAGGCAGGTCATCAGTTGGCCTGTTGGCAAAACTCCATTCATTGTATTGGACCTGTATGAATTTCCAGAAGTTGCAGATTTGGGCAATAGCTTCTTAAATGTTTCAGAATCACTGTCTTTCTTCTGGCACTGGTAACAGCACCAACTACAAGATCATTTTTGTGATGCTAATCTTCCCCTCCATAGATAAAGAGCAATAAGTGCACTTTTGGGCCACTGAACAAATGACATTGGCCAACATGAGCCAATATAAGATAGTGAAGAGAGACTCTGAACATGATAAAAACACACTGAGCCCTATTTCAACTACTAGCAGTTTGTTTTTCAACTGAAATTAAGAAATTTTAAGTGCAATATTCAGTTGTGAAGAGGATGGTGTCTTCCATTTGGAAAAAAAATGATGTCTTCCATTTGGAAAAAATTGAAATCTCAGAGTTTGGACTCCTCTCTTTCTTATTCATCTTCTTAGTGATACTTTAGAAGAGGGAAAAAAAAAATCCCTGAAGTTCCATTTGGCCCTACCAGGTGCTTAGATTTTGGAGAAGCATTGGTACTTTCTGAAATACAGAGCCACGTATATACAATGTCAGTATAGACAAAGAGCTGCCAAGTGTCGGTAGATTCATAAGATTGTATTCTTAAAGAAATCTAACTGCTCTCCTTTTGCTAGCAACATTTTTTATTTTTTTTTTGTCCAGGTAGAGAACTGAATGTAAAGCAACACAATTAAAACCTAGTGATTTAAGCAACCTCTTTTTATTCCAATAGTGGAGCGACTGCGCTCCCCCTGTGTGGCCTGCAGTCCATAGGTATAACACGGTTCCAGCAGCTGTGAAAACACTCTGCCTTCCCCGTGTTTAGATACCTATCTGTGGCTGGGGAGCAACAGAGGAAGTCAAAACTCCAAGAAAATAATGAGGGTAGAGAATGTACAGTCGGCGCATTTCTCCCGAATCTTGCTAAGTAAAGCAAGTTTGAAGACTTGTCCTTTTGTCCTGCCAAGTTTATCAGTCTGAACTTTCTCAAACATTGTGTGTGCCTAATTTCATTCTCCTAAAGACAGACCCCTCCAGTCCTGTGAGGCTCAGGGCTCAGGAGGGGTGAGTCCTCCTATGAGTCCTGGAGGCTCAGGGCTTAAATCTTCCTGCCACAGAGGCTGGTGTAATTTAGCCTGTACAGAGGCATAGGTCACAGGGTTAAATACAAGGAACACTGCTGGCTCTTCAAGAAACATATTGAGTTCTAATATCTGGTTTTGGGTTCACTTGAAATGAGCAGTGGGTACAGAAAAGAGTTTTCAGACTTAAATTAGGAGGTAGGCTTAAGTTACCCACCTGATTCAGTGGATGTTAGGGAGTTTCACAGCATGTGATCGAGCTAATCAAGATTTGAGAAACATAACATGTAAATTCTCTTTACCATGATAACATGCTCTTTCCAGAAAAACTGTTTCTGGAAAAATATTTCCTTTTGTTTTTAGCTCAATGGCATATTTTTTGCTTTTTGAAAAAAGTGATCAGTCTGGAAAAACTACAAAGCTGAGCATGACTTTGGTACCTGAATTTAGAGATGTATTTGAAAGGGCATCCCCTCTTTCTTCTCCATTTTTTCTCCCTTTTGCAAATCAGGTATTGGAGAAATTCCTTAAAACCATTCTCTGATCTTCAGGCTAAGAAATGTGTGGCACAGAAATCCTGGTGGGATTTCAGTCATCTGATGTGGATGTCAGCACAACGTGCAGCCTTCCCTTTGGAGGGGAGCTGTTGTCAGTACCTGCCTGGAGATGAATGAACAGATCATCCAGGCATTTTGGCATCTGTCAGCCCCTGGGGCGGTTACAGCATGTGTGCATTTGCCATTCTAGCCTTCGAAAGCAGCTACTGCTGTTCTGTAATTCACGGCCTATTTATTGCTAGGGGACGTTTTTCTTTTCATTTATTTTAATTTGTTTTCTTTATGTCATTAAAAGCAGTAGTGAGGTCTATAAAATAAGCAAAAGCTTAGATAAACACCACAGCAGGCTGGTGAACTCTTCTAGGGACCCAGTTTTCATACATAAATTATAAGTAGCTACTCAAACTTTGGGATTTTGGTATGAACTATGTTATTTTCTCTCTCCAGCTGCAGATGACTTCAAATCACTATCACCTTTGCAACTGGACCTGTCACATATGCAGTTGATCATTGTAGGTCCTTTCTTACTGAACTATTCTATTCTGTCTTTTCTCCCATGGAGGTGGAATTTCTTCTCTTCACTCTGACTTTTCTACTCTCAAGTCATGGATTTGATTGTCAGTCACTTTAGTCCCTTTTAGTATCTGTTTGCCAAAAACCTTTTAACATAATTCCAAATTCTCATTGAAACTTCGTGTTTTATAATTATTGCTTCACAGATTTTCCAGGCTCGGCAGGCTTTGTTTAAAAACAAGCATGGCAAAACACGCAAAATATAACCCAAGCCCTCTTGCTGCAACAAATAGACCTGTTGAGGAAAGTATTTTATGCCTATGTCAGCCAGAGAATGAACAGCCAGAAACTTTTCTGTGTGTTGTTACTGATGAATTAATTAAACTACGTTCAAACTGTAGGAATTGGATTCTTGCTATGCCAGTGTCACTTGAATTTTTTGGTGCTTGTTCACTGCACTTTAGAGTTTAGATATTACTTTTCAGTATCTGTATATTTCTCATGTCATTATCATCATAAGGGGATATGGATGTACTTTAAAGGTGGCAATCTAATACCCTGAGATATTATATTCTCACTGAGAACACAGCAAGATGGATAATCTGATGATATTTTCTTCATGCAGTAAAAATTACAGCAATACAGTGTCTTGGAGAATGCCAGCCAAGTTACTGCAGGATGGCCTCAATGTTTAATGAGTAGCCTGAGGTGGTATTTGGAGGGGTAGCACAACCCAGAAAGGATCATCTTAGCCTAAAATGGCAAAGTGCCTGCACCATTCTGGAAAAGATGCCGGGGCTGAGCTAGTTATTTTGTCACCGGGTCTTAAAATCCATCTGTTTAGGGGTATGGAATGACCTGAGTTATTGGTATGAATTGTGAAACTGTTTATCTGGATAGCAAAAAAAGCTGCATCGGTTGTGTTGAACACAGAGGTCTGCAAAGGTTTTGGGAGATTTCCCATCCCTTGGTCTTCCCCTCAACGTCCACCTTGTTCCTGTCCTCGTGTGCTACCACGAGCACTGCACACAACAAGTGTGTGGCACGTAACGCACACTCTCAGCAGATGAAGCAATCAGCAACATCTCTACTCCCTGAACTCTGCTAGCCAAGGCTCCACTCAGCTCGTTGTGTCCAAGTCAGAATTCCCTCATCCGCTTGGAATTCTTGTTTTAAAAACACAGAAGCTGATTTTAGAAACACAAAAGCCAATGAGAACTGCGAGAGCGCTGCACCTCTGGGAATCCAGCCCACATCCCTTTTGTTTTGAGTGTAGGATAGATCCTAAATGAGAAACCTTTTGTATTTTGGAAACTAAGAAGGAGCTGAAGCAAACTTCTTCATACTTGGCAAAAACAGAATTGCTCTTGATGGAGACCAAGCATGGAAAATTCTGGTCTGAGAGGATTATGTTTGTCAAAGTTATGACAAGTCTGAACAGAGAGTTTTACATAGAAATCCCTCTCATTTTACTGTCTAAAGTGACAGTAGAATATATTTATGCAAAAAATAAAATATGAGAGGTTAGATTTATACTCACCAAACAATTACTAGTAAGCAAAAACCAAAACCAGATCAGCATAATGATGTTTTTGTCAAGCGTAACAATTTTGGTTTGGCCCAAATGCACAGACACAGATTTGGACTTTCTGTCACAAGTTGCCAAACATTTGTTTTCATTTATATCTCTGTATTTGTGCATGTGCATATTGACAAAGGGGATTTGACTCCAAGAACAGAGTTATTATCCAAATCCCAAGACAAATCCCTCTATTGACTTCACTGGGAGTTGGATCAGCACCTTGGTGAGTATGTTCAAAAGAGAGTGTCCAGAGTTAAACTATCTTTACTTTTGCCTAATGAGTTCTTCATCCAACTCTCATTGAAAACAATTAAGTCTTTCCATTAACTTCAATTACTCTTGGATCTGGGCTTAAAACACAAATTTTGTCTAATAGGACATGTGGAGGCTATCCTATTAAGCATGTTTCAATCACATGAGGGCACAAAAATTTAAAGACAGAGAGCTGAAAGCCAATATTAACTGAATATTGGAGGTTAGAAAAATGCAAAATTAGTAACTTTTAAAAAGGCATGGTTGCTGCAATAAATCATTAGACTTCATTATCTTAAAACCATTTTTAGTGTTTAAAGATGGCTGAACTGTTGCTGCCTCTTCGTCAGTTCTGGTTCAGAAAAGCATTCAGACAGCAGTTGAGCAATGCAACTTAAGTGTCAGCATAACTCCTCTCTTAAGGAGGGGAGGAATTAAGCACATGCTTTAGTGATTTCCTGACCTGAGGCCTTTATTTTCCTTCTGTGAATATTAGTGAAAGTACCTTTTTGTTCATAGGAGCACTCATGAAAAGCACATTTTGAGCCTCTGGCTCAGATTTGCTTAATCTAATCAAGGAAGAGAAAGTCACATGATGTATATTAGGTAACCAGTTGCACAATTTGTGGGTGACCATTAAATCATTTCAGATAGTAAAAATTGTAATAACTTGCAGCATGCTCTCAGATAATTCATAAACATAATACAGGGCTGTTCTCTACTTCTGGATGTTCTCTCAGGGAGGAATTCTGGAAGACAAACACAAACTCCCAAAAGAGGCTTAAGATAGACTATTTTATTATAAGGTAAAAACCTCCATAATTCCCTGCCAGTGTGAAAGAAGCTGCTATTATCTGCCTTGCTCTGAAGTTTTTCTGACTGAATGCACTTACATCCAGGCTAAACAGATCTCCAAACAGTCATGCTTAAACTACACCTGAAGAAATTACAAAAGTACCAAAAACCCTCACAGACACCTTCAGGTACTTTTCAAACAATATTACCAATTTTATTTATGCGAGCTCAGGCGAATACAGCATTTGTGTGAAAAAAGGGCATATTCGTGGAACACCTTTGAGAACACACAGGAAAGCATTTTGTTTTTATGTTTTACATGTTTATGTGCGTATTCCATATGTTCTACTTAGGCAAACATTTAAGCAGAGATTTCTGGGTCAAATGACCTCATTTATTGTTTGTAAACTAAGCTATCTAATCTGGCTCAGCGTCTTTTCATCATATGGTGTGAGTCAAATAAACTCATCTGCTGCTTAGGCTAACAATTATAGGGCGTGTTCAAACTCAAACACGAGCTCAGGTCAGGCCGGGGCCAAAATGGAGCAGAGACCTTGCAGAAGAGTGCTTTGGGCCCCTGAACTCAGTGCCATGAGATCACTCATTTTTCATTCTTCTGCAGGAAATGCTTAGCTCAGTTTACTTCAACTGGCTATAGTTGATGCCAACCTGCCATGCAGAAGCCGTAAACACCCTGAAAATGGGGTAACTGCAGGAGTTGCTAACTGGCCCAAGCATCTCTGTGCATGTCTCACAGAAAGGTTCTCTTTATCACTGCAGAAAAACATCTGTAGGGTACCTGTGTTACTATGGCAGTAGGCAGAATAGGCTGAGGACACAGAGGAGCGTAAATATACTGATTTTCTTTTTCCTTTTGCTTTTACCTAGAAACACCCAAACTGCTTCAGTCGTCTTCTACCCACATGTGAACAGAGGAAAATACTTTCTCACTTTCTATTCAGCAGAAGCCAGTACATCCAGTGTTTTGGGAGAAGAATTTTGTAGGTTACTTGAATCAACAGGTAGGGCACATCCTTTAATGGTGAGGCAGTCTCAAGTGTACGTGATGAATTTTACGTTTTTCACTGCTGGGAGGGGAACTCTGGGAACTGGATCATCTGGAGTCACAGAAGGAATCAAGTAGATTTATTAAAGAGCCTGGCTAGATATAAACTCCCTCCTACAGAGGATCTATTGAAGAGCATTCCATAGTTTTTCTTCTACTCAGCTGAGCATTTTGTTTCCAGGGTCTGCAGTTTCATGTTAGCCTGTTACAGCTACAGGGGATATTAGTCAGTATTTCTCTGAAGTTCTATTTCAGGTCAGAAAGACTAATCTCCAATTAATCCCTGTCAAGTGCAAGGTGTTTTTTGAAGACTTACAGCCAGCCAGTGGAAAATAGCAGGCATTGGGACATAGTGGACTTCAGGTTTCTGATCCTGGGCTTTTCCTTTCAGCTGCTGAGAAACCGGAGATTTACATCCTTGGCTGTTTGGGGAACAGAGTTGCATATGGAAGCCACACGTTTGACTTTACATTTCTCTTTGGACCTTTTAACTTGTACCCTCTTAAACAGTGTCAGTGGGTTTGATTCCATAATCTATATGGAGCCTGGAATGAGACACAGCTATGTTTGGCCCTTTGCCACACAAGTCTGATACTGCATAAATGCACAAAAATTACTTGCATGCAAGTCTGGCCTTCGGCTAGACTCCCTCAGGACTGAAGGAGATTGCAAATCCCAGCACACTGTGGACACTGTGAGCATTTCTTCAGCCGTCTGCAGCATGTTTCTCCCTTTGGATGGAGTGTGAGGGAGAGAGTCTGCACTGGAACAGCATGGTCACATTTTAGAGGGTGGAGGAAGAGACTATGAGGGATGAAATAGCTAGAAAATTATAGTGAAATGAGCCCAGTGAAAGGAAATTTCATCTTAATTCTTGAAGGTTTAAGATAGGAACTCATTGCTTTGCAGTGCAAGAGAATCAGATCATGATCTGACATTTGAGACAGGAGGAAACATGGTGTGTTGTGGTATACTTTTAGTGAAGTGCCTCAATCTGACCCTAAAAATACAGAATGGCATTTTCCAGTAGGTAGAATAAGGATCAGGTTGAACTAGCTCCTTCTAAACTTGAAGACTGAAATAGATTCCAAAAATACTCATCTGGGGCAGAAACAAAAGTTATTCCTGGGAAAGACAGTTTTATGGCAAGAATTATGTGTTTTTTTAGCTAAAGACACAATGTTTCACCATGAGAGTGGCTTAGTGAAGGTCATCTACAGTAGACTGCATCATCATCCTCCTAATTACAGAGGATGACTAATCGTGTATCCTCCCTTTTCAGTTTGGAAGTTTGCTTTTGAGCCAGCATGGGTTTGATGCCAGATTCTCCTGATGTCTCAGAGTTCAGTGAACCAGCATTTAGCTCATTTCTTTGTACATCTCACAGTGTAACTTCATCATAACTTAGCAGCAATATCATGATACAGTTGTCCCAAAGAAACTAAAACATGGGACACCTTGTGTGTTTGGTGTAGCATTCCATGATAGATTTGATATTCTCTCTCTGTATTTTATATTATATACAAGTATAAATAATTGTCTTTATTAAGATCACGAAGTTTTGCTAGATTCAGTATGCTAAGTGTGCAGTGCTCTGTGCAGGGGAAAATTCTTTTCCTTGAAGCATGAAGTGAGCACTAGAAATTACCTCTGTTCATTTGCATGCTTATGAAATAATACAAAGGCAAAGCAAGTTATCCCTTCATTTAGGAGAGGAAGCTGCAGTTTTGACTCCATCTATAGTCTTCTGGAGAATTTGTCTTTTTTGGGAATGTTGTTTGTGATTTATATTTCTAATTGTCATTAGTATGCACGAGTGTTGCCTTTTCTTTAGTAAAAATACAGAGGGATTTGTATAATTGTTTTATTTCAATCACACCTTTGGCCTTGGAGTTAAGGAAAACTGAAGAAATAAGGAAAAACTTTTAAAAATTCTGCAGTTCCAGCTCTATTTCTATTGGTCTGTCTATCAACATATTGCAAGCAGGAAAAAGTGAAACATCAGGAGCAAGGAAAAGAGGCCAAGGACCTTTTAGGTATGGGACAGGTAAATCTCATGGATTTTGTTAGAAGCCTGGCTTATCCTCATTTAAACAAGAAAGCTGAAGACATGGATGGAAGTCATGCAATTCATTTGATATTCCCTTGAGTTGTTTTTTTCCATTCTCTGCTTTCCATGGAGTCTAACTTGGGCAGTGGGAATTGTGGCAATTATGTCCATGCATATTTAAAATTTGTTTTAATTCTTTTGTATGTAGCTACTGTAAATACAGGGATTTTCTTCCCCTACTGATTGTATGTGATGACGCTAATTTGAAATCTAGCATTCCACCAACTCCCTAAGATCTGAATGCTGTTAAGGGAAAACACTCCCTTACAGGAGGTCAACAATTCTGAGAGTTTCAATGAAGGTTAATATTCAACAACAGGGAAAAAAAAAAAAGAAAAAGGAAAAGAAAAGTCTTTGCTTTACTTTAGGAAGCAAACAATGTAAAACAGAGTTAACAAAACAGAAGGCAGAATAAAATGAGCAAGATTAACAAGTTTTCTTGAAAGTCATCCTGTAGGCATGCAGACAGACATACTTGTGACTAGTTATTGAGATTGACATAAGTAGCTGATGTGAATGTGGTGATGAAAGCGATGAAGATCAATAAAAAGTCACAATCCCATTATGGAAGTAATGCATTCTGCGTAATGTGCAAGCACATCTAAAGAATGTCACCCTAAAGAATGAAAGCTGGTTTAAATCATTAGGCAGAAGCTAGCATCTTGATAATGGCAGCCTTACTTTGCTTCCCGGGATAATTATTAAACTGACCAAAGCATTTTGTGGATTTGATGGTCTGCTGAAGATATAAACATACAAGGGTTTCTGCAAACCATCAGTGAAGTGTTGTCCAGCTTCTGCAGTACTCAACCACCAACACTGCCAGGAATGCTCATATCAAATTAATTATGAGAATTGTGAAAACACCACCAGCAGGGACCACACCAATGGCTCTCCCTGCAACCTGGGACTCCAGAGCAGTGCTTCCACAAAGCTGAACTCACTGCAACACTGGAAACAGCACTATGAATTCTTGTGGGTTTCTCTTCTTGTTTCTTACAAAAATGAGTGTGCTGATCAGTGTCAGCTCTCCATATATTTTCCATAAAGAGCTTTGGTTCTTAAAGTCATAATTAGCTTTGAACTTTTCAAATGGTTAAGACGTGCTTGTTGTCCTTCTCTTTGAGGCTTCTCAGAGGCAGCTGATCATTCCTGGGGGTTTTTCATATGACTTATGTGTATTGCTGTGCTATCAGTCAAACACTTTTTGCCGGGCAGGGAAAACACAGATCACAAAGAGGGCTGTGTGCATTTTCCTTGAACCGTGCTTCAAAAGTGTGTGGAGGACAGATAGGCAAACAACAAAGCTACTCTGTAATCGAGGAGAAGGGCACTGGGAAAGTCCATCTTGCTTCTTTAGGTTCCCCTGCAATGTGAGATCATTGGTAATGAAGCAATTTCGAAGAAATCTGTTTTTTTGGTGTTAGCAGATCAGGTTTTGCCTGCCCAAAGCAGATGAATGTTTTCTGAGGATAGGAGGAAAAAGAAGTGGAGGGGTGGAAGGTACACTTTTAGTACTGTCTCGCTTATTTCCTAACCATATTATAAATCTTTTCAGTACATCTCCACTTGCAGGATCAGGCATGGCATGTGTTGGAGATGGAGCTGAAGAACTGAGAATGCTGGCAAGCCAGGTGCTGGTCCTTGAGCAAGGCTGTCTACAGCAACAGGTAAAATTTCAGTTCTCTTTTATTGTAGACACAAAGTTTGAGAAGAACAACTCTCCCTGACAATGAGGACATGGATCCTGACTCCTTTTCCCCTTCAGTGCTCTCTGACCCTGATTTAGTACTATGAGTATTTTTCTTCTGTGAGGAAGAAATAACACAAACCTCTAGGACTTCTCCTAGCAGGGGGAGAAAAGGCCATAATGGCATGTCTTGCGTTGTGATCTGTCACTGATGGTTTCATTGGAAGTTTTTATTGAAAAAGCTGTGTAGGGGGGATAAAAACTCCAGCAAACAGCTTGCCTGATACTTTATCTGTAAAGCATACAGTGAACAAATCTCTGACTGGTAAAAAGTGTTTCTGAACTCTCACAAGGTGTGTTTTGTTTGTAATCTTAGGTCTAGAAACACCAAATCATAAGCCTAGTCTGGTGCTTAACACTCTCCATGCCAACAAAATAGACTTTTAGTCTAGGATGGATTTTTTTTGTGAACAGTTTATAATCCATATCAAAATAAGGATTTGTGGAGGAGTGCTGACACAAATTTAGAACAGGATCCAATAAAAATCTATGGCTTCTGGTGTGCAGAAAAATGCAGAAGGTCACAGTCCTTGTCTAAAGCCCCCTACCCCCAAAAAATGAACAAAAAATTTGTCTTTTTGGAATGTACATAGCTTTTTGTGGTGCCAAAGCCAAGTAAAAAAGGGAATAATTGAATGTGGCCCCTAATAACAGCAATGCAAATGTTTCCTTCTGTGTGTTTTGCAACCTTTTCTTGTATAATAAGTGACATTACATTTTGGAGTGTAAGAAACAGTTTTTGGATACACAGTCTTAAGAAGAGAAATAAGATTTTATGAGTTAAGGTAGGGTGAATGACAGATGGGAAAGAAAAATCAATTTATTTAACGTTATCTGCACTCAAAAACCCAGAAATTGGGGTGTGTTTCCTAGCTGGTTTTTCAACCGAACACAATCTGTAGCAACGGTGCTGTGTGGCAGGAAATTATCTGAAATAATGAACTGGTCAAGTACACTAAAACTGATACCCTTCTCATCAGCATCCAAAATATGAAACCTGCCAAAAAATTCTAATTGCAGTTAGCTCTGTCCAAATTATTTTATTACTTGCCAAGAAGGGCTTTGAAATATTTGGCAGAGGCTTCTACCAGGAGAGAAATGAAACAAAAGGGAATGAAGTGGAACACAATAACGAAATATCCCTACCCCCTTGAAAAATAGCAGGTTTGGGGGTTTAGCCCTTTCATGAAGAGCTGATAACTCTATAACCCAAACTAAGTAACAAATCAGAAATAAATTATCAAGGCTAAACAAATCAGACTCAGCTAAAAAGCCTTCCAAACTTAAAGGTGTTTCTTGTTAGAGCAGCTGGTTTTGTCACAAGGTGTGTTGATATTAAACATCAAATAAAAAGAATCTTGCCATACATTTACCTTGGTACACAGCTATGATCCATGAAGTAATGCACAGAAATGTCACCGACTAAGCCAAATCTGAATTAAGCAATCATGACATAACTAAAGAAGAGCTTCAAGAGAGTTCCACGACCTTGCATTGCAGCCCCAGGCAACAAAGACCACAGCCCCTGTCTCTCTGTAAGAACAGTGACTTAAATTGTTTCTCATCTGGGACTAGTCCGCAAAAAAATAAAATCCATTTCTTTTTTTTTATTTTCAAGTATTCAAGGCTCTATTTGCTGTGATTTTTCTTTATGATATAATAAAGTATGCTGAAAATAACATCCAGGCTCTCATACCTGTTAAGCCCTCGGTGTTGTATTTAGGGGATACCTTTGACTGTAGCATGACAGGTCAAAGGTGGTGTTTCAATGAGTTGATTTTGATGTCATTACTGCCCATGGCTCTCACAAATAAAATCCACGGCAGGTTTGAGCTGTGCAGATAGATTCGAGTTCTTTAAGGGCATCACCTGCCTGGATTCTGCTGCCTTGGCCACAGCCCTGCTGTGCCTTCCATCTCCTCCAACACCTCTGGCTCTGTCGGGGCTGACAGTGGGAAGCACAAAGTGTTTCTGGATCTGGCACTCCAGCGCCAGTGAGGGCACTCCTGCAAGAGGAGGGAACAAAACCCGAGATGCTGGCCACAGCCAGCTCCCTCCACCTTTGCAGCTCCCAAGGGAAGCCAGAGGGCCAGGAATTGATTAGAGGACCCAGGTCAGAGATTTGTGAACTCTGGATTTGGCAGGCAAATGGAGGAGGAATGGGTTCTGGGGTATTGTGTTTTAAGATGCATTTATTCATAACTAAGAAAGCTGCAGACATATTGTGTTACTGCATAAGGATCTTAAGCAGATGTTTAGATTTTACAGAGAAGGGTGTGTGGAGACATTTTCAATTTTCCTTTAGTTTTAAAAAAGTTCATGGCTGCCTTTGGTTTTACATGCTAACACCTATAGGGAGACGATCTAACTCAGTATGTCAGATAGCTTGAATATGAAGACTTTTTAAAACAGTTTTTTCCTGAGTAGGCTAAATAAATTGAGGTAAATGTGTTGTCTCCTGCCATGACAGCAGAGCCAGTATGTGTTGTTTGCAAGGAAGATTGAAAGAAAACAGTAGAGGAAACACACAGAGTAAGATTTCTCAGACTTTTCCATAATGTGATCATAATTTAACAGAAGGATTATGTAACTGATCAGTTTATTTGTTTCATAGTTGCTTGGCTTTCTCTAGTTTCCATATACATTCACATAGCAGGCTTGGTGAAGCCACACAAATTGGTATTTGGAAAATGTGCTGTGTACAAGGAGTAAGGTTATCTTAGTTTTCTGGTTATATGATTCCTTAGGAGTTTTTGGGTATTTTTAAAATAGGAAGGCCATATCAATGATGGCATTGTCCCTGTGAAACACTGTGGGTCAATGATCTCTGCCAGTCTCCCTGCTGCAAAGCATATGCACTGGGAACATCTACCTGCACATTTTAGTCCAGCTCAGGGCTTTTGAAGACAATCTAGCAGTTGTCCACACTTACCTTGTTTTGATATGCGTTGGCAAAAGGTTTTGGAGAAGGTGAACAAGATTCCTTTCCAATGAAACTATGCTGGAAGACACACTCCAGCACTGCAGCTAATGCACTCCAGCTGCTAAAGGGCTTTCAGGAACCTGGAACCTGACTGGTCCAAAGTTTCACAAATAACCAACCAAACAAAAAAATCTGTAGGACTCATAGTCCTACCCCTCAAGAGCTTAGTGTGTGGACTTTGGGTCCTCAACAGCAAATTTTTAGCTTGAGAAGTCTCTCTGTTGGTTGTACGTGCTTATGCTTAGATAAAGTTGCTTTTAGAGAGCTCTAGTTTCAACTTGGAGAATTGTTTTGAGAATATTTCCACTCAGAGTTTGTGATCTGTGTTGTTTTCCTTTCTAATGTGATTTTGAATAATCTATCTCTATTTTGCCACTGGTTTGCAAGACACAAGAAAGAAATCTGTACAAAAATATAAAATTGAAATTACTCTGTTCTCCAGTAAATATTTAAGTGATATTTTTTTGTGGAATCTGATCTGGGACATATATGTACACCTTGTTCAGAGATAAAAACTCTAGACACTGGAATAGTGTTTCCAAGTACTGGAACAATGCACATTCCCCTTGAACTTCACGAGATCCTGCACAGGAACAGGAGCCTGCCCAGGCAGATCCTATTGTAAGGTCTGATTCTAAAATACTGAAGAGGCTGAGGCACGGGATATGGGTGAGCACCCAGGGAAAAATATGTGTCCTCCCCTCTTGGCCTATGTCATACATGTTTTGTAATCTCTGCTGCTCATGCCACAATGCAAAGGGATCACTTTTCTGTGGTTGTGGTGCTTGTTATTCTCTCTAAAATAAGATATGGTATGTATTTCCAAGCCTCCATGCGCCATGTTGGCCTTCTTTTGCTGGAATCAAGTAATGAGAAAATATGCAGGAGTGTAAATTAAATGACATGAGAACTGGGATCCCTTTAAATATTTTTTTAAAATTTCTCCCCATTCTGGCACGAGGCAATGTGTTGGTGAGTCCAACAAAAGCATGGAATATACAAATACTATTTAACACGAGCTGCATGGGTCCCAAATTTCCAAGAAGATGCATCAGACGTAATAGTTAGCGCTTCGTATCCTTACAATGGAAAATAGCAAGAGCTCTAAAGCTGAGATTATCCTAAATGATGATTATTCAAGCTCTTTAGATCTCTATCTGCAGATGAACTTGTAGTCTTCTTGCTTCTGAAAGTAAATACATTGTATTTTAATAGTATAAATATGGAATTAGGAGTCTCAGAGCAGGTATCTGAGACTAACAAGTTGGGGTTTTTTCTTCTAAATTTTGCCAGTTACAATTTTGGAATAGTGCTTTAGACTTTTCTTCAAATTCTGTTCAACTACATTTAAGGATTCTGCACTTCTAGTCATGGGAATAATTTGGTTTTAGCGAGCAGTTGGCTTGAGTTGTTACTGATGGAGTTTTATATACGAAAATATAAAGCATCTAGTTTATTATAAATGTAAAGTCCAGATGATTTATAGCCAGTGTCTAAATCATGATTTAAGACCTTTTAATTCCTTACCAATTCTGGGATGGTTTGGCAGGTAGTCAAGTCTCTGATTAAAATTTGAGCAATCCATGTTTTAGCCTATACCTCTCTGTCTATATTCTAGTGAGAATGGAAAAACCACTGAAGGTAAGAAACTGTCAGAAGAGGTCTTGTCCTCAGCCCCCCCCGAAGGAAGCAAATGGAAAAAGAGAAGGCATCCCTGGTTACTTTTTGCAAGCTTTTTAAGCTGTAAAGTAAGGGCACGGTCTTGACCCAGCTGCTTCTACTGGGGTAGCTCCTGGAATTCCCTTCTCTGTCCTTTTATCTGGGTTTCTTGGAGAGAATTCAAGATGCTGTGCTGTCACCCTGTGTGGGAGATTAGCTTTCCCAGACAAGATATTTTGATATTACCTTATCACGCTCTATAACTTCCTGAAGGGTGGTTGTAGACAGCTGGGAGTTGGTCTCTTTCCCCAGGCAGCGACTGACAGAATGAGAGGACACAGTCTTAAGCTGTGTCAAGGTAAATACAGGTTGGATATTAGGAAGAAGTTTTTCACGGAAAGAGTGATTAAATATTGGAATAGTCTGCCCGGGGAGGTGGTGGAGTCACCATCCCTGGATGTGTTTAAAAGAAAACTGGATGTGGCACTTGATGCCATGACCTAGTTGAGGTCTTAGGGCTGGGTTGGACTCGATGACCTTGGAGGTCTCTTCCAGCCTACACATTCTGTGATTCTGTGATTCTATGTCTCAGCATGCAGAACGTTTGGTTCAGTGAACAAGACAAAGGAAATGGGTGTAGTGCTGCATAGTGGGTACTACAGAACCAAATATCTGGGCCATGGATTGTACTTATATGTATGTTCCATATGGATGTCTTTTAGTATGTATTTGTGTACGTGCAACTGTAGATATATATATACACACACATATATATATACATGCATACATATATACATATTCTTCTGATGTATTACAGGCACTTGGCCTGTTCTTTGTTGTCTTTGTTCATTGACTTTTCTGTGCAGTAAGTTTATCTAACATGGGTTTTTGCAATTAGTACTGGATATTGTGAGAGCACCTTAACCTGGGATTTGGTCCATCATAACATCTTGGATAGACCTGAGAAACTAAGAAAGATTGCATGAAAACAGGTGCCACGATTGTTACTGATATATTTGGGCTGATATGGAACTGCCAAGTTTCTTGTTTTCTCTTGTCAAGCTCCCTGTACCAGGGATAGTTTTAAATGGCAGAATTTCCGGACTCACTCTGTGTATGTGAAACTATATATTGAGGAGAAATTTGATGTAACTGCAGATCAATGAAAATATGTGACGGAAGAGCTTGAACCTAACTTTAGGCAAAACAAAATAATGTTTCAAGAAAGACGATGGAAAGAGAAAGGATACTATGGACATGCCAGTTTCTTGTGAAACCAATAAAAATTATTCATTCTTAGATAGCATTTAAAGTACTTCTATTAAGTAAATGGCTCCTTGCCTTTATATTAGCTGTGACCAGTCTAGATAGATGCATTTTAACATGCTATGAATGTAATCACCCAATTTTGAAAAGGCAATGTTTATTCTATTTTTAGATTTTTGTTTGCATAATTTCTCTGAAGAGATGATCATGTAATACTGGTTGCGTTGTATGCCAGAGCTGTGGAATCATTCCCAGTCCTTTCCTTACATCTTTTTTTCTGATGCCTAGATTCCTATTTGGGAGAAAAATGTCCCCAAATTATAAATATATAGCCGTGAAAAAGTTAGTGACTCTATGTAGTCTCCATTTTTATCCTGCAAGGGGTAAATGGAAGTCCTTTGGGGGTGTGTGATGTATGTGAATGTATTGGACTCTTGCTTACCACTTCAGAATAGTTCCTTGCTCATTTTTTCTAGCCAACTACTTGTAGATCTTTGCAGATTTTAGAGCTAAAAAAAGCCTGCAAAACTGTAAACATGTTCAGTCATGTGGGAATCTATCAATCTCGTACATCTTGGAAATGCAAACCATATTTTGAAAGAAGATGATAAATGAGAAGACAGTATGAAGCTAAACCTAAGATTGCACTTGAGGTTTGCTTAGTCTTTACTTGGCAAGCACTTAGATCTTTTCTTCTGCTGTTCCGTATCCATGGTGCCAGCTCTGTGACTCCTTTTCTATGTTGTATATTCCCCCTGTAGGTTGACATTCTTTGTTGAGAAAATCAGGAGGACCAAAAGGGACGAGGGGGAGTTATTGACTTGTCTTCTGATGGCAAAGTAGAATTTTTGTGTGTGTCTGCCCAGTTTGAGAAATGCCTGCTTGGAAATAGAAGGGTGGATAAGAAGTGCTAAAGAAAACTTTCACACATCATGGGCAACATTTTAGGCCATTTCCCCTGAAATACACAAGTTACACCATCTATCATGTAGTATCTTCTTCTCATTCTTTTTTTCCTTCCCTGATCTCTCTACTTTAGTTTCTTTGCTCATTTTATTATTAGGCACTTTTACAGGAAACAGGATTTATGGTCTCCTTTTGCTAATAAATGTTAAGGAATATGACTTAAACTGGAGAATACACAGCAGGAGATGATGAGCTCTTAATAAACAAATATCCTGTTTTCATGCAAATATTCTTAGTAACGCAAACAAAACAAAGCAGAGGAGGAAAGGCAGCCAAAGTGTTATACAAGCTGTATTGTAATTAAATAGAAGGGATTTCAGAATTTTCCAGAGGGCAAGAAGAGTTTCAAGTTATCCTTCAGACTTTTCCAACTCTTTCCTTCAGATGGTTTCGACCCATAATGTTGGATGGAGGGTTGGAAAAGTAGAATTGGAATATTGACAAAGTAAGCTGAGAACTTCACAAAATTCTCAGTGCCTTGTCTTGTTCCATATCTTCTCCTCAGAAAGAAGTCCTGACCTTAGAACTTGGCAGACTGTATTGCTTGAGGATTTTGGAGTTTTTAAGAAGTTTCTAAGGTCATGTTATTGTCCTCATTCTGGTGAGAATACCGTCTTCCTCCACAGCCATAAACAGGATCACATCTGCAAAAGGTATCGACTTAGGTAATTTGCCTTAACATAGTGTTTAACACTGATCCGTATTAACCTGCTGAAATGAAACTTAAAAGCTTTACTGATGGTGTAATAGTGGCATGAAGTCTGGGGAGTGATTAATGAGAAAGGAAAATCGAGATCATCTGGTCATCTGGATGCAGCAAATAGTGTGTCTGAATATGGCCAAATACCTCTTACATCCACTAGCCAAGGGGACAGCTCTAATTACAGGAGAAGGGTCTCCAACTTGGAAAGAGTAAATAAAGAATTGGGAATCAAAATGGATAATACCTGATTGCTACCTTCTGGACTACTGCTGTGGCCAAAAAAGCTGATATGATCCATACACAAATAAGCAAAGAAATCCAGGGTCTTGATGCAGTGTCTTTGGGGGTTTAGTATGCCCCAACGTCATGAATTCAAGTTGGATGGTCAAAAGCTGATCAGAAAACAAATGTCAGGATCAAGGGCAAGGGGGGGTTAGGAAACATGTGTATCTTATATTTATATTTATACTGTTTTTCCTTACTATGAGAAGCTTAATGTGCATTTCAGTCTGTGCTGACGCATACTTCTAAGGTGAACTAAACTTGAAAATTTGGGTTACCAGTGTAGCAAAGAAAGCTGTCAGAAGATCCAAGGACTTCATGTTGATACCTGGATAAATTTAGATTAGAAAGGAAATGGACACTTTTAGTCACCACCGGAGAAATTTTCTAAAGGCTGTTCTGGAGCCTGCCACACTGATAATTTTTTACATTGGAATTGTGCTCTTTTACAAAAGAGAACTGGAATATTCACATTCATCCAAAGTGTATGTTTTGTTCTTGGGATTAGCTGCACCAAAGACAAAAACTAGTGTTAGTTTTTGCACACTTTGGATCCAGAAAGCTTTGACCCAGACTTTGGGCCCAAATTAGTTTCTGAACTTTTGTGGCTAGCTCATATCTTGCTTATGGCTCGAACCAAAACTTAGCTCATGAACATGTTTGAATTTCAGAAGCAGTCATTTAAATAGCCAAAATTTGCAGCTGGCTCCAAACTTTCTATTGTGTTGAAACAATATCTGGCTTCAGCTATCCTTAAATATGGGCAAAGTCTGGATTTGAACTTTACAGCTTCAAAGCTTCTGTTTTATCTGTGTTGCCCTCACGGGATTGCAGGCATATACTCTGAGTACTACTTTGTAAATGCCACATAGTTACTGACTTTGCCAAGGGATAAGGTCTTCTGTTTGCTGAAATGACGGAATCCAAACATTTTAAACATTTATCAGTTTATTTCCAAAACATCAATACCATCTTTGGAAAGAGCAGAGGACAGATATAACTCACTGATTTTTTATATCATCACAACATCATCTTCATTCTTTTACTAGCTTTCATTTATACTTGAAGAAGGAACTATGTCTAAAAATTATAATTTCTTGGAAGTTTATGTTTGCAACTAAACTAAATTTGTTTCAGTTGATAGTGTGATAAGAACAACACCTAGAAGAGCTTAGTGGTGTGGTCAAGGTAGTTGTAAGTGGAGCAGTAATGTTCAGAGGCTTGAAGCTGAGGTACAAACTCAACTAGTCTGCAGCATGGAAAATGGATGAGCAGCCATCCTGACAGACACATGTGCAGATTCTCCTCCGTCACTGGGGAACTCCTTCCACTAAAATTTGTCATATTTCTAATATTAATAAAAAAATCATTGCTTGATTATCCTTCATCTCAAGAAAACACCTGAGAATAATTGAGTCTGGGCCAACAAATCCAGGTCCCTAAAACTGAGGGCCAAATATATACAGAGATGTTTAGTTGAGATGGCTTAAATAACACCTACTCTGTAGGCCCCTTGGCTGCAGGTGCCATGGCCTCAACGAGATTTAGACATGGTAGAAGACAGAATGTCACCCTTACATTCTCTCTTCTCTGGTGTCCTCTTGCCATATAAGTGACAACATTTCCCAGATTAACCTACTGATAGTCATTTCAGCTTAAGTTCTTGAAGCATCAAATTGATACTTGAAAAAGGTTTCTTACACTGTCAGGTAATAATGGCTATTAAAAACTTATTGGAAACATTATTTTGGAAGTTTTGAATTTATCAAAATACATTGACCTCTAAAGTTTTAAGACATGGTGACTTGGAAAAAAGTTCTTTTTTGCAGTCTAGGCCATAATAATGTGATACATTTTCGTAAATTTGAATTAAGAATCTTTATGCTAACATCTTCCTTGGTTTCACTTTTTAAAGATATGAAATCTATCTAATTCATCTTATCCCATTTAATTTCTTTTATTGCAGAAAGAAAATACAAATGCATAATATATATAATTATATAGTCCTGCCGATTTTATTTTCTTACATTATTGATGTATATTGATTTGTATATTATAATCCCACTTAAAATATCAATATCGGTTCCTCTGTGGCATGAGAAAACTGAATTTTGATTGCCAGATACCATAGTATGTCCAGCAGAAAAATGTTGCCATACAGCACATTCAACTTTGCTCCCTTCCCTGTTGGACTGGAAAATATTTTAATGACTTCAGTTTTTAAAATACTGCCAGGACAGCTATGGGCATTGCATGCTTTCAAAAATTCAAATAAAACACATAATTTCAAGTTAACCTAAATTTTAGTCATATAAACATTTGATTAGGAATGAGCAAAACCTTAAATAAGAATGAAAAAATGAATACAAAGCATCTGTTACACAGTTTATGTAACTTGATCTGTGGTAGATTTAAGTCCTCTTCTGAGGTTTATATAAAATTGCACGTCTGATTTAAAGGGACATTATGCACTTTAAAATTTCTGTATTAATAGACCTTGTAAGTGCCAGGTGCCAGGGATTGTTAATTTTTCCTTTCAGTATGTTCCCTCAGTTCTCCACCATATTAGTATTCTACTTGCTCTTGTGGCAGAAGATCTCTGCCCATGGCTTGTGTGTCCTGCATTGCACTTTTGTAAGTCATTCCCCAAACGCTGGCCTTTGCAATAAAAGCATCAGCTGAAATGCTATTTCTACTTTCTTTCATCCAATTTTCTTTCTAAAAGATTTAAAATAAGGTTGTTTTGTTTTGTTTTTAAATTTCAGATCAGCAGCTTAAACAGACTGAAATTTCTTCAAAATGAATTTCATAAGCTGTTGGATTTTTTTCCACAAATACTTTACCAGAGAAGATGCATTTGGTGTTTGTTTTCTATCCTTTCAAAAATGTATTTCTCTTCTGGTAAACTTGGAAAGGCACTCCAAAATACTTTGTGCAGGTATCTGATGTTAAATTTGGCCCTCAGAATATGCATTCCAGTGTCATTTTTGTGTGACAGTTTTTGTCATTTGGTGTAATGGCTTCTGAACCAACACTTGGAACCCAAGACTGATCTTCGTGTCAGCAGTGGAAAATGTACGTAAATCTCTTGAAAACAGATGAAGGTCTGAGCTGGCCCTTTGGTGAAAAGCTGCCTGTTTTGGAGATCATTATTTTTTCAGGGTTGTGAGGTATTCTTCTAACATTTAATTTCTGTTTAGGGAATCTGTAATAATCTTGATGTTTTGCTTGATCTGCTTTCTCTAAGAATTGTACTGACTCCCTGGAGCCCATTCAAATGCTTTTAAGCACTACTTTTTCAAACTTTTTCTTGTTAAGATGATGGTCCTGCGTGGTCACAAGGGTGATGTGAGGGCTGATGTTCAGGGATACAGAGCAGTTTGAGTATGTTTTGATTCAATGTGTCTAATATCCCCCTCTCTTAATCTGTTTGTTGAATATGTCAAAAACTCCCCTATTATTTGAAATCTCATTATATGATGTTGCTGTTTGCTGGATGGTTTGTTACTCTCAAGGTCACCCAGTGTGCTCTTACTCCATGTCTTGATTTAAGCTAAATATGTTTGGAGAAAGAGAAGGAAACATACCTGCAGACACAAATTTCTTAAATTCTTGGAGTCTTTTATTCAATTTTTCAATGTTCATTTTTGTGCCCTCAAACACACCAAAGTTTTTCTACAATTGACTCTTCATTATTATCCTGTTTTCTCCTTTGGTATCCCTGACTCCATTTCACCTCCAGAATGAACACTGTTGTTAACCTTTGAGTAATTGTCCTTCCTTCCTCATTGATATTCTAAATGAGTTTTCTGGCACTAAATTAAAATTTCTTATTTTCCCCTTTGGAGGCTCCATCTGCTTGTTTGTTTCTCTTTTCAAAGCAACCTCTTCCTTTGCTCCCTCACTGTGTGGACCTGGGGAATGCATTTAATATCTTCTCTTAACATTTAATATCTTCTCTTACTAGAGCATTTCCAGAAGGATACTTGTCTTCCCTTCCCTTAGAAATATCTCCTGTTGAAAGCTCATCTCTTATACCCATATGAAACCACTGAATATCGGGCACAGATGACAGCAGCCAACGTTTTCTCACTTATTGAGTGTTATTCATGAAAAACAAACCCTCAGTGTTATATTTGTGCATTGTATCTGCATTTAT
This sequence comes from Cyanoderma ruficeps, assembly GCA_008694505.1. Lineage (NCBI taxonomy): Eukaryota > Metazoa > Chordata > Aves > Passeriformes > Timaliidae > Cyanoderma > Cyanoderma ruficeps. The sequence continues at coordinate 2,540,784 of VZDJ01000030.1, read as the reverse complement.
ATATATTTTTTTATTACTGATAGATGTTCTGATCTTTTGTGTCTGCTAAAGAGGATGTGGAAGAGGGAAAGGCAATAAGGAGTCATTTTTTTCGTATAAGAATTATCAAATCTATACAGCCCTGCAGATGATTCCAGAAACAGAAGGGTAAAGGCCTATAAACTGACAAATGTGATGGAGAAGGGAGCAAAAGAGGCAAAGATTGCTTGTTGTCTCTTCTAATAGAAGAAAGGTTTACAATGCAACTGGCCAGCAGCAGGCTCAAAACTATCCACAGGGAGCAGCTTCACACAGAGGACACTGTGGATGCTTAAAATTGACCTGGCTTTGAAAGGCAATTAAGTAAACTCATTGAAGAGAAAAAAAGACTGCTCTGATTGGATTCTGGTCAGGAAGATCCTGTTTCTCACCACTGGAGATTGTGAGTGGATTGGGGAAAATCCCACTTCATGTTCCCCAGATATCTGTTTGTGGTTACAGGATGACACAAGATGCTGGGTTGGAAGGGAGAATTAGTTTCACCCAATTTATGTATTGCCCAGAGAAATTTACTTCTCTTCCTACCTCAGCTGCTGAATTGTAAAATATTTAAGTAGCCTAAGCTCAATTTTTCCAGAAGGCTCTAACTAAACATATGTAATTCCCATTGTCTGAAAATGTCTTTTGCCACCTTGTGGTTTATGCTGCTTATATTGGTTGCTCCTGAAGGGATGTATCAACATTTTTCTGCCTTCCCTTCTCTGCTCCCACATTTCCACAGGGCAATTTCTCCAGCCTGTTGTATCTGTTTCCATCCTTGGAATCTGGCCAAGCAAGCCAAATTGCACCCCTGATCTCTCTTAAAAAATGTCTTCATTCCTCAGTCTATAGCTGGTCTCCATCCTCACACTTCCAAACTGTGTATTCAGTCACATCTTTCCTCCTTCAGACTTAAGCCAAAGTGTCACGGAGGATAAAAAGTGTCATTACAAGTTCTCTTCTTTAATTGCAGGAAATGTTTTGCTCAGCTGCATGTTCCAGTGAGATGAGGAGTCTTCAGGGAAATGAGCAGTTGAATTCCAACTTCCAGTTCGTGTTGGACTTGCTTAAAAAACCTTTTTTTTTTTTAAGGAATCTGGGTGGGCTAAGTATAGGCAAATTTCTACAGGTGTAGTTGAAAGGCTATCCTTGACAGAAATGCAAAGCTTTGTTTCATAACCAATTTAATAAGCAAAGCTTATTAATTTTTATTTTTTTTTAGCAGAAGCAAAAATCCTGTGTTTTCCCCTCTCTGTTCCTTAAAAACAGGTAAATGTTTTTGGCTGAATCTTCCAAAATTTTGTGAAGCAGGCCCTCTGCTCTGGGAATAATCAGTGCCTAAAAGTCACATTTGGCAGAGCCAAATGAGAGACGTTGTCGTAGGAAGTACGGAGATTCTTTAACATTCAACAGAGCTTCAAGTCTCAGTAGTGGTGTATTTCCCAGAGCCATGTAATGTCTGGAGCATTTCTGAAATTCTGGGTGTAGCTTTGAAATTAGATAGAGCTCTAGTAAACTGATTCTCTAGAAAACTTTTTTTTTTGTAGAGTCTACGTTGAAAATGTTAATGACATGAAGGTGTCAGACACTTATATTTCTGGACAGTTTGTCAGCACAGTGCTTGAAACCGCAGGTCCCAACATTGGTTGCATGCATGCAGAGATTGCACATGAGGGTTAATCATTACACCAAAATAAAGTTGCTAGATTTTTTTCCTATATTGGGCTATGAATCATGTCTTTATGTCAATTAATACCATCTGTGCATGTCCATTTTCAAATGATTTATTGACTTGCATCCTCTTCTCAAACATTCCAAGGAATCTTAACCTGGTATGTACATGTTCTTCATTTCTCCATAACTGGAAAAAAATATTGAAGTAACTAAGTGAGGCACATTCATCCCAAGAATTTTATGTGGTAGAAGATAATGAGAGTTGTGAAATGATGTGATACTGTGGTTTAGAATTATAGATGGAACAGTGGCAAGGCCTTTAGCTGAGGTTGCCTCAGTGTGATACAAGAGTGGTGGGAACTTATCAGGCGTTCTACAGAAATCTCTTTTTTTTCCTGAAGAACGGATGCAAAGCCATTTTCTTAAAACTTATCATCTGTGAAACAAGAAATTTCTTAGGAAAAAAAAGGGTGCAATCCATCAATTCTTACAGTTTGTTTCTGTGCTGTGTAGAAGGGAACAGATATCCTTGACACAGGGTTGGCAATGGCTTTGAGAATGCCTCTGTTTTGAGCAGAAGAATGTTTTAGGTTTGCAGGACAAGGTTTTGGGGTGGCTTCCGTGGGGGACTGCTGGAGGCTTTCCCTGTATCTGATGGAGATAATGCCAGCTGGCTCCAGGACACACCTGCCGCAGGCCAAGGCCAGGCCCACAGGCAGCCATGACAGTGCCTCTGGGTAACACATCCAAAAAGGTGCAACAAACCTCACCACAGCAACTTCAGTCAGGGAGAGGAGCAGGAATACTAAGAGAGGAACAGCTCTACAGACACCGAGGGTGGTGCAGAAGGAGGGGCAGGAGGGTTCCAGGTGTCAGAGCTGAGATTGCCCCTGTGGTGCAGGCCATGGTAATAGAGCCGTGCCCCGGCAGCCCACAGAAATCTCACAACAGAGCAAAGATCCACCTGCAGCCTGTGAAGGATGCCACGTAGGAGCAGCTGGATGCCCCTGAAGACTCCATGAGAAGCCCTCCACCTGTTTTGTTTGGTGGGATATCTTTGTGATTTTTCTTTTTATACATCCTCTGCAACCTGCAGAGACAGTAATACATGCCTGACTCATGAGTCAGCAGCTGGTATTTCAGTTACTGTCACTGATGTAGTCGCAACTTGTGTCAAGTGTGACAAATCCCTTCAGTAAGTGATACATAAATAGTAATCAGAGCAGCAATAAAACAGGAGTTGTTTCCTTCCTTTCATCCTATGGCTTTCACTGTGTCAAAGAGGAAAATTCTGGGTGTCCTTCAACTTCTGATCTTTTAGTGTCTTTCTGAGGTTCTGTTGGGATCTGATAATGTAAGAATCCCTCATTTAAATGTCAAAGAGAAGAAGACGATGTGACACTAAGTAGTGTCTCTCTTGGTGCAAGGTTTTTATGTGTTTTAGTAATTTTTGGTCACCAGAACAAGACAATCATCTATATCATAATGTCAAAAAATAATATAAAAATTTAGGCTCTGGAGTTTGGCCATTATAGTAATTAATCAGATTTTCCAGCTGAACTGTGTACCTAAACTTATCCATTGATTTAAGTGGAAGCTTACGTGCCTCTGGAAATCTTCCTAATTATAGTTACAATTTTAAATTTTTTTTTAATAGATGGTCATGAATTTTTACTTTTTTAATATTTCACTTATCTTCATTAAGCATCCCCTTGTGTGTCTTTAGTCAATATATGCATTCTGCAACAAGAATTTATTCCTAGGAATTTTTCCAGATTCGCAATCACACTTAAGTCAGCGCTTTTATCCTTAATTTCTTGAGTCATGTGGTAGGGAACCTTATGTTTGACATCATGGAGCTTAGTGAAACTTGGCCATTGAAACACTGGTTCCACTGAAAAACATCTGGAGGGAAACCAACAGCCCGGTATATCCTGTTAGGCTACACTCAGCATTATCCAGCCTCCTGGTCTTTCTCTTTGAGTCCTGCCTTGCAAAAACTTGGCTGTGCTCATAGAAATGTACAAACATGACAACAAAATGGATGTACTCCGTGTTCCTAAAAATGTCATATCTTGGCTGTGCTGAAAGTGGGTGTATGTGTGCTTGCTTGGCTGTAGCAGTGACAGGTTTTTATGCTGCTCTTTATCATGCTGATGCTGAAGTTAAAGACTGAAAAGCCCTACAAAAACATCTGGTTCTTTTGCCATTACCTCTGCACACTTTTTTTCCATATAGTGTGTTTCTCATGTTTTACTGAAATAGTTCAAATGGTCAAGTTTTTCTGTCAATTCTTTTGGATTTCTTCAATAATGTATGAAATGGCTTGCCTAAAACTAACAAATATTATCAAATTAGAGCTTCCTTTTCCGCTCACCATGCTCCAAATTAATGATCTGGTAATGTTTACATTCTTTATTTTAAAACAAATCAAGGAGCTGATTGTGGTTGTATGGTTGGGTATTTAAATTAGTTTTTAAGAACAAGAAGAAAATGGGAAATAAAATTGTTCAACAGAGTTTCTGTGTTTAGATCTGTAGCTAGTTAGAAACATTGTTTTGTCACTGGTTCTGAAAAACATATATCTGCCTTTAAAAGTACTTTATACAAGTTTTGAGTCATACAATATGAAAACAGGGCAGGACACAAGACTAAAGAGTAATCCATCACTTTTGTATGCCTGTGTGGTACATCATAACTGGAAGATCCTTGGAGATAAATTTCTTTGCTGATTCACAAAGGCTGACAATTACTCAAAGTTCTGTTTTGGGATGGAGAAAACTCCACCAATTTCATGGTTTTGTTTTTCATGTTAAGTTAATATTTATGTTAACATGGCTCTTATTTATTTGATTACCTGTAAATACCCATTAAAGAGGTTTCCTTATTCTGTGCACATATTTAGCCCATCTCTGTCTGACAAATGTGGATTTGAGCTCTGCCATTCTCTGTTAACAGCTCCCAGCATATTGGTATCTTCCTTAACGGAGAAAAAAGAGAGACTTTAACAAAAGTTTTAAAACCATTGATATCGACTTTAGACATTTCCTTTAACTCTGCACGATCTACAGAAAAGTTAGCTTAATGCTCCTGATCCATCCGTGTGGGATTCAGTCCAGATCCATCAGGTGTCTCTGACAGAAAAAAGGCTAAAACCAGACATCTTGACTTTGAAGCCAAAAGCAGCTGATGTCTTTTCACATGAGCGAGACAAACATTTCTATTCATCAGTGGCACTACAATCATGCATATGCATGTGCACGTATTTGGGATTACAGGCACTAGTTCTCACGTAGTGAGTGTTGGTGGGGAGCTGGCAGCAGGCAGCTTTCACTTTCCTGCTTTTTGTGGTCCTGCTTCATCTGCTGCTCCTCAGCCTCTCTCCTTTCCACTGGGTACAAGGGACCTGGGAATAAATAGAGGAAAAATACCAACCTGTGTTTAGTTTTATTAACCAAGCAGCAAAGTCAAAAACTTCATGAAGCTCTCAAGAGCAGCTGGAAACATCAGGACAAAATTAAGTGACATTGAAATGCCAAAACTGAAAAATTACAGTAATTAATAGAAGTTTGAGGGGAGAATTGTTGCTCTTCCCACTGAAGCAGTGACGGCTGTGTAGGTGCACTGTGGGCCAGAATTTGTCCTCTGTGCTTTGTCAATTTATCAGTTATATGTGTTCATAGTCCAAATATTCAGGCTATTTACTGCTGACTGAAGAGGCCAATCAGCAGCAAATTTTACATACAGTAAATTGTTAGTATGAAATCTAACTAAATTTTTTTTGGCTTTATCCAGGATATTCTGTAATTAGTTGTTAATAAGCTTGAGGCATGGTTAGAGCAACACACACAGAATTACATCCATTCAAAAGCAAAGTTAGCTCGAAGTGTAAGGGGCTCCTACTTCTATCTGTGGTCTGTCTTGAAAAGTCAAGAAAGACAGTGCCTAAAACAGAATAAAGGAAAATCTGCTGGGGTGGAAATCTGTTAGTTCAATTTATCGATAACCGGGAATAATGGAAAACTGAGAGAGAGGCAACATGATGAATGCAGCTTGCTCTACGCAAAGTGAGACTTTAATCAAAGATAGTTAAACTATTGTCTGCCCTTCGCATTCCTCACCAGTATTCTGCCTTATGCAGTGGGAACATCCATTAATTACAATGGAATCACTACTAGGTAAAAATTGTAACCATGGCTATGGGTGATGGGCGACAATTTGCCATGCTGCCCGCGCGGGGAAACAGCACAAAGAGGACCTACCGCCACTTGTGCATGTCATCGCTGCATTCAGAGCCTGATTCCTGAACTCTGGTTAAATGCTGGGGAATATCTTCCCCCACTATTCTCCATCTCTCTCTCTCTTGCCTGCTTTTATTTCCTGTGAAGATTTGGACCTCTGTTCTTTGCATCTCCTGCCATGGCTCGAAATACTGCTTCTTGGTTCTTTCAACCTGCCACGTCCAATAATCACGCACAGAAAATGCTTGTGCAAGCCAGTTGGCTTAGATTTCTGTCTTAAGGGAAGAGTGCATCTGTTTTTTGGATTAAATCATGCTTATAAAGTCGTGCTTATTCAGTTGACAGGAAAAAAATGCATAATCTAAGCTTTTATTTGCTCTTGTGCTAAAAGACTTCAGAGCCTCAATTCACCCTCATTTTATCCTTCTAGAGCAATACAAAATTAGAGTTCATTATGGTGATCCAATCTTTCCTTTTGTCTTGATTGCAGACACATTAATCTCTTTGCCAGAGATGTCGACTTTCCTGAACAAGCCGTTCAAGTCTTGCAAACTATCTGTTGTTTTCCCCAGTAGGCTAATTAGGGTGGATTAGCGCCCATCAGATATGCCCTAGGGATGAGCCAAAAGCTGAAGGGAAAGGTAAATTGAAACGCCAAAATCTTCCACCTTGGTAAGGCCTGAGACATGAAGGTAAGAAGCTGAAGGAGGGCAGGGTACAGTTGCAAAAGAGATTGTGTTCCTCGGTAGGACTGCACCCTAAATGTGGAACGTGATCTTGTGACCAGAACTGTTGACTTTTGCTTGGCTCACTCCAATAGCATTTGTTTTGTGATTAAAATGCAGGCAAATTTCAAAATAAAGTGTGGCTTTGGATACAAAAGGTTTAGTTAGAAAAACATTGAACTGGAAATGTCCTCTTTGGAAAATAATAGAAATAGATTTCATTTTCCTAACCAAAAGAATTAATAGAAATCATAACTGCTTTGTGATTGATTGCATATTTGTCAACCAGAGTCTGTGATTTCTTTCATGACAAGTTTGGCTAAAATAGGTTTTGCTCAGATCTCTTCTTCCCACTGAGGCTGAAAAGAAGACTTAATGGAGAGACCCTTAAAGCTCTTAGAAAATGTCTGCAGGGATCCTGGTCTTTTAAATGATAAGCTAACCATAATTTCTCTGTCATTTTAACAGTCCTCATGGTCAGCACAGGAAAAAAGGAGCATCTAGCACATAACTAGTCTCTGCTTAAATTAAAATAGGACAGATCTGGAAGTGTTTATTCTCCTGTTGGCTAAAGGGGCAGTTCTGATGACTGGCTCATAACCAGACGTGTCTACGGTGACATTTGAAATGGTATAAGAAGAATCCTGCATTTAAACCCTTTCAAGGCTTTCTCAGTTTCAGAAACAAGCAAAGCTGTCAAAGGAAAGGTATTAGCTTAGATTGGTCCCACGCTCAGGAAAAGCCAGTGTTGTTTTGTAGCAAGAGTGTGAGAAATCCTGGTGTTCTGTGAGGAAGTAGATGCTGACAAGATCTGTGCTGCATCTCTGTGCATTAGCTCCAGCAACAAGTTTGGTACCCTAGTTCTCAGAAATAACAGTGAAGGCTACATTTTGCAGAACTGGAGAAAGTATTCAGGATCCTGGGCTACTTTTCAAATAGAATTAATAATGCTGTTCACTAATTACTAAGAACTGGCCAGAATTACTACATTATGTTTAATAAACAGCAACTAGAAAAAAGAGTTGAAGAAAGTTTTCTCCACTTTTCCCTCAAATACCTGTAGTGGATTGAACTACCCAAGAGAGTAAGGAAGGCTTTGACAGAACAAAAGGAAAATTTTCTCAGCTCTGATGGGTATATTTGTTTTCAGCAAGTAACTTCAAGATTGACAGCATCTTGGTTTGTATATGTTTGACTGAAACATGGTGACAGGTAAGTGAGCTCTGGGATTTACAAAATAGTTGGTAAATCATCGATTTATGGAGGTAAATCTTCCAGACTGTTGCAGCATCTTGCACACTGAGCCTTTGCCACTGCAGATTCTCTGAACTTTTCCTCTGACAGGCTGGCTCCCACCCCAGTCCCGAGGTCTGTACCTGTCATGGGAAAAGATTCATTAGCCCGTGATGTGCAGTAGCTGTGGGATCCCTTTGTATGACCTCAGCATCCTGCCTTGAAGTTAGAGCACTGCAGCAGCTAAAAGCTGTAAGCTGGGCCTCTGCTATTGTGAGTGTTTTATGAAGAGAAGAGTGTCTGTTATGTTTTTTGGGTTTGTTTTGGAATCTCAAGGACCTCTTAATTTGGAAATTCCCTCAGTGGCTGTATCTTTTTTTTTTCCCCCCCTCTCTCCTAGTGATTGTAAATGGTGTTAGTTAAAAGGAAATAAGAAAAGTGTTCATTGTTTATAAGGTGTATAGAGCCAATCATCATGTTAATTACATGTCACAGAGTAATGAATAACCCCTCACTTTTATCATGTGGGGAACAACCTGGGGTTCGTCAGATGGGGATTTGTGCTTTAAATGAACGCCCCCAAACAAAACTTTGCGCCACTCCAATTATGTGAGGACAGACTCTGGTTCAATGCGTTCTTAAGTCTTAAAGCTTTACAGCTGTGGGAACAGCAGTTAGACACACACTGTTCTGCAAACACCAGAAGTCTAAGCTAAAATGCAAAGCATACATTTTGTAGTGCTGATTGGCTTTGTAGTACTCATATATATGCGCTGAGAGCCCAGGGATGGTGAGAAAATAAGTTTAAAAAAATCTTCAGAGCTGAAAAACTGTTATGATCGTAGCATGTTATTGTATAATTGCCTAATTTTGCAACTTTGGAGAGCATTTATGTTCTCAAAATTAATTAGCGTGGGGTGTAACTGCTTTTAAATATGCCATTCCTCTCAAAACTATGTGGTTAGCAATGTATGCCTCAGTGAACATACACATCATTATTATTGAATATAAAAGTTTATAGTTCATTACACAGAAAATTGCAGTCGAGGCATTTCACAGCTTTAAGAACAATTATTATCCCTGACTGAATTATGGAATGATTTTTTCGTGGGTCAATAAATTGATATAATTTTTATTTGAAATGCATTCAGACAAATATTTATGCAAAAGATGAGTGAAGTCAGTGATTTAGAGGGAAAGAAAATTAGATGAGAAATTATGGGAAAGCAGCACAAAAAAAAGCTTAAAATTACATTTCTGGAAAATACTTCTTACTGCAGTGGGGAAAAATGTATCCCTCATACTCTGAACCTGAGGAGATTAGTTTTGTATCCTTTTGAGTGGCCTATAAGAGTGAAGCTTGGAGTTAACCCTTTATGCTAACCAATACAAGTGAGGCTGTGATTTCAGATGGACTCGGATGGAGGGAAGTGACAGTGCTCTTGCATCATCTTGTGAAGAATAATGTTTAGGGTTATGTGGAAGCCTGTGACTGCTTTTTCCTATCTCCAAATCCTTTAGGGAGTCCTTAGTGGCTGGGCTGGTCCATGTAGACTTTCATGCTGCTGAACCAACCAGTCTGCATGTCCCCACAGCCAGGAGATGGGGACAGCTTGGACACGATGCTCCATGTGCAGCTGCTGTGCTTGACGCCTGCTTCCAGCTGTCTTCATGCTGCACAAGAGAGATCCCTCCACCTCTAAACGTGGCCTCAGTGATCTCTGAGCTGTTTCCTAGTCTTGCTGTGATAGCTGTTGGCAACCAGTGGGGCTGCTGGCAGGAGCAGGACATTTGTTCCTTCTGGTGACGGACGATTTGTGAGTGCCTCTGTCTCGGGCTGTTCTGTTTTTCCTCTTGGAGGGCTCCTGGACCAGAGGAAGATTTTCACACTGCTGCCTGCCTCACTTCTGGGAGATGTGAAATGTACTGCCAGCTCCTCAGTTTAGGTGAAATGGCAGCTTCAGCAAAGTACACAAGCTTTGGCACTGCAACTCCAGATTGTCATATTGTCCCCTTCGCAGACAATCACAGAATCATTTAGGTTGGAAAACAGATCATCAAGTCCAGCTGTTCTGTCTCAATCTGAAGTAATGATAACTCCTGACACTTCAGATCAGGTTGTTGTTTCTTCTTTCTTGGCCCAACTATATCTGCAAATCCCTGGTTCCTATAATGTCAGCTCCTGACATTGAAACCATCAGTTTTCTTGCTTTTCAGTTAAATAAAAATGTCAGTAGGTGATGACCAAGCCTTCCTTGGTGCCTTCTTACACCAGATAATGCTGAATGTATGGATTATGACCTATAGCATTTTCAATCTGTGATTTACCATTTTCACGTAGTTTGGATGATGTGGAGTAGAAATTGCTGGTCTAGACCCATTTTTGCTGCAAAATGCTTGAAATGTTGCTCAGTCATAAAGCCCATGCCATTACATTTAAAATCCTTGGGAAGAATTGGTTTTACACAGACAGGGATAAGTACAGTATTTTATACCAACCCAAATAAACTAGAATTACAGTCTGTCTTGGGTTTGGTTTTCTTCACCCAAGTTTCAGGTGGTGGTTTGGGAGAGTCTTTTTTGCCCTCTGGAGGCTCTGAGTCACACGTGAGAATGAAACGGAGTCTCCAAGGTCTTGTTTTTCTGGGTTTCTTGCATGTTTATTAATTCTTATCTTACAGATTTCTCTGTGCTCAGCCAAGATGTTCACAGCAGCTCGGACACAGGACAACTTCCCCCCCTGATGGGAGGTCACTACCTTCTTATACAGATAATTATAAACTTATTATTTACAATTCTGTGCCAATGCTTATTACCTATACTAAAAGGGTCACCTGTACTCTGACCCAATCTCCTCAAACTACTTTTTGTCATCATCACTGCAGAAAATGGATGCCAAGGGAGAACCAGAAGAACTCAGGGTACCACCCTAAATCGTCCATCTTGTCCTCCCATTCACTTCCATTCCAAGAATCCCAAAACTACAGAATTTTCCACCCGGTGATAAGCTACACCACTGTCTGTCACACCTTTGTGACTTGTAATTCCTCTCTGTGTTGGAAGTTTTTCTTCTGGACTGAAATCAAAGCCTGTGTCTTTCTGGGCTCTGTGCCAGGCACTCCCCCTGGACAGACCCCCCTGTCCAGGTTTCAAACCCTCCTACTCGGGTCTCAGACCTCTCTGCCGAGGTCTGTGACCATCCAGGGCAACTAAAGGAATGCCCTGGACTCCAACAAGTCTAGAACTTCTGCCCAAACAACTTCTGCCCAAGGTAAGCTAATTGGCCAGCTTTGCTGCACTGACTTAACTTTTCCTGGTCCATGAATAGGATCTGGTTTGTGTTTCTGGCATAGGAAAGGAGCCTTGGCATTTTCTCTATTGCTGCTCATTGGAAACCAAAATGAATGTTGCTAGCCCTCTCCGTCAATTTGCTTCGATCCCTAAATCACCCATAGAATTTGTCTCTAATATTTCTCAAGCAGAACAGTTTTCCTGAATAAATGGACAAATGAGTAACTTACTCTGGTATAGTTTTGTCAGTCTTTCGCCTGTAAAGTTGCTCACTGTGGGAAAACAATTTAAGTACCAATAGAAATGTGTTTAATTATGATTTTGAATATACAGATATGGTTTTGGTTTGCCTCAGTTATTCATAGTTGTTTTATCCAGTCTCAGTTAAATATTGTATGAACCAGAAATATGTAAGTGGATGAAGTCTGTTTTATATTTGCCACCTAACACAAAGATGGTGTTCACCACATAAATACCCTTTTGGACACAAATTTCAGAAGCAAATCATATAATCAAGGCCTTTTTTTGTTTTGTGGGTTTTTTTTATTTAATGTGGGTGAAAATTGAAGGTGGTATGGCACATAAAGAGACATTATTAGCTTTTAATTATAGGGAACTGAATCACATTTCCACTCTGACTCACAGCAGGTTTTTTTTAACAAACCTATGCTATGCAGAAAGCTATATTCCGAGTCAGTAGGTGTGAATTTTTTTTCCCATTTTCCTTCAGATATATACAAGATGTCTTAAGAGTCTTACTCAAAAAGCAAAAAAACCCAAAAAACTGTGAAAACTAACCACCTCAAAAATCTTGTTCATGCTGTCATCATCCACAGAAGTCGACAACAAAACTTTGCTGGTCATTTCTGTGCAGCCTGTGGTCAAAGTAGGAGACAATTCACTAACGTCATCATCCTGACTCCATCTCTCTGGAAAGCTGTCATGTAGTTGAGTCACATTTTTGCATTGTCCCGTAGGATGTGGCTCTCATTTGAACCCAGTGGTGAATTCAGCCCTTTAAAGGCCTCTCAGCAGTTTCTTTTCCCCTTACAAACATCTCGGTGCATTTGCTGGTACCCCACGTTTGGACTGGCACCCTCATGCTTAGTGATGCACAATTCCTTCCTGCTGTGGCCTTCCTCTTGTGCTTCTTGGATAACCACTGGCTCTGGAACATCCTAAATGGTCAAAACTTTCCAGAACTACAGCACAGGGAGAGGTAATTATAACCATTTTCCTATTTATGCTGGTGAATTGGCAACTTGTCATGGTCTGTATCACAGAAATTTGAGTGGAGAAGAGCCTCATAAATTGCATTCTATATTCCTTTTTCCAAAAGCCCTTCAAACTTGATTTTATAATACACTTGTATGTTAAGCCTCATGACCTTTCGCTTGAATATGGCAGCTTTCCAAAACACGTGAGCTTGTTCTAGATTTTTCTTTTAAAATTTTCAAGAGCAAAGTCAGGGTTTTGGGGGGCCAAAAGGAAAGGTTAGATTTTACTGGCACTGATACTTCCAGAGAGGAGAGGCTTTTACAATCCAAACAGTGTGACAGAGAAAGATATTTCTGCTTAATTCTTGCCATGACACTTACTGCAATTAAATTAAGGTTTTAAAATCTGTCTTGATGTTGACTTTTAAAATGCAGGTTTTTAAAACTTGGGATGATTTTCTAGAAAAAGAAAAAGAAATCGTATTTGCTGATGAGAGATACTTGTGACACAGCCTGAAACATTTGGAAACATCTGATTGTTAACACTGAGGAATTAGGTGCTTCCATATGGGACTGCAGTGTGCTTTTTTTGGGATGGGAAGAACTGAAATTTTATATCAAGCCACTGAGGTAGCCCTATTGCCCAGCTTGAAGAGGGAGTAAAGTGCAAATTGGGTGAGATAATGGGTGAGATCTTAAAAATCAATTGCCTAAAATTGTCTTTGTATTTTGGCTTTCTTTTTCCGAATAAGCAAAACAAGAAGTTATTGTGAATTTCATGGAATACTTTCAGGTCAGGCTTAAGTAATAATCACACAGTAATTCTGGTGTGCTACCTCTTCCAACTGCATGCAAGGGGAGTACATAAATGCCACTAACTCTTTTGCTGATTTTTGATGCTTGTATGTTTTACTTTTCAGCTATCTTGGAAAAGCAGGATTCCATGCTAAGAAAAATGCTCTGTCAAAAGCTTCACTGTCGTTTTGGTTTTTTGTCTCACAGAGATTTGCACTGTGTTCTTCCCTTCTGTGACCTTCAATGTCTATGAGACATCTATGAAAAGTACAGAAGAAAAAAGGGTTGACAGGAACTCTTTCTAAATCTCATTCTCTAAATTGCAAAGGTTATTTATGCTATCTTATGGGTTTCTCAAAGCCTCACTAAAATGAGCATTTCAGTGGAAAGATGCTAGAAAAAAAGCTGAATCCCATTTGAGACTGGATTAATGCTGACCTAGATTAATGCTCTTTGGAAATCCCTTCGGAATAGCTCTTTTCTAATTACAGAGTTTTGTCTGAAAAAATTGTTTTTGCAGATATGGCCAAGCCTCAAAAGCGTTTCCTGATTCCAGCTAGTCACAAAATGACTGTTTCACTGCTTCTGGCCAAGCACATACCTACACCAGGATAATGCACTCTTTCTGAGTGTGACAATACTGCAATCTCGTGTACGCAGAGACAAAGCCAGGTATGTCCACTGAGCATTTTGACACAAGACAAAATGCAAGCTTTTTTTGGTAACCTACTGCAAAGATCATTTTTTTTTTTAACCATCATTATAAAATCACTCACAAAGGCAGTGTTGTCTGCTGGGGAGTCTGCCTTCCAGTAATCTCTTTTTCCATTGATTCTTTATAGAAATAGAGCAGGGCAAATTTTATCCTGTGTTAGAAGTGTTAGTAAAAAGATTGTGAAATTTGGACTAAAGCAAATGTTGGCATATTTAGCATAATATTTGGATATGAAACACAGGTTGTGGGCCTTTAATATTTTTAATTGCATAAGTAGGTACTGCTTTGGATGTACAAGGTTTGGGGTTTTTTTTAATGGTAATATTCAATATTTATTTAGTCTGATCTTTTGGCCTAGATGAAACAAAAGACTCTATATATTTATAGATATAAAACTGAATATGAAGCTATTTATCTTCACATTATTTACCCACGTGATCTTTTTAATTTTCTTTTATAAGTCTTCCCCTGAAACCTGAATGCTGCAATAGGGGTTGCTCTGCCACATCCTGAATCCTTCCTGCCTGAGTACAGGAAGGGATGAAAGAGAGACAGGGCACACTTGGGAACTAATTTTTGCCTTTAGGAGCCCCATACCAATCCAACAAGAGCCTGCTCAGGTTGGAACTGTCTTGAAACTGGAATTCTGTTCTTTTTAAAGACGTGATCTCAAAGGACATTGCTTTGATTCAGAAGAAAACAGGTTCACTCATTTCCAGAAGATTAATATGGATGTTCTTTCTTTCTTCTCTGGTGGCAGAACTATTGCTGGATGTTTATACAGAATAGAAATAGAGTTTGCATTTGTTTTATGTAATGCAAAGTGATAAGAGAGTTGTCTGTGTAAAAAATTGCTTTTCTTTACACAATATTGAAAGTGAAGTCTCTACCCATTTCCTAACTAAGTGTCAGGCTGGAGCTTGGAAGAGATTTCTAGCTTCAGAGATGCATTAACATGTTCTTTAATACAGAGAGCTAGTAGAGAGAAACAGTTTTTACCTAACTGAGTTTATTTTAGATCAATGGCTCACAGATGAATGCATAAACCCTTGTTATTTGGGTCACATACCGTATTGCATGATGTATTAACTCTGCATTTCGATTTTTCAAAAAAAAGTTAAGAGTTCTGAAATATTACTGATTTCAAACCCATGTCTACCATTATGTCTTCTTTTTATTATTTTTTCTTTTGCCAACACTTTAGCCTGCTTTAAAATGTCAATATGGTAAAGCTGTTTCATTCTGAGCATGGCTACATTAGTTATAGCGCGGACAGAATGCTGGTCTTTGTTAGATGATGCAATGTTAAAACACCCAAACACTCAGATATTGCTTGAACTTGCCACTTTTGGGGCTCTCTTGTGCATGAAATTTATATTGCTTTTAATTGCAGTGCCTTTCACAAATCAAGATGACTGCTTGCTGTGGGTTTGTAGATGCCTGTCTCTGTATCTGTCCTTCCATTTCTGAGCAGCACCTTTTACATTTGTAATTTCTGTTCATAGATTCTGAATTTAGAAATGAGGGATATGTAATGTAAAGTAGGACATTTGGGGCTGTTATATGTCAGCTTTATTTATTTAGCCTTCAAACTCATAAAAGTAACAAGGTCTTGGAATGTCCCTACTTATAAAATGTTTTTTTGATATTAGATTACTGCTTCAGATGAGGGAATAGTAGATGCAGTTCAGTATCTCAGAAACCTTCAGCAAAACTGAGTTAGACTTTATAGGTAAAGTCGAGTTATGTACTTGATTTGCTTTGGGAATCCAGGCATTGTGAGAACATTTCTCTTTTCTAGTATTTTCCATCAACTTACTGCCTCTCCTTTGTGATCACCATTCGAACACTGGTGGCCTGGGGGATGCAAATTCGAGGAGTGAACCGAGTTTAAACAACAAAATACTCCCCCAATCCTGCATGATTAATCACTGCTCTACTTCAGGGGCCATATCTATTGTCATTTTCTGCATGCTAAAGCAGTTACTGCAATTGATGGCGTGCTGTCTTTATAATAGAATCCAAAGGAATTTTAAGCCATTCATCTATTTACATATGTTTTAAATTATCCCATGAAGTTTAGCAGAGGGTTGGCACTGTCTTGCTTGGGATTGGGAAGGGCTCTTCTGTAGCAGTTGTACACATTGCTTTGGTGTCTCGTGGTTGAGGCACAACTGAAGGTTGATTTAGCTGGTGAGAGGCACCCGAAAGTGAATTTGGAGACTCCATTTACAGTACGATCCTGTTAGGTGTTTGGTCATTATGTTTTAATCAGACAACAGTTGAACAAAGGACTTATTTCTGGATCAAGGAGGAACCAGGTCATTACCTATCAATGGGTACAGCCTGTAATTTTCATAACTGGCTCCACACATGAAGGACAGTGAGTAAAGCCCTAGTTATTTATTTGCCCGTTCATGCTTTTGGTAAGTATGCTGCCCATCCTTTTCACTTCTGAAAGAATCATTTTTCACCACAGGGGGTGAGGAAGTGTCAAAACTGAATGGACACCCTGGTTCCTTGTCCTGTGCCCTCTTGTAGGTGCCAGAGAGTTGCTGTTTTATTGTTGAGGGTTTGGGTTTAACCTCACAAAATTTTAACCGTCCTCTAATATTTAAAAGTTTCATACGACAAGCGAAATACTTCTTGCTCAACTTTTCATTTCTAAATCGTCTCAGACATAATGGTGACTGCACACTGCAAATTAACTGATATGTATCTGTTTCAGCATGTGTTGCTGCAAATAACTAGATGTTTTCAGATTTGCTGGTCTTATTCCTCTCCTATAAATCCAATCATATAAAGAGAGACTGGCCATCATCTGCGTGAAAAATACTTCAGTTTACTCTGCCTGTAGTTTGTGTGTGTTTATTGATGCATAACTGTGGGTATTTTACAAAATGCAAATTCCAAATACAAATTTATGTTTCTATTCCAATGTGCCATCCAAATTTTTTTGTTATTTTTTTAAGCAGAGAAATATATACATCTTTAGATTCCTTTTTGAATCTGCTCAGAAGGCTCTGCACTTTTGACCCACTTGTCCTTTTATTTTTCCCACTGCGTTTTGTTAAAATAAAAATTTAGATTTTTTAATTTTAGATTTACGTAATATATAGAAACACCAGTTTTCTCTTTAACTTTTCTGGCTTCAAAAGAGTATTATTCTCCCTTATGCCATCCATGGTGTTGCCAAGGGGGTGGGAAACTGTTCCTCATTTTTTCTGGGCAGATTTTAAGGCATGACCTTACCCCCCACTTCTTTGGACAGCTATCCACATAGAAGACATGGCACTTGGAATATTTCCTGGGTTTGATTTAGTACCCAAGGTTCAAGAGTCTCATTGTTTGAGTCAAGTGTAGCATTTGATTTTTGTCAAGATCTACGTAGATTTTAAGCTCTTATTTATTAGAAAATAAGGATTATGGTTCTATTTAGCTAACAATCATTCGATAATGTAAGATGTTAGTTGCAAACATAACTTGGGTAAAATTTCAACACCTATTATCTTTTGTAGTTATAGAACATAAAACCAGCAGTAGTGAGAGGACTGAGGACAGTCTCACAATGTGGACACTCCCAACAGAGCAGACCTGCTCACAAAGGTCTTTAAATATGATCCATTTGGATGGGGATAATAATCTGAATTTTAATGTCAACTTTCTCAAATGTGCAAGGTCTGGGACAGTCTTTCCTCAGTAAGCCCCAATATGATTTTTTTTTATTTTCAGATGCTCTCAGCATCTCCCCAACCCCCAGGGGCTGTACTTTTTTCTGATGCAGGAGCAAAAACTTCAGTGAAGTTCCTAAGCCTTGATGATCTTGATATTTTCATATTTGGGGATTTTGCTTTTGTAAAATATCCATTTTGAATATCATTTTCTGGGAATACTGACCTTCATTTGGCAGCAAGTGCCCGAGGGTGACAAAGTAACAGGTTCTATGGCAACTGAAGAGGATTTAGAAATAGGATCTGTGGCAAGAAGAGAAAATAAATAGAAGCATGTTTTGGAGAAGAAAGTATGTTCTCTCCATGATTAAAAAGTAACTTTTGACCTTTTTTTTGGGTTCAGAGAGAGGTTGCAGTGTAGGTAGATTCCTAAATCCTTGTAAGAACAGATTTGCCTAGCTCTGGAGATGCTTATTGCAGGGCTTCAACTCCAAAGTGTTTCTAGCCAGATACTATTTATTATCAGCACATTTTGACATTTCAAGTAATACTGTGCAGGTTCTATTTCTCACTTTCTATTAGTGATTTTTGCAGAGTTATGAGCTTTTTCATTTTCGGTTTTCCAACACTTCCAACAGATGTCTTGCCAGCAGTTAAGATGATTAAGGGTTTTGAAGAAGTAGACTGCTGCAGGAAATCTGAAATGGATCCCACTGCAGTGCCAAAAATCTTTGGAAAATATATGTCTATCCCCTTCTTGAAGAAATCTTCCATGCTATTGCTATTTCATTGCACTTCTGTGTGTTTTTTTCCTGAACTAGACAGAATAGGTAAGTGAAATTCCTACAGGTGGGATGAAAAGAAGGTGAAGAAGAGTGAACTTGTGGCTTAATCTTGGCAGAGTGTTGGGTGGCATCCACAGATATGCCAAAAATATGCATCTAAACCGCTGACTGGGTTTCCACAGGTCTCTTTCTCTGATGATAGTTGGTCCCCAGCTATTTTTTAGAATACTGCTCTTGAGCATTTCCATCTGGCTATGAGTTTTCAGCATTACTTTTTTAATGCAGGCTCAATCATTATAATTCATTCCCTTGTCACCTTGAAACTAAATTAATGTAATACCCTCTGGCATATGGAGCACTGCTCGATTCATATTTGTCATCAGAGTGTCCGCTGAGCTGCAATTGAAAAGTTCAAACATTACACTCAAATGAATAAGCAAAAGGGTTAGTGTATTTTCAAACTGCGTGTTTTGATGACAAAATATCTGTGCTTCAGTTTATTGAAAGGAATTAGTGCAGTTCTGAAAGGGTTATGTGATGCAGTGGCTGGCATGGTGAGGAACTGGATTTAACCCAGGAGATAGTTTCCTGTGGTGGATTTCTCTCTCAGGCGTTGGGCACTGTACGGACAAAACCCCATTTATCTGGCTTGAAATATTCAGAGATGTTCCCTTTGCTTTCTTGTTTAAGGAAACAGAAATGTCTTCAGCAGTACCCAAGAGTTTAAAAGCTTTCATGACTTCTTTCTCTTGCCTTCTGTTTTAGAATTTCTGTTTTCTGTTTTAGAATTGTGCATTTTGAAAACTTCCTCATATCAATGGCAGGGCAAGGTATCCACAAGACCATGATCCTCATCCAGGCATTGGGAATGTGCTGTTAGCAAAGCTGAAAAGCCAGATGATAGCTTGCTGATTTTTTCCTTAGTATTTTTCCCTTGAAGAGCCAATTTTAATTATCATCTGATTCTACTGAAGCTTAGAAAATAATGGGAAAAATTTAAAAACCCCCTTTTTTAATTAAAATGTGTTTTCAAATGCCTGAGCATTGTATGAAAAATGACATTCTGTGTTCTTTATTCCTTTAGGTTTGATCCTCCTCACATTGAAAATTGAAGATAT
Source organism: Cyanoderma ruficeps (assembly GCA_008694505.1). Lineage (NCBI taxonomy): Eukaryota > Metazoa > Chordata > Aves > Passeriformes > Timaliidae > Cyanoderma > Cyanoderma ruficeps. Next base: position 2,521,301 of record VZDJ01000030.1, on the reverse strand, counting down.
TACTTGTAAATCTGAGGTGATATCTGTAATTTTTATTGATCTTGAAGTATTTTTCCTTTTAATTTTTCACTGTATTTGAGAATGACCTTTAGGAGTCAGTATATAAAAAAGCTTCTTGCCTTCACTCCTGTGACTGTCTAACCAAATAATTCTCAAACTGTCTTGAAAAAATAAGGAGAGATGGTTTTTCTGTAATCAAGATTTTACTGACCATCAGTCACTACTCTGTAAGGGCACATTTTATCCAAATTTTCTATTCAGCTGGCTTACAGACCTATGCTGAAATAGTTACAAGGTGATGAAGAGGAACTTAAAAATACTGGAGTGCAAGCCAGGTAAGCAGCTCAATGCTCCTTTTTCTTTCTTTCCCAGATAAGCCTAAGTTCAAGGCAGCTTTACTTTACCCCTCGGGCATGTTGTGTTTAAAGCAACCCCTGCTAATCCATGAGTTATTATGGATCAATTTATAATATATCCTTATCCAGGCTGCACTCACCCGTAACACAGTATGGGACCCACGTCTGGGGATTAAATATCAGGAAAAAATGGTTTATTGTGAGGGTGCTGAGGCACTGGAACAAGTTGGATGTCCCATACCTGCAAATGTTCAAGACCAGGCTGGACAGAGCTCTGGGGCCATCTGAGTGGAAGATGTTTAGAAGTGGGTTTAGAATTAGATAATCATTAAGGACTCTTCCAGCACAAACCATTCTGTGATTACCAGACCCTATGATACTTACTTTCAACTGTTTCTTTCAATTTACTGTTAAACAGTCCTAATGATATGGATACAAACTAAACCTTCAGTCAAATCTCTGATGTACTGAACAATCTTTTTAGGCTCTCTAGGGGAAAAAAATTTAGTCAGGAACAGTTTTCATCCCATGGCTTCAAGAAACATAGGATAGAACATCCAAACCCTGCAATTTTTGCTATAATGCTATTTAAATTGAGCCAATGGCTGTGGAAGTCATTGCTGGGACCTTTTGCAACAAGGACTATCGGTTTTTGATTGCATATGGAATCTAGTCTGCCCAGATGTTTTCAAAGCTTTACTTTTTCCAAAATGCAGACATGAACATTACAGTACTTAGTGATGTTTCTGTTGGAATTGAATTTGAAGACCTCTGTCAGCCACACATTAATTTTATTTAATTGGTAACAAGTTTACCTTTCCCTGGGCTGGACTGGGACTAAAAAGTTTTGGTCCTTGTATTTGCAACCAAAACCTCTTGCAGGTAGTTTAATGGCAGCATTGTGATAGAGCCAAGCTTGTCTTTAACATTCCTTCCTGCAATTTTATAAAGTTTGGGCCAGACTTCCAATTGCAGAATTCTAGCAGTTGAAGCAATTAGCAGCAGCTGAAGGTCTGGCCTGTCAAAAATAAGTCCTAGGATTTTATCTGCAGTTTTAGATGCCACTTTGCCTACGTTGGAGGAGATCCTCAGTATTGTTGTTGGCTTGTTATTGTTATATGAGTTGCATACTAAGGGAAAAATGCACTTTTGTATTCAATCTTTTATTTTTGGGGACTGTACTTTTGGCTTTATTAGTTTTAAACGGTGTTATTTCCATTTATGATCCTGTGCATTGTTCATCTGTCAGCATAAGATGTAGGAGCAGATGAAAGGCCAGGAGCCATATACGTACATAAAGAGTAGCCTGGGCACATGTGCAAATTCTCTGTCATTGTGTTTGAAAGCAGAAAAGGAGAGTGAAGCTGCTGAGGAAGCAGTTGTGCTGAACGTGCATGGCCCATGTGCATCACATACTGTCCCTGGAACAGCTCTTTGAGTATGTGAGCATTCACAGCAGTGCATAGGGGAGAATACATGCAGCTAATATAATGTATGAGCTGCAGTTTGTGTAGGTCTTTTCTAGCTATTCTCCCACTTCTGTGATTGAAAGTCCTGGCCCAAGTCCTGCTGAAATAATTAACACTAACTTTCATCTACTTCTTCAGGGTGGGGCCTGATTTGACCTATGGTTTGATTCAGCTGCCCTTTCACATAGGGCCCAAACTTACTACTGAGGTAAGTGACAAACCCTCCCTGCCTTTAGCAAAATATGCCTTGCCATCGTGTATATTATGAGATGTTAAATGTTTTAACAACTGAAGCATCTGTGTTGTGTTGAGCTGTGAGGCAGCATCCAAAAGGATCACAAGTTACCAATCTGATTACATTCCTCACATTGGTATGACAATGGTCTCTCCGCATATTGTTTCCATCACTACTGCAGCCATACCACCAGAGTGTCTTAATGCTCTGCCAGTTTAAATTCTTGAGAAATTTTTGTCACAGGAATAGATTTTTCCATACTCTTCAGTATTTTTCCTAAGTTTGACCCACTCTGGGCCAAAACTGGAAAATTTAGCCCAAGGTCTCTGTTTTGTGTTCTCATTTCTGTTTATTTATTTTCTAATTCATACAAGATGCCATAGGAATTGATGGACAGGATAGTGTAAAACTGTTAAGGTGCAAAAGCACTTTTACTTTGTATTCCCTTTTACCTTCAGGAAAGTCATCTTCTCTGCTCCACTGTTCTCTTGCCTTGTAGGATGAGAAGAGTAATGCTTTTGTATTTCCCTGAACAAAGTGTTTTTGGGATCACATTGAACTGGACAATATCCCACTGATGAGCACTTTCTTGCACTTTGTTGCTGTCAAAGAAATTGCTGGTTTGAGTTGGGGTTCAAAATCTCTTGCCGAGTCATCTCCAGTTTCTGATGAGCGGTGAGGTGAGCACTTGTGAGAGGGAGTAAGAGAATTTAGGCCATGTAACTCTTCCTGATATCAGTGGAAACAAATACCTAAACCCTCGCACTTTAGTATTTGGAAGCTTTACATTTTGACAGTTTGACAACTTTCTAACATTATCATGTTACAGTCCAAATCCCCAGGCCTCTGCTCAGTCTTTACACAGGGAAATCTCCTTTGCAATTTAATAATGGCTTCTTCAGTAAGGTCTGGAAAACCACAGTAAAAGGAAAAGAAAGGATTGATTGACAATTTTCTAAATGAAAGGTAAAATCAAAGATGGCACAGCACACAGCTGAGTTTTACCACAGGCAAACAATGTTTGTTTTTACTATGAACATTTTAACCATAAATAATAAAACTTTGCTCCATTATTGTGAAAATCTAGAAGTTGTTGTTTCCCTGTTTTTGACAGGTATTCAAATTAAAGGACAGGATTATATGGGGTAGGAAATGGGTGATTTTCTGTAACTGCCAGATGACAGGCATGTCTTCTGTTATTTGTTTATAGGTGGATCATTTGCTATGAAATTTACTTAAGAGACCAATTTAAGCATCAGGTTGCATTCTACAGTTCAGCAATTTCACATTGTAAGTATCAGAAGAGCTCTCAAAGTAATGCTATCTGGGTCTGGCAATTTTCTACTATTCATTCATATCTTTTTTCCCCCCTAGACCTTCTCTTGCTGTCTCCTCTGTTTGTGATAATCCTGGAGATATCCTCAGAGTGGGTAGCCTTGGCCTGTGTAGTCTTCCCAAGCCCTAACGCACGCCTGCTCTTCATGCGTGACAGCTGAAAATCATCCTAAGTGAAAACTGCTCTGTGCTCCTCTTGCTGCAGCATGGGAGATGAGATGTTGACAGTCCAGAGCACTGTGCATGATAGATGTGGAGGAGTGTCGTTAGAGGGCTTGAAGGGTGTTTATTGCCTATCCCAAAATGTTTCAGTGCTTGCAGGCTGTAGCCGGCACTCTGGCGTGGCAGCACAGAAAACTGCAGCACCACCCAAACTGTGATGCCAGGTGTTCTGGAGGTCCTGTCAGCACCACAGATGAGTAATCACTCAAAAAACCTTTGTTTCTCTATGTTTAAAAATAATTCATTGTTCACCTTATGTTAATAATTTAATTATTAAATTATTCAAACAGTTCAAACATTCAAACAGTTCTTTCTACTGTATATTTATTCACTGAATAATACATTCCGTGTTGGAGAATTTCTACTTTATTTGATGCTACTTATTCTTTACTAGCATTGTTTAATTTATTTATAAAGTGCTGGTAGGGAACTCAATAGGACCAGGTTGTCAAATTTTTCTTCTAGTGTCTTCTGAAAATAATGAATATTTTTGTAGATGTGTTACTGTGGTTGAGGTAGCTGACAACTGACGAGGTTTTTGAGTTAGACTTTCCAACTACTAATTGCATAATTAGTAATGCATAAGTTAACAGGCACTTGGTATAAGGAGTTGGGAGGGGAAGCAGAAACCTAAAGGAATTGTTATGTTTGAATACAACTTAATTCCTACTTTTTCATTGACTTTAGTCTCTGTGTGTCACGTATCTGAAATAAGCCATAAGGCAAAGGTTGTGTGTTCAATCAATTCTTTGGTGCTGGCTGCTTTAGCTTCTCTCTCGGATGTGTGCTATCTTTGTTAAAGCTGTGGAAGTGGTGAGCTTACTGCAGCCTCAGAGGTGTTCCTCTGGAAGACAGAATGGCGGGACATCCATTTTTATGTGTATTCCACGCTTCTTTGGAGCAAATTGTGCGGGCAAATTCCACCATTAATGGTGTGTAACATCATTAATGGCTTGGTCCAGAAGCATCTTGGATTGTGCTGGCGTTAGTCAGGATATTAAAAGCGTTCATACGAGTTGTTGCTATTTGAATATGTCCCTAAAATGTATGATAAATGCATTAAAAGATTTTGGACCCAAAGTCTTCACATAAAAGGCGGATGGGGAAGGGTCACGGGGCGAAAACAACAACTTCTAAACCATGAAGTGACAATGAAAAATAGACTGGCCAACATACTGATATTTCCTTTAGGAGAATCAGGAAGCTGGGTTTTGGCTCTTGTATTTTATAAAGCTCTACCTCTAATCTCCTAGCTGGTTTTATTACTGAAATGTAATATTGCAGTTCTATTTCTCCCCGCTGCTCTGGGGATCTTTATTCCTACTCATATGTATTGTCTAAAGGAAAAACTGTTCTCTTGTTCTACAGATGAAGTCTGAACTGGCAAAAGAAATGTGTTGGTTCCTCCTTCCACGGAAGGAGAACAATCTTTTAATAGCATTAATTACATCCCTTGATTTTCCCTTTCATAGGAGGAATGTGAAAGTTATGTGAAGCTATATTTATTGTCACTAGAACTAACAATGATGAGGCGAGCTTGTAGTTTGTATCACTTTCTTTCTAGCATTTATATCCCAAACTGCTGTTCGTGATTTCCAACCATTTCTTTCCTGAAGAAAAGCTTAAATGTCTTTTTCTTTGTTCCTATTTGAACTATGTGTGTTGAGACAGAATAAGCAGCCGAGGAGTAACAGAATCATTCTGCCACTGATCTCATTTTTGAACTACATTGATTAGGATAAGTTACGGAATAAATCCCAAATTATGGGCTAGTGAAAAATGCAAGTGGATTCTGGATGAACCTGGTGTTGTTGTGCCAGTATAACAGAGATGAACAGGATCTTTAGGAAGTGCTCAAAAGCAATTTGGTTCTAGCCCCTGAAACCCAGCCTAGAAGAAAAATCTGGTTTGACTTGCACTTTCCACAGTTCTATTAAAAAAGAAGTAGATTATTAAGGCCTGAAAGACTCCTAAGCCTGACACATCACTGTGAAAATTCTTTCATTGAAAATATATTTTTTTTCAGAAAAGGTGTCAGAAATGTTTTAAAAACTGACAAAGCCCCCTTTCTTTCAGAAATAAAGCTCCAAGGCTCCAAAACATTTGAGCACTTCCATTTCTGTAGGTGCAGGGGAGTTCTACCCTATATATAAAAATACATAAGCACATGCTTAACTTTTAGCAGGTATTAAGTCCCATTCATTACACTAGGACTTAAGCACATGCTCACATCTCTGAGGAGCGGGTCCTGCCTCATGTTAACTTCCAAGCTGAAAGTTTCATAAGGTGTTGAAGGTGGTCCAGCACTCACTGACCAACAGGTCCAAACGCTGCCAGTGCAGCAAGCCAGAGAGAGGCTTGGTTTAATGGGATTCTGAGTTACAATAAATAAATTATAACAAACTCGACAGAAGCCTCTGGGCTGGGTCCAGCCCTGAGGCCAGACTGAAATTTCTCATGTAGCAGGTAATCAGTAAGATGAGAAACCAGCTGCAGGAGAAGGGCCTCTCTATGAAACAAGAAGGTAGGTACTATGAGGGCCAAGTCTTGTCCCAGTAATCTTTCCACTAACACTACAGTGATCCATGCTTTTCATTATCTGGTCTTCAAAGGAGTTGAATTAATTGGAAAGGAAACTGGTGCTATTATTGGGACAGGCCACCCAAGTTGGTTGGTTGTATGAGTGAAGAATGGGTCATTAGATTTGTCCCTTACTTTTCTAAACATTTCAGTATAAGCAAAGCTCGTAGGTAATTTCAAATGAAGGTTATTTGGTTAGGGGGAAAAGGATTGCCAGACTGGCATTATCCCCTTCAGAGCATTTAAACTGAGCAACGTGATGACATTTCAAAACCATCTGGGACCATTTCTTTTTTCATTATAGTCTCCAAAATGACCCACTTTACTTAAAAACAATGAGGCTGGTGTTTCCTTGTCCTTTGTGATAATGTTTTTCAAGCAGTTGTCTCTAGGGTTTGGTGCAGGCTTTGGCTAATAGCTCAAAATACCCAGTCACTGGATTGATTGATGCATGTAGCTGATTGTATCTGTCAGTCTGCAATTGACCCTTTATTTTACAGACTTCTTTCCAAAAACCATGTTGGAAGTGCCTGAGTGCTGTAGAAGGGTTTAGAAGGGTTTGAGTGCAACTTGAGTAGATTTTGTGAAATACATGATGACTTGTACTGTACGCGTGGATTGATGTTTCCAATTAGTTTTCCCAGTGGCAGGTCTGGTGGGATCCATTGTGTCTCTGGGAGTAGCCAGCCCAAGTCAGTCCGTAAGAGAAAGATACTCCACTGGAGAGCAATTCTTCTACCCTGCCTGCATTCCTAATGTTCTCTATCTACTGAACCAAATTACAAGGTTAGATGACTTTATGCCTACCTTTTCATCCCCTGGAGTTTGCTAAAGTAGATTTTATTTCTGCAGAATCTTCCCCAGTGGATGCACGGGAAGGTTATCTGTAGGTTTCTCTGTAAGCTTTGAAGTTTGGATTTTGCAAGTGAAGCCCTTCTTTTAATTAGTATTCTTTAGAACGGAGTTCCTAGCTTTTAGGAATAACTAAACAATAACATTTAGTATTGTGTGCTTAATAAGCAAAAAATCACAATCTCTCTGAAAATTAGCTGAATTCCTTTCTGTTTTGTAGATTTTTTTTGTGTGTGTGTATGTGTTTGTAATAAATATGATATTTCCTAAAGTACTGCAGAGGAGAGGTTGTAGTCCAGAACTGTGGACCCCTTTGGGCAGCAAATAATAGCTGGGGAACAGAAATGCTGGTTTGCATTGTGGAATTAGATGAGAACACATGGAATCACAGAGCCTGTAGAGATCTATATGGAATCACAAAGGTTGGAAAAGACCTCCAAGGTCATTGATTCCAACCTTTGGCCCAGCACCATCATGTCAATTAAACCACAGCACTGAGTGCCACATCCAGGGATGGTGACTCCAACACCTCCCTGGGTGGTCTGTTCCAAGGACTAGCAACTCTTTCCATGTAGCAATTTTTCCCCAGGTCCAACCTGAACCACTCTTGGCAGCAGCCTCAGGTCACTTCCTCCCATGCTGTCACTTGTTTCCTGGGAGAACAATATGGAGAAGATGATATTTGAGGCTCCCCAGGGGACCAGATGCTTAAAAGAAGTGTGACAGTCACAAATCATATTAGAAAGGTGGGCTCAGCTTGCAGTCCTGCCATTTTCTCCTGTGCAGCCTTTCAGCCTCCTCTTTAATAAATTTGAGCAGTTGCTATTTATCTATTTCTAGCATTAAGTAGAGTTGGTTGAAATTGCTTCCTTTATAGTTGGCTGTGTGAGAGAAAATTGATTTTCTTGACCAAATGGAATTTCCACTGAAAGTCTACCTTCTGTGAAAATGTTTGATCTTTTTGCTTTAGTTGAGTGCCCCATCCCACACTCTTTCCCTGGGGTTTCTAAGTGGAAAGTCATCATTTTCTGGCCTTGCAGAACTGTAGGCAAGTAATAGTAATAATAAAAATGCTGGTTAGATCTTTTCATGTGAGCTTTTTTTAATAGTACTCAGAGTATAATTACTAGAAAGAGCTGGATTACAGCTCAAGGTCGTCTCCTACTCGCAGTTTGGTGTCCTATTCTGAGATGAGAGTCAGTAGCAGAACCTTCTGCTGGTTTTTTTAGCAGAAAGTTGTGCAGTACAGCCCAGGTCCCCTCCTGTATTTTTAGCATACTGGTGGCTGCTGGCAGCTGCAGCTTGCTCTTAGCAAATTGTCTGTGAAAAATTGCTCCTAGCTAGTCCCTAAGAAGCTCTACTGAATGTGTCTTAAGCCTGAACTGATGTATTCAATTCAGGTGGATTGTCAGGCAGAAACCTTAGAGTGCACTATGCAGCTTGGTCTATAAATCAAATTTCTTCTTCTCAGCATAATATCACATCAGCTTTTCAAAAAGGAGTTGGGATAGAGAATAAAGATAACCCTGGACAAGATATGTCTCAAGAATTTCGCCAGTCTCTCCTGAACATCTGAGTCTAAGCAAAATAACTGGCGTGGAACATATCAGGCTGAAATATCCACTTCGAAAAAAACTCATGAGCAACTGAAAACAGATAAAAAGAATTTTTTGGCAGCCAGAAGGGTAGATACAGCTACCACTTAAAACACAAATATTTCCAAACTGTAAGTGCTTATATCACAGAGATTACCATATCATCACAGGCTGTCATTTGTCCTCTTATCAACGCAATGTGAAATCCCAATGAACGTAAATAGAGATTAATCTTGCAGATACTTGGCATACCAGCCCTGCAGTGTCCCTCTGCAGCTCTGTCAGAAAACACAGCCACCACATGGTCTCACTGAGGCTTTTGAATGGCTGTGGGGTCAGCTCCAAGGCCTGGCCTGCTCCAGTCACAAACATTTCAGCACTCTCCGAGCGCTGGATTTGTCTCCGTTACGCTCTGGGTAACGCTCCCTTGCACAGGAAGCAATAATCCAAGAGTAATTTTCTACTGCTATTACTAACCTTCTAATAGGAGCTCATGCGTGATAATTAGGCCTCTCAAATATATTTTGGAGAGTGTGTTTTTTTCTTTCCTGGCCAGTTNTTTTTTTTTTTTTTTCCTTTCTATTCTATTTGGTAACATCTGAAAATATCTCACTGCTTAAAAGAACAGTTTTTAAACCAAATCCTTTGTGATTAGTAGTGCACAGCTAAAGACATTTGGAGCATTAAACACCCCTGTATGTAAAATCCCTGGAGTTTTGCTAAAGTATGGCTTAAAATCAAATTAACGAAATTACAGAGCTGGAAGAAGAATCGTAGCTGCATAGAAGAAAGCTAGCACAATTCTTTACGTGTCTGTTTAATAAAGAATCTTTCAGTTCTCAGTTTAAAAAGTAAGTGGAAAAGTTCATTAAATTTGGTGCCATAGTATGTGCTACATTTACTGAAGAAAAGCATGAAGTCAATACCCAAGGCTGCAGTGTGTTTGAAAAAGAAGATAATTAAATTGATATTGTTTCCTTTTTGACAGAGTCTCCCAAGGGAAGGGATATTACCTGCCTGTAGCAGTAATGGCTCTCTATCTAGGCAAAGAACTATTATGTTAAATTAAAACCTCTCTCTATTTATCAAACAGCCAAAACTAATAAACACAACCGTGGCACTAAGACTAAAGTGCTACTAGACTATTGCTTCCTTCACCAGAGCATCATTTATAATTCAATTTAGACAAAGAGTCTGCTCCTGAGGGATGAGGAGATGTGGTATTGACACAAGAGGCCTTTACTGTTTGGGCACAGGAATCTTATTGTCTTGTAGTTACTGTGGTTGGAAACAGTTTTGACTGGGAAAAAAAAACAACCCACAAAATAATTTCAGAATTTTTTAAGAAATAGATTATTGAAAAGAATCTCTAAAGTACAGCTTATAACAAGTAATTTTAATTGGAAGGCATATCTAGAAAATAAAGAAGTTTTAAAAAGAAAAAAAAAAAGAACATGTGAACCTGAGCAACTCTTGCTTTGTTTTTGTGGATTTCTTTCGTTTAACTATTTAACTACTTATCAATTTTATTTTTTTTTTTTAGCTAGGGTTTTTAGCACTAGAAACTCAGTGTGTCCTTGAGTATAGCATTTTTGCTCAGTGCAGATCAGGTCCTTCAATTTTGAATTTATAAGGAAATCTGTCTAATTGTTTTACTTGTACTCTATGGAGCAGAGTACAAGTACACCTTCCTGCCGACTCATGGCAGGCAGATAGAAGCACAAGCTACCATTCAAAATTCATGCAACAATTCTGTCTTAAAAAGGCCGACCAAAATTTGAATTTGCAGCCATTTTGAAGCATCAAACAGCTTATTTTTTTAAAAATCCTGCCATGAAGTTAAGGCAGTTTCTTTGGGAGACTGCCAGACACCCCAGTAATGTCTATATATAATACACCCATGCATAAGAAAAACAAGAAATAGAAAATCTGATACGTCAACCACTGCCAGCCAGTAATGACCAGTGGAATTCAGCTAACGTAGACAATTTAATTTCAATGCCTAGTGGGAATTTGATTAAACCAATTAGAGAAAATTCTGAACACAGTCCAAATCATGCGTGTCTCTATTTCATTTTATTTTCTTTAAGAGCCGTCAGCATTCTTGGCCTCTGAAAATATAAGTAGTTAGTCTCCTGAAAACTTTTAAGCAGGTTTATAACTTTGTTCACATAATGGTGACATTGAAGTGAGTGAGGCTACTTGCAAAAGGGAAATTATATATGTGTTTAAGCATTTGCAGGGTCTCATGCTAAGTGCTTGGAACAGAAAGTTCTTCCATAGCCTGCCCAAACCCTAACCCTAAATGCAGCTGTTCCTTCCCAGCAAAGTGTGGAGGCAAAACCTGATCAGTCTCGAGGAACAGAGAAATTCAGGGGTACATTTGCAGACCCTGGGTTCAGGGTGAAGTAGATGGGGCTGAGAGACTCCAGTCAGCAGGGAAATTTACTGATTTCTTAGGAACAGTCTCCTTTTGAATGTCTGATTGTTATTATGACATGGGTGGAAATTAAGGGGAAAAACCTCTCGTAAACATATATGGGGCTGCAGCCATGGCCATGACATCACAGGCAGCCAATGGAGTAACTAACTCCATTTTGGTCCATCAACTTCTACAGCCATTTAAAAATTTTTATTATTCTACCACATGAATCTGGACTGCAGCCACTCACCATAAGACAGACTGGACTAATAAATCTTTGGCACATGTAACCACCATGTTTAATATAAAACAACCTCTACACTTTTTTTAATATGATTTATAAAACAGAACACGAAGCTACCTACACGGTCTTTTCTAGCTACAGCAGATACTGTTATTTATTGCACATTTAATTACTAACAGCAATTCAGTCATGCTACCTGACCTTAAGGCCTTTTGATTACCTGATCCAACATATTTCACATGATAAAAATGTCAGGCTCAGAGAAACCCACCAGTCTGGTTTTCTGTGAAATCTAATTATAAGCAGCAATGTTAAAGAAAGGTTACCAGTTTAAATAGTCAAGGCAGTTATTTGGTAAGGGTTTGTTTTGATTGAAATGGTAGCTGAGAGGGCACCGTGCAGCCTGGTAGGATGCTGTGAGTAGTGCAGCCTCATCTCACCCACACTCATTTTGGCTGCTCATCCTGAACGTGGGAAGCTCAGCTGGGAAGAGAGTGCCACGGGGTGAATGCATCCCTCTCCCTGCACAGCCTCCATCTCCAGCCTCTGCAGAGCCAGGAGTTGGACTTGATGATCCTCAGGGGTCCATTCCAACTCAGGATATTCTATGATTCTCTGATTATGGGAAAGAGGAGCCAGTGAGTCCGTTCCTGGGAATGGGCTCAGCTCTTCCCTTAACTCCTAACACGGAAGATGATGCCTTAAATGCTCTGTTAACCTGTAGATATTGAGATGGAAACTGGCACAAGCTGCATTACCACAGACCCTGCAGATGGCTGGGGAAGCTGACATGGTGAAATCCTGACTCCTTGCAGGTAAAGTTCTCATTTATACCCTGAGATTGGGAATTTCTCTCAGCCTAAGTATTTTGGAATGCTTTCCTGTGCCTTGCAGCTTTGTCTTGCCCCATTTTTGTTTGTCACTCAAAGTAGAAAGGCTCACGAACATGACAGAAGAAAGGAAGCAGCATCTGCTTGTGGGAAACTCTCCTACACTGCCAGTGACAATAATAATAAAAACAGTAATGATAGTTCCTCCAATTTTTATGGTGACTAAGCGTTTTTGCAGGAAGCGTGGCTGATATTGTGTCTGTACAAGGCAGGTCTTGCATAAACAAAATTAAAAGATATAGAATCTTGGAAAAAGATAAATAATTTCCTGAGAGTGCTGTTTTAAGATATGTGACACCATGCCTTAGAATAAAGATGAGAGAGGCATTTTAGTATATTCATTGTGTGACTTTTCATCTGAAGAGAATTTGATTTTGCTGTCTGTTATGTTGTACAAAACTGGAAAGAATAATCCCATAATAGGATGGGTATTAATTCTGTAGTTATAAATCAATGCATTATGCTTTTTTTCTCCTGGGAAATGAATAAACGTGTTTTTTACATATTATAATATGCCACACATTATGTGTTTAAGTGTGCTGTAACCTACAGCAATACTTTCTGCAGCACACCATCTCTTCCCAGTCTTTCTTTTTTGTGGGATAGCAGATGAACCAAGATAACCTCATGCTACAGCTTTGCTTCTCTGAAAAAATGAAGCTGTCAACAACATAGAGAAAGTCTCGTAACCACAGGAAAAAAAAAATGTTCACGGGAGCTGGACTAAGCCTGAGGAACTTGCTGCCAGGCAAAATAAGAATGACCAGCACATGTGCCACTCTAAACACTCAATGCAGGAACCCAATTATCCAGAGTAGCTTTCCCGTGATAGTCTTTTCAAGCATCCTTAGACTAAGTGCTCTTTTGGTTTTAAGATTGTGAAAAGCTCAAAAATGTTCAGAGGTTAAAAAAAAAAAAAAAGGCAAGCTCACACATAATTTCCCTGGAAAATGGCTAGACATTACAGCAACAGTCTGATACAACCCTGGATAAATAGATTGTTACTAAAAAAATAAATAAAGCAGATAATTTCTTCCTGTCTGTAGGAGTGGAAGGCAACACTTTGAAACATTTCTAAAGCCATATATGATCTCTCAAGCCCATTATAATCCATTTATACATATTATTATTGCTTATTAACTCTCCAGAAAATATGAGTCAAATGTGCATTGGGCAGTAAACAGTGTCTGTGGTAATTTCATGTCATGTGTTTCTCCTAAAAAATGCTGTATAATGCCATGCACAGAAATTGAGTACACACCTGCAGTTGATGATCTCCTATACCTTTCATTTTTCATACCTCTTGTATGGTTGTGTGCAAAACCCCACAGCTCCAATTAAGTTTGAACTATAACAACTTAATTGAATTTAATGACCAACAGGAATATTTCCATGTATTTATATTTTGCGCTTCATGCCAATCTTCAGTAAAGTTCACTGAAGCACTGACTTGCAATGAAGATGGTCCCTGAAAAAAGTGTTGAAATAAACAATCAATTTAAAAGATGCTTTTCTATTTCCCAAACCGTGGAAACAGCTGCTAAAAGTATTCAGATAAAGATTGCTGTCATGATCACTGTGTGGTTGATATTAGAGAGTGGAAGGAGGGCTAAATCTTCCCAAGAGATGCTTTTGCTTGAAACAATCTAAACACAGCAATATCTGATTTCACTCATTCCATCGAGTGTGGAAGACATATGCTGCAAGATGTGGATGGTATTTGGATGTTAGTGTGGGGTTAGGCTAGTTCTCCTTCTTCCTCAGTCGCATACCAAAGTGTTCGTGTGATCAAAAGCCACAGAAGATGCAGACTCCCTACGGAGGGGAATGGGAGGTCCTGGAGTGATCCACAGACAGTAGCTGACAAAGCTCCCAGAGGGCTCATTAATTTATGGTGGAGCAGGTCTAGCTCATGCCAGCCGTGTTGCTGGATCCCTGAGCAGCCCATTGATTTTGGCTTTAGCAGCTGCTGCTGGCTCTTTTCCTTCCATGGCCAGACATTTGAATTCCTCCTCTTTTTTTTTTGCCATCAGTCTTCTGACTGGCCTTGTGGTTCAGCTGTTGACTTGGGCTAGTGCTTAACCATTTGTGCAGGGTCATTTTTGGTGTGTCTGCAGTTCAAGAAGGGTGTAGGCTACTCCTGTGCAACTGATGACCCTGTTAGGTTTATAATTATTTATATCTATTTTTATTATCATCATAATTTATTCTAAATTATCTATCCCATAATCTATATTATATAATTATTATATATTGTCTATTATAGATATCCATTTTATTTATTATAGATAACCATTTTTATCTATTCCAAGACAGATAGAGATCCAGCCAACAGAATGGTCATGTACTTCAGCCTGTCAGGAAAAAAAATTGAGTATATTCCTTTCCTAAAAATCACTAATTGGGCTTTTTGTTGTTACCAGCAAGAATATAGCTGGACCTGCACAAATCAATTTTCTTAAGACCAAAGGAAGCTGGCAGGGAACCCTGGAAAGCCAATTCTGATCTGAACAAACCCCAGCACTGAAGAACTTGAAGGCGCATGGTTCAGAATTCTGTGGTAGTCCAGATCTGGAAAGAAAGAAGGAATTGAAGTTTAAAAAAAAAATCCACTCTGACATAAACAGTGTAAAAGAGTGACTTTTAAATAAGTAATGTCTCAGTTTATTTGCTTATATACATTTTCATTTTTCTATTTATATTTTTTTCCATATACACAGACACACACATTTATATATATATATATATATAGAGAGAGAGAGAGAGAGAGGCTAATCTAAGATACCTTTGAGGACTGAAAGCTTGCTCAGTGGTGGTAGAACCAGACAGGCAGTCTCCAACCGCTGGCTCTACTTAAAATAAGAAATCTTCAAAAGATACAGTGATGTGAGGCAGTACAGAATATCAAGGGAGAGACATAAGTAGATGTGAGATGTTTTCCAATTTGCCGGCCAGCAGACTACCTGAGGAGAGATCCCTGGTGAAAGGATCCTTAAATATTTTGCGTTCCTCCTCCTCCTCCTCTCAGGGCACAGGGACCTCAGCCGGAGCAGAGCTTTTAAGAGACTCACCTTCATCCTGACCTGCTTTTTCCCTGGCTTCAGGCAATAAAACAGAAGACTTCAAGTGAACCAGAGTTTGAAATCTGGAGACCCTTACGCACAGAATACGCTCGGGATAAACGACTGCTAATGGCACAATTATCACTCGCAGTCACAGGAGATAATCCTTGTTTAACTTTTAAAAGCCGATGCTTTGTGCTGCTCCCCACAAAAAGGGGAAAAAAAAAGTTAATAACTCATCCATTCAGGCCTGTATTGTAAAAACTCCAGTGTGGTTAAGCAATGCTTACAGAACAAAAACGGTGAACTAAAGAAAGAAGGGTCATTAAATAGCTGGGGACAAGGTTTGGGCTCCTAAGGCTCCCTGTGGTAATACCAAGCCTAGAGGAGAGAAAGTGGTTTTTGACAACCGCAGTTCCCGAAACAGCTTGTGCAAACCAGAAACACATCAAAGGAATTTAAGATAAAGAGAATAAATGCTCTGTTCTCTAAAGGTGTTAAAATAGTGTGAAGCAAAAAGTTAATGGGAGGCAAAATTCAATAAAAGGGAGAGGCTTTTCTGAGCATTGGCTATAAAATCTGAACGCTAAAAATACTCTGTTATCTTTCATAATTATAAGAATGCAAGCATCTAATTTTAATGTTAACTTAATCAAGTTAATTTGAATTTAAGAACTTTTTGAATTTGAATTTTAAGAACATTTAAGAACTCGAATCTCAGTATTATCCGTCAACGTTTGAAGGACAGAGTTTTTATTTTAATGGTGGTTTAGATTAAAGTGCCTCTGATGAATTGAAGGGGTAACAATGGCAGACCTGTAGAACTGTTGTAGAGATAAGGGATTATCTGTAAGAACAAGGCCATAAAGATTTCCAGTCAGGGTCATGCAGACTAAACTGCTGTGACAATTTAACATTAAAACTTTTCACTTTGCACTTTCCAGTTCTTATCCACTCCATTTTGAAAGGTGTGATAGCAGAAAAGAGACATAAAGTCTCTTTAGCACTGGGTTTGCTATGGGCACTGTGGGAATACTTGCAAAGCTCCTGCAGCTGATATTGGAATCTAAGGGCCCACTTTTACCACAGGATGGCTTTTAAATGGGCAAATTTGTCCTGGTTTTACTGCTGCTGGAACCCAGGCTAGAACTCAGCTGTGTTGGTTCTGTCCAGAAGTGTTAGAAGGAGGCCTTTGCTGGCTGTACAGTGACATATTTGAGATGAGGACCAGCCCTTTCTCTCTGCTGTGCATGCACATACAGGCAGGAATTCACATCTCTTTCTGCAGTGCACAACAGGTATGTTTGTGGCAGTGTTTCTTTATCAGGTATCTATTTGTAAATAGGATTCCTTGCGTTATAAAAATTTAAAATGTGTTAAAAAATCCCAACCACACAAACAACAAAAAAAAATCCCCCAGAAAATCGCAGCCCAAACACAAACAAATTATCAAAAACTAGGATAGTTATAGAAGCTGATAGAAGTGATGGATGTGCTACTCAATGTTTATCTACTTACTGTATAGTCACTGATTTTTTGGTGAGGACAATTATGCAGTACAGTGGAGCTTTATTTAAAGACTTTTAACTCAGATCTCTGGAAACTGAGTGATATATAAAGCTTGGAATCCTTCTCAATGATTTATTGTAATGTAACATTTGCTGCAATAAACTACGCCCTCAATTAGAGCTGAGCAACTCCATTAACTTTAATTATATCATGGTTGTAACTGAGAGTATAATTTAGCCCTCTGGGAATAGAATATACAATTAAAGCTCCACAGCGCAGAACAGGCCAAAGAAATTTGCCCTTCAGCTGGAGCTGTCAGGGAAATTATAGGTTGTTTTGGTTATTCTCTCCAACCTTAACAAATCCTATTAATGACACAGTTGCAGTGCATAATTAGCAGTTTATGGTGGTTGGTAGAACAAATACTGTTTATGCTTTTTCTCTTGGCATCTTGCAGGTGAACAGAGATCAGGAATTTGAGCTCTTAGGCTCTGACTTTTTGCTCGGGAAATAGGAGAACAGGAGCTGAGTGAACAAGGTGAGTGCCTTTGCAGCTCTACAGAAAATTTTCAGTTGTGGTTCAGGACCAAGCCCTGCCAGAGCGTGTGGAGGGCTTGGAATTGAGGGAGTAAGAAATAATATACGCTTATTTGATATAATCCCATAGTAACAAGCTGTTGTGTTGCAGAGGGGAAAGCAAACAAGGAGCTGTAAGCAGATCTCTGTGATAAGAAAGAAGCAATTTTTCATCTCAACTGCTTCAGCAGAAAGCAAAGAGTTGACAGTGTTATTAAGTTGTATTGACAGCCTGTTCAACTACTTTCTATGGAACTGAGAAAAAATAGCTCAGCTTGTAAGAATAAGAGAGGAGAATTTCTGCCTTGCATTTCTTATTTCCAAAGAGAGATGCCAGAGGGAACTTTTAGCCAACATGCAGGGTTATTTCCATGTTTGCTTTTGGTTCGTCCTCCCAAGATAAATGGGTTTGTTTGTCAGTATTCACATCTGGTGGGTTTTGAGGCTTGAAATCAGTGCAAACCATGAGGGCATTGGAAGTTGAAGTCCCCATGGAAAGGTTACAGAATGGTTGGGGACCATCATGAAAAGCAAGCCAAAAGCTCTCAGGCTACGTTAAACTCTAAATGGCAGTGCCCAGGAGACATCAAAGCCCCTGGTGTTCCTGCAGGCTCGGCACTTGATTTTCATAGTGCTTTCCATGGCAATCTCAGCTCAGCCTCAGCCCATGTGCCCCTAAATTCTTGCAGTTTTCATGTCAGAAAGCTCCTCAGGGAAGGATCTTTGTGTGGGATTTTTGACAACTGGCACTGGCAGCTCAGGCAGGTCCACACGGTTGCCCCTGTTGCCTAATCTACACTCCCTACACCCAGGTCCCACTGGATGCATTTACAAAGGACCATGATCAGGAATTTCCCTCTGTGCCCAAACATAACAACCTGGCTACTTCAGGAGTAAAATGTTTTCAGTGTTGGCACCCCGCTGCTGTACTGAATGTATTTTCTACTTTCTTTGTCAAGTAAGGAACTACTTCCCACACCAGTGCAATTTGTTTGTACCTGCCACCCTTGAGTTTAAGGCTGTCCTCAAATAAGTTCCATGTTTAGCTGAAGTCCTGCTAACGTGATTAACAAAGCTCAGCTCCTTACGCTGTCCTGTTTTGAGTCCTCTATGACTCAGAAAAATGTGTTTCACTGCTTATATCTGAGACTCAGAAAGTCCTGAAGAACCAGGTTGGCTTATAAGTATATTTAGATCTGAGTCTAAGGCTTGAGAGGAAGCCTAAAATGATGAGAAGGCTGAAGAAAATAAAATCTACGTCAAGGACAAACCTCACAAACCCATCTGAAATGAGAATAGCTCCACTAAATAGAAAATGTATGGGGTATTGGAAGCAGTAGGGAAAAAAGAGATTTATTTAGGAATAGAACTTCCACCCATTGGTTTAAATTATGTGATGGAAAGGAAACAAGGGGAAAAGACAAAATTTTGATGAGGAAAAGAAAAACTTCTTTAAACTTGTGAGTCTATGGAAACTTTTTGGTTATTATATTTAACAGAACTGGCCTGAAAATTTTTAATGAGAAAGACCATTTGTAAAATTTGAAGTGATCTGTGAAAACAGCACTGTGCTAAATAAACACTTAGGAAATCCAGGCTGCTTTTTTTTTTTTCCCTTTTTTTTTCCTACCCAATTT
>VZDJ01000030.1:2457465-2491173 GCA_008694505.1 Cyanoderma ruficeps | reverse complement strand
TTTTTTTTTTTGCCTGAGGTACTGCTAATTGCCTCTTCCATGCAGGAACATCTCCTAATCTAATTCAATCTGCTGGTAATTGGCATTATACTTGGCACCAGAAATATGGATGTATTTACTTAACACCTACATCATGGGAATCAATTGCCAGCAGCTTTCAGAAGAGTGTCAAAAACTCACTTGCTATTCTTGACAGTATGACCATGCCACAGAGTTTTAGGGGGTTTTCTATGTTTTCTTTATCTCTAAACCTGAATTCATCTGTATGTTTCACAGGCTCATGCCAGTGAACATTCTGAGCTGCTGGCATTAATGATAATTATCATCACACTGAATTAGTCTGTGAATGCACAAAAACTTTCAAGTTCGAACAAAACAGGGCAATATTCAAACAGGAATTTGTTGAATTCTATGGTACAGGGTTTTCCCAAAACAAGTAAAGAACAAAATTTTTTCCCTAGCTATTTTTTTTTTCACATGACATATGAAATTGGGAGAGTATTATTCGTGCCTGTAAATTACAAGGCCCTGGACACCCAGACCTAACTTTGGCATTGGCTCTAGTTTGAGCAGGTCATTAGACTATGTGAATTCCTGAGGACCCTTCCAGATTAAACTGCTCTAGGAATCACGAGTTACTCAGTTAGCTTCATGCATTATGAAGTCCTCCAAAGAGATTTGCTTACTGTGCTCTTTGTGAGTAAGAAACTAATTGCAAAGAAGAAGTAACACGGGGCTTAAAAAAATAATGAATGTCATTCCAGCACAATATGCTATAATCTTTTTTATTTAACACTAGAACATGAGTGAACTCACCTCTTGAGTAGAACTTTGCAATTTCTTACGGTTAGACTTCATGAAACTTAATAGGAAGGAAATGAAACAAAATGCTGTATCCCCTCCAAACTGCCAGGCTATTTGTTGTATTATAATTATCTACTATGAAATTTGGCTACATGGACATCATTAATTTTCAAAATTCTGTTGACGGACTTTTATTAAGCTCTAGGAGCTAAGGTTCAAAGATTTGAATTTCTTCTACAGCCTCAGTCCTATGTTGTTGGCATCATGCAAGCACCTTAGTTCAGTAGTAACTCAGACAGACAAGGACTACCAGCACTGTTTCCTTCAGCACATGCACTCGGTTTTCCTTGGAGGATCTCCTATTTAAATTCACATTTGGCTCAGCACTGCTTAACTTGGGAGGTCTGACTGGCTCATGAGGCTAGATGACGAGGCTACAAGCCACTCTATTTATTTGGTTTCCGTTTATTTGGAGCCACCTTTTGTTAATCACATACATTTGATTATGATTCATGAGGCACTTCAAGAACATTACCTGGCACAGAAGTAATTTGAGAGCCTTCTTTATTAATTTGTTGCCTATGAACTTTCTGTCTTCTACCTCCTCCTAAAAGTAATGGGTCTTCTTGAGAGGGTCCTATGTGATTTCAGGGAGCCAGACTGCCTACAGAAGGGGTGGATATGCACACTTTTTGGAGATTGTGATGGAATAGTGCCTGCTGCAGTGTTCCTCAAACAATTCTTCTGATGACACAGTTCTGTATGAATTCTGACATGTCTAAGTGTCAGTTTCTTGTATTAACCAGTGAAGCAGGCAATGTGCTATAAATTGTTGCTCATTCCTGTCAAGCGTACAAGTGCGTTGGCTGCTTGAAATGAGATTTTTGCCTGGCAAGAAAAGTATTTAAAATTTGTCATTCTGTGAGTAATTTCATGAGGATTCACCTTCTGAAAGTTCCTTCTGCAGAGATACCTTGTAGGCCGTTGAGCGTGTGTGCTCCATTAATGTCTGCACATGCAGAACGGGTTAAGTACACAAAGAAGTTCCTGGGTGAGTGTCAAATAAGTCTTTAAATGCAGAGATTAGTCTGAATTTAGATTTTTCCCACATATAAAAAGGCAAAGCATGATCAGAAAGAGCACTTGGACATTTGGCTATGAAATACAGAAGGCAAGAGGACTGGGAGATCTCTAGGATCTTCGGGAGATTGGTTTGCTGGACTTGTTTTACTTTGTGGTCCAAAATACAGAAAACAAGAGGACTGGGAGATCTCTAGGATCTTCAGGAGATTGGTTTGCTGGACTTGTTTTGTTTTGTGATCCTCTTTTTTCCCTAAAATCCACTTCCATTTATTGCATGAAGTCCAAAGATGACAGTGATCATCTTCATTTCTTTTGTGGCAAGCTTTAAAGAGAGGGCTTCAGGTGTTCTAGGGAAGAGGCAGCAGCATTTTCAGGAAGTGAAGCTTTTCCAGGAAATGTATGGGAAAGTTCACTACTCTGAATTAAGGAATGCTGTTCTGACATGTGTTTCCTGGACCTTTAGGAGGAGTTAGCAAGAAAATGTGATAGGAGCAATCTTTCTCTTTCTGAGAAGGAGCTATGGCTGAAGACCATGCTCACACATGTTGCATAATTTCTGGTTGGCTTTTCTTTGTAAAGAAAAGTCCTTTCGAAGCTGCTGTGGCTGTGGGAGAAGTCTCTTGGTTCTGAAAATCCACTCTGACATTAATGATGAATGGTAAAGGCCGCTGCGCTGCACTTTGCACGCTAATCAGTCTTTGTGTTTCTTTATATCTTGCACCACATGTACACTGTGACTTGGCTGGGATGGAAAACTGGAACTGGCAACACTTACCCTGATTGTTCTTAACATGATCAAACAGTAACACGGTTTGACAGAAATTTTATAAACCATCATGTCGTAAAACAAAACCAGCAGAAACTAACTCGGGCAAAGAAGGTGTGTTTGAAAAGAAAAAAGTTAATGAAAAGCACATGAAACTGCCCATCTGTGCAATTGTTGTACATTTTCATGCGTTTGATGGCAAATAAATACCATAAACCTTTTGTACAGTCAATTTGAATGTCTCAAAAGAAGTTTTTTTGAAAGTTAAGAAGCAGAGTACAGCAAGTGCTCTATAACTCACACTGTGAATCCACTGGTGGTAGTCAGTGAAGGATTTGTCAGGCAAGATTTACCTTGCCCTTTCTCCTCCTATATCTCCCAGAACTGTCTCTTACACATCCCTGGCCTTTGTTTGTTTGGTTTTTTATGTCAGCACACGTGAGTTACAACACGAAAAAGGAAGTTTTACAAACCCAGGGGATCAGGCGGCGAGATAGATGTCACCGTCCCGCACTAAAGAAGACAGAACGTGTCATGTTGGAAATGTTTTTATTTCCAAAATGAATACCCACCCCCATCCTTAATAGGTATTTATCCCCCTCCTAAAAGAAAACGTAAATCATCACAATCAGACAGTTCAGGGATTCAAGAAAGCCTCTTTTAGCAAAATTAGGGTTGCAATGTTCCAGGTCTATGAAAGGAAAATAAGGAAAAGAAACCAGGAGAAAGCACAAACACTCTGGCAAGCAAACTTGGATCTCAAAAGTGACAAGAAGAGGAAGTGTCTGTAATAAATCATGGTCCTGAAAATCCAAAAGGAATCATGAAAATGTTTGAGTACAGGGTTATAGGAATGAAATCAGACTCCCCAGCATAAGTTAATTCATCAGGAAAACATACATAAAAGGCATAAAGCAATGATTCTATGAATATTTCAGGAGTTAGTTGGAGGTAGTGGAAGTAGAAAAAAAAGTCATGCCTAATATTTCTTAGATACTTATTGAAGGAATAATATGGGATACAGAGTGGGGTAAAAAGACCTTTTTCTTGACTTTATCAGCAAGGATTAGTGTGTCCCTATAGCTAATGCAGTGATATTAATGAGGAGCAAGAGGGGAAGAGTCAAAATGTCAGCCACATGTATAGCTGATAGTAAATGATGCAAAGTATCTCCTGCCTGGATTTCTGTGGACAGTTATACATATAATTAAGCTTTTGAACAATCCTTAATGAGAGACTATGGGATTTTACCCTTGGAGATTTTTCAGAGCATCAGTCTGTGTGAAGGATGAGCAAAACACACCTCACGGTACTCCTGAGCTAAGGAAAGGACTGATTGAGTCCTTGACGTGTCTGTGAGTCCATGGCACTGAAAGATCATTTGGCACTTTTATGCTTGCCAAACTATACATGCAGTTCACGTTGTTGTTTATTTTTCCTACTAATGTCTGCAGCAAATGCAGATTGAGCTGCGATCTCTGTGGCTTTTTCACTGCAGGGTCACACTGGCCTACAGGTAACCACGGCCAGTGCTCAGAGCAGAAGTGGCAGCTGTCATTCATCCCTGTGTCATGAATTACTGTGCCATGGAAGTCAGATAAAAGCTGCAGCAGGTCTGCTTTGAAAACTGAGATGATACAAATGCTTTAAAATGAGTAGAACGTTCATTTTCTGTTGGCTTTCATTTGTACTCTGTTGTTGTTGATAACGTGTCAAAGTTGTCTTTTTAATTTAGGTAGGTCAGTGCCTACATCTGGTGACATTAATTCACACTTTCTGACTCACATTTTCACTGAGTTACAAAGTCCAAAATCAACTGTTTACATGCTTTATTTATAAACACAAGCAAAATGAATTTTCTTTCCATGTGCAAGTATTTTATTTGTGTCTTTCCACTGGGCTTGGGCACTAATTTCATACTTTTGTTCATGTAATGAAATTTATTCATTCATTTCAAACTTTTTCTCAAATAATTCCCTTTTTCCTCTCAAAGCAGTTAAGAAGCAACAAAATATTTGCCATCAGTGTCTTCTGATATTTGTAATTAACTGATCTGGTCAAACTTACTGATGTTTATTTCCTCCAGGATAATTGTTGAAATTCCTACATTAAATGAGTTTTTCTGGCTAAATGCTTTGACTCAGTGACTCCAGAATATAGAACTCCCATGCGGAAAGCTAAGCACAAGGTATGATTTCAAAACTGTAAACAAACAGATCAGAATAATCCTTAAACAGCTTTATCTGGTGTCTCTTGAGGTGGGAGAAAGAGTCATTGATGCTGGAGAGGGCTACTGAAAGAAACTTATTTAAGCCAACCTTCAAATCTGTGTGACTGACATTCCTGAGTCACAAGGAGGAGCAAGTGAAAGGGGAAGGTGGGATCAGGAAGGTCACCAAGGATGAGCAGGGAGGATTTTAGAGCAAAGAAAGATCTCACAGCCTGTGGTCAATGTTTTCTTTAACTGGCATTGTTAACCTTTAATATTATGATTTGGTTGAGCAGTCCTTCCCAAATAAGTTGGGTGGTACGTGCACAAGTGATTTAAGAACTTGGGAAACAGTTTTTCACAGCATTTGTTTGGAATGACCCGTCTGAAAAGACAAACTCAGTGCAGTGTTGGCAATACAGAAGGGATTTATGAGAACAGAAATGATTTAAGGGGATGTAGATGCAAATAGCAAGAGGAACGTCAAAACTAAGAAAAGCTAACAGGGTTAGATAAAGAGAAAAGCTGAGCTATTTGGATTGCTGTTAAATGTTATGTATACCCCACCAGTTTTAGAGTTTGTTAACTTAAATTTGCCTCGATGCGCCCCACTTTGAGTTTCTGTGTTTCAGGATTTACAAATACAAGCACCATGTTCCATTGTCATGGTCCTTGAAGCACATGGCAGCACAGACAGCCATGGCAATCCCCCATCAGTTTTATGGCTTTTGTTTGTGGCTGCAAGTATGCAGCACACACAGCAAAAACAGACACATCAAAACAAAACAGTGCAAAAAAAAAAATAAAATAAAAAGGTCTGTGGAAATTCATGTGAACTTTGGGGAGAAACATGATTTCAAGCTAAACCAAATGTTTCAGTTTGCTCTGCTTCAAATAAATAAAATAACCCAGTGGGACTTCATCCCTGTAGTGAGACACAAACTTTACCTGCCAGTGATTTGAGGCAGATGTAGGCTCAGCTGGCTTGGCTGCAGTATGATGTGAAAGAAACACAAGCTTTTCAGGGTTTTATAGCTGGAGTTTTGCTGAGTGCAGCTGCTCCCTCAGCATATTATTAACTCAAAAACATGTTCATTAAAAAAAAAAAAAAGAAGAAGAAGAAGAAAAAGATTCCTGGCACTTCTTTATCATGTAGGGGATCTCTTGGGCTATTCTGAGGGGATGTATTTGAAAATTGCTGTGGAGGATGTGATGCACTAGGATTAGTATAAACAAAATGGAATCTAAATAATTGTAGTGAGGGTAAAAAAGAAGGCAAAATGGGAAATATTAGACTTGTATCCATCTGGAGGTTTCCTTAATAGGCACCCAGGAGCCTATCAGAGACTCACATCCATCACAAGAAACTTATTAAAAAAAACCCCCCTCATCACCCCCTCTTCTCCCTTTATTTTATTTCAGTAGTGCCTGCATAGTTTCTGGAGAGATGAATAATACTGTGATGGCAGTAGCTTTGTAGAATCACAGGATAATTGGATGTAAGGCTGGAAAGTGCCTGCTGAGGTCTCTCCTGCTCCAGTGGGAGAATCAAGTACGCCTGTGTCTCAACACGTTTGTCTTCAGGGCTTCCAGTGATGGAGGGCCCATGCTTTCCCTGGGCCTGCCTGATAGCTTTATTAGCCTCCCCCCAGTGCATAACTCATCTTTGCTGTTGAAGTTTCATTCCATAACTTTATGTCCATTTACTCCTGGAAGTCCAAAGGGTTTAAGAGCTGTTCTCATTTCTGTTATTTGAGCACCACGCTCACCTTCATCTTGTTTTCCCTTAATTAAGGAGCTTCAGCCTTTCCTTTCTCCTTTCTCTCCTTCCCCTTGTTTTATCACTTATTCTTACTCTCGCCACCCCTTTGCAGACTCTCTAAATGGTGGACTTTGTTCCCAGTTTGGTGTTTCCAGGGCAGGCATCCAGAAGCCTCCTGGCACAGTCACAGGAAGGGCTC
This sequence comes from Cyanoderma ruficeps, assembly GCA_008694505.1. NCBI lineage: Eukaryota > Metazoa > Chordata > Aves > Passeriformes > Timaliidae > Cyanoderma > Cyanoderma ruficeps. The sequence goes on along the minus strand of VZDJ01000030.1, from coordinate 2,484,350 downwards.
CATCTCCAGTCTTTCACAGGCAATATTGTAAAACACACCCCGATGTGATGCCTGCCTCGCTCCACAGAACACAACTTTGATTTATGTTCAGCCTGTGATCCATGGTGCTCCCTAAAACTTCTTAACAGCTGCTGCTTAATCATCCTTCATTCTGGCTTTGTGAACACAATTTTCCTGATTTCAGCTGAGCATTTTGCACCTGATTTTGTTTGATGCTAAGAAACTTCTGTAATTGTCTAGGTTGATACTGAATTTTTATCACATCCCAACAGACTAACAGTTCCTTCCAGTTTAATATTCTCTGAATGCTTAGAAAGATTTACTGGAAGTACAGGTTTCCTTCTGCCGAGGTTATACTAAATGCTTTACTAGACACTGCCTGTTGAGGACTGGAAAACATTTGGAAAATGCTGTTTCAGGATGATTATTGGATTTAGCTGGAAAATGTACTGTCTGGGAAAATTTTGTATGGAGGAAGGTGCTGTAGTGATAATATCAGCAGGTATTGATTTGGAATTGGCTTTACCACAAGAGTCATGCTCCAGGCTGCTGTTACAAAGTTTTCTAGGGGCAAGGGGACATTCATATGTACTCTGTCTTAAGAGATCTGTGATGTGAAAAATAAGTTTGTATGCTGCCTACTTGTTCCATGTTTATTTATTTAACATGGAATGGAATAAGGCTCTGGACTTATTCCACTGTATTGCATGAGCATGTGATGAGAAGAGTTGGAGTAAGTGTGACTTTACAGAGTTAATCTTTCTGCTGAGTGAACACTGAGTATTGTGGTACACTACAGCACATTGTAACATGCAGTGCCTTTCAAATTTGCATAAACTAAAGTATTATGTGTTCTTAGAGAGCAAACCTGTTTTCTCTACCATTTCTACAATTTTTTGCCAAAAAAAAAATAAAATCCCAGTCTGGCATATTTTAATAATTAAAAAACCCTAAACTGACAAAAATATCTCAAAATATTCCAGGATGGATATTCTGATAGTCTTTTACCCGTCACTCTTTCAATGAAGACCACTGGTTTACCAAAGGACTAATGAAGCACGTGTGTGGCTCTTGCAGCATTCCCTGTGCTAGTTTTCTCTACATCTGCTGGTAAGCTGAAGATCACTTGGAAAAAGCAGTTGTCTCTGGAGTTCCCTTATGCCATGTCATGGGCAAGACAGGAAAAATGAGATTTAGGGCTTCACTGGTTGTTAATTTCCCTAAGCAAGCTGGTCTTCTTTTTGTCCTGTCCATCATTTTTCTTAGAGAGCTGAATATATCTTCAGTGATATATTATTCTTTCTTAAATTATAAAATATCCTGAATGTGAGCCCTAAGCAGTCTTTGATGTTTCCTGGCAGCTCTTGACTGATCTACCTTTATAAACACTCATGCATTTATCTGTTACTAGTGTACTGCATTAAAACTCACCAAATATTACGTGCATGGTGCGCTGACACGTTTTGTGCAAGCTACACGTCCAAGGGTGTTTTACTGTGTTCTTACAAGAAGGGATAGTAAAGTTAGAACAAATGTCATCCTGCTTTAGGGATTTACAGGACACAGTTCAGCTGATTTCATTCAGTCTAACGTAACCCACGCTGTTCTCTCGCATGAAACACCTATTTAGTACTAGAATTCACACACCTGCTTTCTAAACCAGCTTCACTCACTGTTTGATTTATTGATCCATTAAGTGGGTTTTCAGACCTAACAAATAGCCTCAGATAATCATTTCACTCCCTCTTTTTCCCTGGGACAGCAAAGGTCAGTTTCTGTTGTAAGATCTTAACTGCAATCTGGAATTAGCTGGAGATCATTAGCACTCAATATAAATTCAGCAGAAAGCTTGAAATGAGCTGGTAGTCCAGCTGGGCTTAAACAGGACCTCCATCCTGAAAGTGGAGGTAACTCCACCTCAGCTTTTTTTTTGTGTCAGAATTATCTGATGCTATTGTTGCTGCTGTAACTTTGAGATATCCATATAAAGTTGACTCTACTGGTTGCTTTGAGGGCTCCAAAAGAAAAAAAAAAGTACGTTTTGCCTCATGACAATCACCCATGGTGTACTTTCACTTCCTTCTATGCCCATACAGACAGCAGTTGCACTTGTGCTTTGGAGGTGACTGATGAAATGAAAGCCTTATCTTTCATGCTCTGAGGTTTGTTAGCATGAGAAACCACTAAATCAATGAATAGAGTGGCAGTTCCTCAGAAATCTACAATTCATCTTCGTGACTCAGAAAAGGTTCTTGGATTTTCCTGGCTAACCATCCGAATTTTTCAGATAACATCATTCCTGTCTCGTTAATTTTTTTCCCTGTTAGTGAGTGATAGATACTAATTAATGTTGTTTTCTAGGCATTCTGCTTATTTCATTCTGCCTATTCATTGTCTGGTGAATACCCTCTTCTTATTGATCATCACTGTTTTAAAATGCATTATTAAAACGTAGTAAAGATTATTTAAATGGAACGAAAGAAAATAACAATAAACTCTATAGCTGAGACTAAGTTTCCAAAAATCTAAGGGAATTAGTGGGCCAGTGCAATTTTAGACCCTTAAAGGAAATGAAAGAGTTGTAAAACCTGTGGTGTCGCCCAAAAGGGTGACATGCAGTCACCCACACAGGGTCTCCTCACAGGAGTTAGGAAAGGCTCACTGAAGGCAATTGGAAGCAAGAACAATTCTCCCAACCTCTGTTTTTTGATTGTTTGCTTATCTTTCGGAGACATGAGGAAAAGATGAAAGAATCTGATATAGTAGCTGGTAAAAGGACAGGAGGCAGAGCTTAGTGTAGCATGGAGAAGGTGTCCCTGATGAAACAGCTGCTGGGAGAGCATTTGGACTAAGAGAGGTCTGGAAAAGTGAGAGGAAAACTGTCTCTTGTTTCTTGATTTTACTTGTGCTCCAGAAAAAAACACCTTATGGATTTCTGTAAATAAACTAGGCAGCGTCAGAGAACACCTACCACTTTCCCTCCGGAGTGGAAACAGCCTGCTTCAAGAAGTTGTTCAGCTTTTCTGTCAAGGTTTGCCTACAATACCTGGTGCTTGTTCTCTCCTTCACTTTCCCTGCACTGTAAGTGATTGCTACCATGAACTTGGGGCTGCTGAGAAAGAAAATCCTTCTCCAGGCAGACATTTCCTGTTGAAAGATGAAACCTTGCATTTTAACAGAGCTCTTACTTTGCTGACCCAAAAATAAGTGGCTCAGAGAATAGCTTAACCTTTTCTGATTGTAGGGAGGGGAATACACAGCCTGTTCTTTGAGACAAAAACTCATATTTTTCTTCAGAACTTCCAAAGACTTACAGAATTATCTATAGATCTATTTATAATGCTCAATGGTAACTTGCTTTTTTAAAAATTCCTTTTTTTTTAATGCAAGTCAGCTTTTTCAGAATCTGAATTGGCATCTGAAATGAGCTGTGGCACTAGTAAATAGTTATCATAACTATCATCCATCATAATATTACTATTTTTTGAGGCTTTTAAAATTTCTTCTGGAATTTGAAAATGGCTTGGAAAGAATGGAATGGATAGGACTGAGTTATGAACTCAGAGGTGGTCTTGGGCTGCAGCTTGTGTCGATTTAATTCCAAGATTTACCTGCAGATGGTATCTGCAGACTATTCCTCGAGTGTAATGAAATAAGAATCAATAAGAATAATCTCATATTTGTCTGCTTGCTCTTTCCCTGTTGGTCAGTACAGAAGGCTCATTAATATGAGTATTTTATTTTATGAAAGTGCTATTCTGTTTAATAGGAAAATGGAATTTAAAAATAAGGGTTTTTTTTTTCCCCACCATAAGAAATGTTTCCTCTGTGTTGTCTGTTGATTTAGAGGCAATCCAAATACTGACAAGTTTGGTTGAAATCTCTTTTTTGGCTGCAGTTTATGTGAGGATTCCTTAAGAGAACTGCCTGTTCTACTTGCGCTGGCATAGATGTACTGACATTTTCATCTGCCATTTTTTGGCCTTCAGAGAAGAATGGTGGCCCCCTTATGAAGGTTCCCAGTAAATTGTGTTTTGCAGTCTAGCTGAGAACCTAATCCTTGGGAATACAAACCAACCAACTTAATTTACATGAGACATCAAGAGATGTTCTCTGGAAAGAAAATGACGTTGGGATATTAATGGGTTTTGTTGTTTTTTAAGAAAGCCGATATTTCATGTGGAAAGAAAACACTGAGTACCAACATTATTTTTATGTGAATCTCCCGTTTTTATTAATAAATATGAGGAAATATAAATTCTTGGCAATGTCGGAACTTAGAAGCAGCTCTATGAAACTTCATAACCTGTTTCAGAGTGTGAAGGTTAACTGTGAATTTATGGAGAAGGGAAAATAGGAGTAGGAATATGATGTCCAAACAAATAACTTTAATTGTGTTTTTTCTCCAAGCCCTGGGTGATAAACGGGTCACACTGAAAAGCACTGTGAGATGTGTCTTCAGGAGTGATGGGTAGACATCTCCAAAGGCAGCGTCACAGACACATCCCAGTCTAGAAATGGTGAAAATTTCCCAGGTCAGAACACGCATCTAGTGATATAAACCAATGATATTTATGTGTGTCTATGACAGCCATGGGAACTGTTTAATTGGGGAGCATGCTCATACATGAAAACAAGGTTTTATTCCTTCAGCAAATATGATGAATTTTCCATCTTGGTGCTCCAGTAAGAAAGAATGTGAAAGGAAAATTGTTTCACTGGCTGAGATCCTAAATATGGACAATTTCTTTGTAAGGCTCCTTGAGAAACAACGTGGGCCCAAACTATTTATTTCATCATAGGTGAACCTGAAAGAAGAGCTGTCCAAAAATGCATAGCCCTCAAAAGTCTGCTCCCTCACAGCTTGAATGAGTGCACTGAGCTTTCATGAATCCTGACAAGCATAACTGGGATTAGAATAAAGTAAAATGTAATGGAAGTTCTTTGTGTATGGGAAAGTTTCCACAACAGAGAACGTAATTTGAAAGATAGCCTTATAAAAATGAATGTAATTTATAGATGGTTTGCAATATTCTGTGCAAAATAGTCGCACTGGGAAAAAGCCTGAGATGATGCCTGTAAGTCTTTTTGATTGAGGATATATTTTAAATCTTTTTGACTCAGTTGACTTAACTTTAATTTGTCCCTGCCATGGTCAGGGACACATTCTACTTGAGCAAACCTATCTAGAGGAAGGTGTCCCTGACCATGGCAGGGAGCCTGGAACTGGCTGATCTTTAAGGTGCCTTCCAACCCAAACCATCCTGTGATTCATTCTATGATTCAAAATGAATTATAGTAAAATCATTTTCAGATATTATGACTCATCAAGAAAACTGATGTTGAAACTTAATCTCTGTGAAACTTGGAAGAAGCAAATAGAGTGAGACTGCAGACTTGCAACTCTGGAAATGTATTTTATATAAGTTTCGTGTACATAAATATATTTCATAGGGTCTCAAATATATCCTGAAAGTGTTCAAGACACTAAGCTAAGTCCAATTTTAGGAAAGTGGCATGAGAAGGGTCCTTCAGCGTTAATTAACACAACTTGTCATAATTATATGAATAAACACTTCCAAAACCCTTTTCGAGAGTGTCAAAAGTCTTCCCCTTTGTCACTGCTTATTGAAGATGCCAAAATATTATCATGACACTACTTGAACAGCCCTGCAGTCTGCCTGGCCACACTGCTGATGTATGAGAAATAACCTGAGGGGGATTTAGTGGGAGCAAACGGACTGACTGGTGCTCCCATGCGTTTATTTGATCTACTTTTAATAACTTAGCACATAAATCATTCAGTCCCAGCTACTCAGATTTAATAGGGAGCCACAGTAGCAACTCTAAAGATTTTTTTCACTTAGCAAATGTTACTGAACACATATTCTGAGTTTACATTCTTTCTTCACTCAGGGATTGCCCACTTCAGAAATACTTTAAATTGTAAATAGAAATTAGACTACCTAGTACTATTTACTCTGCATAGCCATGATTTAAAATGTGATTGTATTCCAAAGGACAACCTGGTATAAATATGGAATATCTATATTTTTGAGCATGTGATTAATTTTGGTTTAGTTTTTTATAAGTGAAAGGATTGTTTTAAGTTGTTTTTTACTACCTCACAAAAAGATCCATCTCCTTTTCCACTTCCCCCTTCCCCTTTCTCTCTTTGCCCTTTCCCTCTTCCCTTCCCCTTCCTTCTTAGGCTTAACTCTGTGATTTTGGTTGCTTGGTTTGTGTGCTGGGTTGACCCTGAGCCAGACACCAAGTGCCCACCAAATCTTCTCTGACACTCCTTTCCTCAGCAAGTCAGAGGAGAGAAAATGTAAGGAAAAGCTCAGATTCAGCTGGAAGAGGGTGAATTCCCTTGGTTAAGTAGAAAAATTACAAGTAGCTGATTAGGAGAAACCTAAAATGTGGCATATTGTACTTTTTTAGGAAGAGCATTTTCATCTATGCTCTAAATAGAAGGTCTATTATTTGCACTGTATCAAACTGTGTCCAAAATCAAACCTGGAATTTTGTGACATTGCCTTGATTTCATGACATACCTGTCAAAGAGAGGGGTAGTATAGAGAAATAATGTTGGGACTTGCTCATATCAGAATACATACAAATTAAACTTGCACCAGATTTTCTAACATCCCATAAAGGCACAGGGCAAGGCTGTTTCCTGAAAACTTTTCTTGCCTCTTGAAAACATTACCATGCCTCTGAAAAATCCATTCAGTTTTATTTCTATCATTAAGCACAAACCAAGGTGGACCTTCTAGATCCAGAGTCATGGAGCAGTCTCTCCTTGAATCCAGATTACATCAGGATTAAAATTCTTCATCCCACATTCGTCTTGAAGAGAGCTGGCTGGAGGACTCCAAAGTGGAGCCAGGGAAAGAACTAAAAACTATGAGGACAACCAGAAGGTTCAATATTCAACTGAGACTTCTGGTCCTCTTCTCCTAAGCAGCAAAGGTAAAGATAATGATTTGTTAAGCAGCAAAGGTATGCCTTTGATTCCTGTCCCAAGCCGCCAAGGAAAATGTGGATCCTTCTAAATATATACCTGACATTCCCTGCAAAGGGAGAGTCAAGTTTGGTTTTCTCCACTTGTGTATTATTTTTAGCTTAAGTGAAATTAGTCCATCTGCTTGTTTTACTAAGAAATTTTAAGAAGAGCCTTTCTAAAAAAAAAAAAAAAAAGTTCTCTTTTCTCTTTTACAGTGAGAACACATCCATCCAGCCTGTTTTTTCTTATTTTAAGCTAAAACTAATTACATACCTTTTCCATATATAAAAGAAACATATGCATTTTATTATATTTTCATATGGTTGAGGAAGCCTTTCTTCACAATATTCTACGGGATGAAAAAAGAGAGTAGTGGATGCCCTTTAGAGCTGCAGCCATCTTCATGAACCCCTATTTATTAATTTCCTTTCCTTCTTTTCTCCAATGGAGCCTTGGAAGTGGCCAGGGTCATCACAGCAGACTGACAACTGATTTGAAGCCTCAGAGGTGGTGATAACACTTTCTCATTCCTCTCTTGTTTAATCCTGACAAACTGGCTGTAGCTCTCTGCAGATTAGTGACATGCAGTATGGCCTGGTAGGACAGACCAGGTTTCAGTATGTCCTTAAACTTCATCAAAGATCTTCCATTCCCATCTGATTCGAAAGATTTTTGTTTGGATTGAGCTGCAGTAAAATCTGGGTCACTGGGTTAATGGGCAATAAGAAACAATTAATTTATAAATCTGTCAAGTGATGCTAATGATGTGGTATAGAGTTTTAAGTCTGTAAGGATTTAGAGGATGCTGTTTTCCCTTTTTGTCTCCTGCTAAGGTAGAACACGCTTGGCTCATTCCAGTTCTGGAGAAATTTTAACTCCCTAAATAACCAGCCCTGCTTTCACTTGCCCACATTATGTATTTTCTTAGCTGACTGTGTAAATCCTTTGGCTGCTCAGTGAATATTTGTGAGCATGAGCAGTAAACCCCCCTCCGAAAGTGAGTGGCCGATTTTATGAGTGTTGAATGGGGAACCAAAACAATAATGTTTCTCTTCCACTTCACGAGAGGGAACAGAGGGTTTTCATTCGAGCCATTTTAATCATATCACTATCATACTGTGCCCTTTATCTAGAACTAAATATCAGCCAAAGTTTACTTGAAAACGAGCCTGGGTTTTGCTCAAATAAGCTAATGAACCTTCGTGAACTTCCAAGACTGGGCTGAATTTCAACTTTGGAACAATACTTGAAGCCAGGTGAGTTTTACTGTAAATATTTCCACTGTGGTTCCAGCAACAATCTGAACTTGTTTAACTAGTTTAACTAAATGCTTTTGTAACAGTGAGGACTGGATGACAGACCTTTTGTTATGAAAAAACCTGAAAAGTAAAAGGAGTGATAATATGCTACTGGTGAAACGGTGTGCTACATTTCTAAAAGTGCAGATTGAAAAGTTAAATATAAATGTTCTCTTTCTTCATCTATACATATTCATAAATAGGTACCAATAGAAGGAATATGTCCTCAAATTTAGTTGCATATCTACAAAAATACTGAATGTGCTCTCTGGAGGTATATAGATTTATAAAATCCAAGACAAAATGAGTGTTACTGGTTACACCATTTCCAATCTCTATAAACCCCCTTTTAAGGGGTTTGAAGTTAATTATAGCTCCTCACAGAAAGGAAAGAGAATAAATGGGGGGATTCAGTGCAAGAACTAAATGTCACCTCAGAATTAACAGCAAATTTTACATACTTCTGGTAAACAGACAAGAGCATAGAAATCTGTGTCCATCCATAAATCCCATTCTGTCTCTACCCTCCTACCCCAAAACATTACTTGGTTTCATAAGCAGATGGAGCTAGCATGGAGATGCCTTCACACAGCAATGCAATTGCTTCAAGATGGACCACGGTACTTGATAAAAATAAATAATGAGTGAATAACAGTATATGCTGGGCTCTTGACTAGCCTGAGACATAGGGATTTATAGAGTGATCGCCCACCATTTTTCTGAAAAGCATTTGAAGTTTGTTCCAAATAGTCAAAATGCAGTAAATACACACATAACCAATCCCCTAATTTAAGGCCTGTGAGTATGGATACAAAAGAATGGAACAGAAGTGGGATAAGCACCCTCACAGTGGTGGAAAATTTGATGAAGAAACAGGTCATTATCAGAGTAACATCCACTTGGGGCTCTTACTCGGTGGCGGCGTTGTAGCATTCCAAGGGTTAATGTTTTTGTAAGCTTCTTTTAATTGTTGGGTAAAGTTTGTGTAAAAGTTTTCTTTTTATAGCATTAATCTGCAGATTAATGTTTCCTGTGTTTTAATGACATGTTCCCCAGCCGCAGATGAGTGGTATAAAAAACGTTTCATTAGAGTCAGTCACAGCCTGCTGGCAAGCAATGACCTTACCTTCAACCCAACACACTTGCAGTCCTTTTGCTTCTCTAATACAAGTTTTAAGCCTAAAAGGCATGAAGTGTATTTTTTTGCATATAATAGTTTCTGCTGAATGTTGACCGTAATAACCAAACAGTAATATCTGCGCTTTCCAAACTTTTTTTTTGTTGTTGTTGTTATTTCCTGGCTGGAATTTACCGAGAGGGTTGTGTGTTTGTGGAAAGGAAGACAGAGACACAGAGGGCTGAAAGTTCAGCAGATTTTTTTCCGAATTTTGGACTGCAGCTTCTGTTTTGTTGCCTGTACCTAAAAGCAAAACATTAAGCTAGTCTAGCCTGATTTTAATGTAACCACCACAGTTAAGGCTTCCACTCACCACTAACTATTCCCTGAGGCGTTTATTAGTTCAGGCCTGTATTTCATAAATTACACAGAGGGCACAATACTGTGTTTCAGTTCATCATCTACAAGTGTCTGTGTTTTTAATCTCTGTTGGACGATAGAAACAAGGAGTTTACTTCCCTGCCATGCACTCTCCTGTTTCCTGGTAGAAAAGCAAGCTTTCCTAGGAAATTTTCTCGTGCTGCAGCACAGAAAGGAAGAAAATCTGTCTGCCATTATATGCTGATACAATTAAATACATGAGCTGGCTCGCATTGACACGGCTTGGCTGCAAGTCAAGAAGGTACCCATAAAAACCCCTAAAATCTGTGTGTGTGCGTGCATTCATGTGTGCCTGCGTATAAAAAATAGCTTGGGACACGCCAATTATTTTTCTCCTGGTTTTAAGATGGATTCCAACGCTCTTATCACTGCCAAAATAAAAGAAAATAAACCAAGTGTTTCTTTCGATCCGTCTTGCAGTCTTTATCGGCTTGGTGAACATGCACTGGGAAACCAAAGAGAAACTATTGGTGTCCTTTAGCAGAAAGAGCGAAACAAAACCAGACTTTCTCAGAGTTTATGAGAGCATGTAAAAAGATAATTTCCTGCCAAAGTCCCCAGCTATAACTGGAAGATCAAAATGTCCTGATTGGGAGATCGTGTTAGTCACAAAATACGATATACACGTTGCATTTTGGAGCTATCATCTACTTAACACTTACTGTTGCTGGACTGGGAAAAAAACCCAGCACATATGTTGCTACCTTATTGGGTGCAGCAGTAATAATGAAAAGGGCAGAGGAGGTGGAGGGGAGAAGGAAGTTGCTGCTGGAAGTAGCCAGCATTGTGCTGGGAGGACAATACTGGAGTGTGGGCGAAATTCCCTCCAGTTACCTCTGGATCGACTCAGCCCCACTACCTATGGACTTGTGGCTCACTGACAGAAAAATAAGCCATGCAACCGTTCTGCTTGTGCAGAGAATAAAACCAGCCTAGCCTGCCAGTACACACTCCTTTGCTCCACTGCCCTGGTGCCTCTGATGCTTTTATTTTCCTGTTGCTAAACTCAGAAACAGCGTCTGGTGCAACTTCTGGGTTATTTTCCAGCCTGTCAGAACTCTCCTGCAGATGCTGAAGGTGCAGTTATGTATTTCATGGCATGTATGATTAACTCAGGTGTAATATCATCTCCTCAGCACACATAGAAATACTAAGTGTATAATAATGAGTAGGACAGGTTGAAAGTTATTTATCAAAGCTATTTTTTAATGTAAAACTGTTCATTTCATGTTTTACTTGGAAATTCAATTATGTATGGAAAGAAACCCAAAAGGTACCCCAACGAAAAATCTGTCTGGGAGTGTGGATATGATGACTAGTGAAAACTACACTGGATTTTTTTATCCACCCCTGTTCCCCTATCTGCTAGGGCTCAGCCACCTCTCATGAAGCACCAGGTTCAACAAGACAAGGGATTGTAAAACATCAACAAAGAAATTGCTTGATCAAGGACCCTAATCAAGAGAGGATAATACAGAGACAAAAGTTATTTGTACCATGATTGTGCTAATATTTTTTTCTCAATCCACTTTTTTTTTTAAACAAATGTCAGACTTTTAGTTTTTAATACAGTCAATTTTTAATAAAATCAGAAGTTTGTCTAAGAAACATGGATTAAAACATCTGACCTTTATAAAAAAATTCTCAGGGAAAAAAAGTGTTTCCTGACTTAATAGTGACCAACAAAGCAGAGCTTAATTTGTGTTAGAGTTTTAACTGGAAATACTGTTATTTCTGCTCTGGTGCATATAAATGTGATGGATTCCTACTGTGAGGAAGACAGAAACAAGAGGAAGTAAGGGAGCTGCTACATTAAATCAGCCCCTTCCCTGTCCTTGCAGCTGCTGGTGTTTGGTGGTAGTCCACAAAGAAGTCTCACAAAGAAGTCTGTAATACTGGGGAAGAAAAAAAATCATGAACTACATTGAGTGTGATGCTGATAAAAGCCAAGGATTTTTAACATTACTTTCAAATCTGTATTTTTTTATGTCCATGTATCCTGCAATAACTTTTTTATTATCAGGTTTTGTCTCCACATCTTCCCGTAGCACTAACGTCTACAGCTGCATCTTGATGGTAGAAACAGATTTCAGTTTGTTTTCACTTATTTTTTTTCTTATTTCAGTTCCTGTCTCGAATTTGTCATACTTGTATTGTTGCTGATCTCATCCATTGGTGATTTCTGTGACAATTTCTCAGGGGTCCTGTCCACCTTAGATGTCATTTCCTGTGTCTTTCTCTGCATGTATTTGAAGTAGAGTGGTAAAATCCTCCCTTCTTCATGAAGGAAAGAGAGAGTTGGCATGTAAAGGGCAGCTTAAAAGATTGCCAGCCCTGCAGCAAGGTGTGGCAGCCTTCCTCAGCCAACCCACCTTGTTCTGCTTTCAGTCTGCGTTCCCTCCCAACACTGCTTGGAAGACAGAATCGTGCTAAACTACAGGAGTCTTGAAAATCATTTTGTCAGAGATTCGTGCACGCAGACTGCTCTTTTTGCTTGTAATATTGAGAGGACAATAGAAGTGCTGATGTTGTAGAATCAGAGAAGCATTCAAGTTGGAAAAGACCTTTAAGACCTGTTGTATCTGTTTTGCTGTTTTAACTGTTTAACCATTCTATCCTCATGTAATCTCAGCCATATTTAAGGAGGACCCCAGCGTTAAGGAGCAGAAGACAGGTTACAAAAGATTTGTTTCAATGTAAACAACATCTTGAGAAATGTTTTTTGTAATCTGTTGGTCACTCACAGTTACTCAAAGTGCGATTCTAACCAGCAGAGTATATCTGCTTTATTCAGTAATGTATGTTTTCCCTTTCATGCCATCAATCCAACTGAGATGCCCATTAATCTGGTATTCCTATTATCACCATACTTTGAAACAGACCAGATTTCCACCAGAAATCATGACATATATGTAAGTCTCCTCCCAGTTAGGAAGAGAGAAAACCCAAAACAGTGTGTCTATTGGCTGCATGTTCCACAAAACAAGGTTTTGTGTAGTGGAGACAAGTGAAAAATATTTTCATCAATGCATTTAAAAGATAGTGGCTTTTTCAATTCAACATACTTTTGATTCAAACCTAAGACTTAATGCCTTTCTTGACATTTTAGCATTAAGGAAGACATCTTTCTTGTACGTTCCCTGGTCCTGGAAGGCTGCAACGAGTTCACCCCAAAGCCGTCACTTTTCCAGATCAAACAACCTCAATTCTCCCAGCGTTTCCTCACAGGAGAGGTGCTCCATCCATCCCTCTGATCGTCTTGGTGGCCTCCTCTGGACTTACTCCAACAGGTCAGCAAAGATGGGGTTTCATGTGCTTTGCTGTGAGTAATTTTGTAAGAGCTTTGTGATGATTTAATTGCAGCAGGGATTTTTTTAAAGCTGCAAAACACGGGGCTAAATTCAGTGCAGGGTCTTCACACCTCTGTGTAGGAAATGGTTTCCCATGTCACGCAAAAATGCTGCTGGCTGACAAACCAAGTCTAATTCTCCACACAGCCTAACACATAAATTCACGAGATGGCTTTTTGGAAGAGATGGGTGGCCACGTCTCAGCAGGATGTTGCTGAGATATTGCAGTAATGTTGGTGTCTGACAGCTGTGGCATTTTTGGTAGAGTCTGTATTTAGAATTTAGGGCCTTCAATATTGAGGTATTGTAGAAAGAATAATGTTGTGATTCTTTGAAAAATAGCCAGTATTTCCTGAAAATATTTTATTCCTTTATACTTTCAAATGTCAAAAGTAGTTTTTAAAATACATTGTGGTGCTCAATATTTTGGTGAGGCTTTTCCAAATAACTGCGTTTTGTTATTTTAAAATTGTGGGAGTTTGCAAAACAATTCCTAAATTTATTAAAACTTATTTTTCTATTTCCTGGGTTCTGTCTTTGTTCACTGTGCAGCACACTCACAATTAACGTTTGGCACTGCTAAGTGTGCCTGCCCATATGATTATAGCTTTGGTGTACTTATCATGTAGATAGAGATTTACAAAGACACATTCAGGGTGTTCCTAGTCAAAATGTCTTCCAGGAAGTGGAACACTTTCAGGTAGGTAATTCCAAAAAAAAAACCCCAAAAAACCGTAACTATAATAGAAGGGCATTAAAATATTGTTATTCACCATCAACAAAGAGTGTGTTCAATGCAGATGTCTTAACTAGAGAAAGGTCTTTTCGAAAAGAAAATGTTTGAGATGCCACTGTTTCTTTTTGAGGGAAACTCCTTATTTTCCATTCTGTGATTGGAAACTAAGGGCTATTATGGTTATTGCTTTTATTTTATTCCCCAGCCATGACTGGGAGTCAGGAACCACACCTGCAGCAACGTGAGTGCTGAAATGGCAAGTGATGTTTATGGCCAAAGCTCCCTCAATTAGAGCCCTTCAGCCTAAGGAGCAGCCCGGTCTGCTTGGCTGACAGAATGAACATCATCAAAACTATTAAAATTCCTCTTCAGCCAGCCAAGTGGATGTGTACTCCCACTTCATCCACACCCCAAATTTCAAAATTCCCTGTCTTTTTCCCAGACATCAGAAACTGGTCTGTCAGCAGCACGGCCTAGCCACATCTGCATGTAACAACGATTCAGATTAATAATAACACACACCTCAGTCGAGGTTTTCTTCCCTAGTACAGGATTTTCTAGCACAGTGTTTCTCTTTAGCAGCTCATTTGACACTGGATGCCTGACCTCTGCTACCATAATAGCTGTTAATGGAAACTTCACCTCATGCAACGATAAGATGGATTTTTGGCAGCTGTGGGAGATTATGAAGAGTAAGAACAATCTTAGCTGGAATCAGAAGAAAAGAAAGCATCTGTACCTTGAGAAACACTCAGCTGGTTTTCATTACACACCAAGCCTATATTTATTACAAAGACTAGCCAAGAGACAGAAAATGATCGGTCTCTGCACTCGGAGCAGGGAGACAGTGTCGGCTTGATAAATTCTCCCTTTCTTCTCGCTTGTGTGACTGCAAGTGACCAGAGCTGTTCAAAACTACTGGCTTTCTGTCTCACAGACAGTCTTCTGAGACTGCTCTTCATCATGTTTTTCTTTCAGTGTTGCCCCCTCATCTCCAACTGAGTTTCCTTCCTAAAATGGAAAGCAAAGGAGGTGAGGAAAAAACAAAGGGGGGGGGAAAGTTACTTCCTTCTTTATACAGGAATTTTACTACATCAGACACCAAACAAATTAATAACTTCTTTAAAGTCTTTGTCACCAGAAACTTCTTTTCCTAAGCACGAGTACATGGTGAGAAACATCTCAAGCCACAGCTATCAATTAAAATTCAGAATTTGAAAGTTCAGTCATTAAAAGCGAAAAGCAGAAAACCTCTGTTGAAGAGAACATTTGGTAAAAGAAAAGAAAAAAAGAAAAGAAGAAAAATGTCAGTGAGTATAAGAAAAAAGAAGATATTTATTTTTCTGTCGTCTATCCAAGCCTGGAAAACACCAGAGATTGAGCTGAGCTGTCACTAAAGATTAGGAGACAACAGCTACCAACCACAAAACGTTTGGATGTGTCACTAAAGGCACTGTGGAGGGAGCCAAGTGAGTCGAGTAAACAGAATGCTGTGGCAGAAAACTTTGATTTAGTTATAACTGGGTAAACATGGGGCTTAACTTCTGTAAACAAGTGTGGAGTTTTGCCACAGACCCTCTACATCTGAAGTGAGAATTAAATTATACGAGGCAGAGGGGAAGGCCCTTCAAAATAATTTTTTTTCCCTGCTGTAATTAATTTGTAAATTACAAGGGTGGGAGACAGGACTTGTCTTTTTAGCTCTTCCAAAAAGGATGAGAGTTAGAGGCTTCCACTACTTGTTTGATCTGTTGCAGCTGCTCCTGGAGAAGCTTGTTCCCTTGAGATGGTAGGAGATGTAGTAGTATTTTCTACATTCTTCTGCAAAAACCTGGAAAGAAAGCACAGCATGCAACATGCCTGCTACCATCACAATCCTCTCCTTTATTTTTTTAGTGTCTGCTGAGTTTTTTTGCACAAGGACTCTCTAACACAATGAAATTTAGATTGTGTAGAAATCAATATTGCTATCGTTGCCAGAGGTGCTGAAATTCAGCTCAGAACTTCAGGGGTGATTTAAAACCAGCCTGTCCTTTAAGTGCCAGGTGATGGTGTTTTAGATATGGGACTTCATCCATAGGAAATGATGCAATGTATATATAAGGTAGATATAAACTGGTGGCAGGCTGGGATAGTTTTCCCTTGTACAACTGCAGTGGAGTTCTTCTCTCCTCTCTAGGTATATTTATGTATAGGAATTATTAACTCCTGAGATAAATTAATTCTACGTGTCTTCTACCTGCTTAATGTCATGACCAGCTACCAAAGTTGAGAAATTTAGCCTTCTGCTCATATACAAGAATTTAAACATGAAAACTTTATTTGATTAATGGCTCCATACTAAAAACATTGCAAATCACCAAACCTGATTTTAATATACTGTTTTAGTCATGCTTCACAAAGGTTTTTTTGTAACATGAGCATTGAATGAAGTAAAAGGTAGCTTGAAATAGAATCAGAGTTACAGAATTTGAAAAGACCTTAAAAGTCACCTTGTTCCAAGCCCCCTGCCCTGGGCAGGGATGCCATTCCCTAGATGAGGTTACTGACCCAACCTGGCTTTGAAGACTTCCACAGATGGGACATCCACATATTCTCTGGACAAATAGACAGTTTTCAAATCAGTGAAAATGTCTTTGATGTTTCCACAAGAAGTGGTTGCTATAAACAATAAACAATTTAGACACATGTCTGCAAAAACACCCAATTCCTATCAGGCTGTCTTAATTCCTCTTATGTGCCCATGAGGATCTGGACCTCGGTTGTTGAGGTTTTGTGCTGAAATCCTAATTGGATGTTCCAGGCAGAGGTATATGGAGGAAGTTACATCTACTGGAACTGGAGCTACTTCAGAGAAGTAGCTGTACAGGAGAAGACAGCTGGCACTGCGCTTGAAATTGATGAAAAAGAAGGAAATTCTTCATAGATTTCAAAGGTATGTGTTTATTTCAAATGGGACTCCATTTTGCTCTTTTGCACGCTCCTAAATTGTGGTTGAAATCTGAAGGGAGTACTTTTTTGTTGTCCGGTCTATGAGAGCAGTCAGTGTATTTTTAGAAGATAAAAAGCTTTCCTGGGGTTTTTAAAGAATTGTGTCCCACTGGATTACGTGTGGAGGAAAAGTGTTGCCCCATAGTTGGGCTGAAATAATTTATGGAATTGTGATTACTCTGTAGGTACAATTTATGTCAAAGTATCTCTGCATTATATAAATTCTCCTGGAACTGTTGAACACTTACATGCATATCACAGTATAAGGAACGGCGTAGTGTGATGTCATAGCACAAGAAAAAGATCATCCCAGAAATCCTGAAATGTTTGTGTGTAAATGGGTTTTAAGAGCTATATTTGCTTCATAAAGACAAATTTTATCCCACACATAGAGACCCACAGTATTGCTTTAATTTGCAGTGCATTTCATGTGTTTTTATCCACCTAAATAGCTACTTTATTTAAGGTATATATCAAATCTTGCTTTTTTACTCAAAGGCAAGACCCAGGCACATTTTAGAGACTACATTGTCTTCATTCAGAAACCATTTTAAAAAGGGATGAAGAGCCATTGGAGGTTCCTCTTCCAATCTTGCATTCCCCTCAGCCTTTCCCAGAAGCGTCTAGAGCTAGAAGCTTTCGGAAAGATAAACCCATCCTCAAACACAGGGGCAGTGGGGCTCACTTCTAGGCTTTCTCATGTGCAGGAGAATGATTGGAGCAAAATAAAAAACTCCACCCATCCATTTGCATGATGAATTCTTTGTCTCTGGATAAATTTTTTAAGAAGCTTTTATACACGCCCAAGAATCTCTTGTGGCCTATGGGTCCAATTTTTGGTCTGACTTGAATAGCCAGGGTGTGAGACCAGACATAATGAAAGCTTTGGAGTGGTCCAATATTTGTTATTTTTGGGTGCTAGTGATGAAAATTTCTCTGAGCAGGTGTGTGTCATGATATGGCAATCCATGTGTCAATGTCTCGAACAGAATCTAGGAACAAGACCAAACTCCTCTGCACCACAATTATTCCAGCATATATTGGTTTTTTATTTTTAGTTTCAAATGCAGCTGCAAGTTTTTTGTCCCAGCTAAGATCTGGCAAAAGAGAGAGATATTAAATTAAAAAAACAACAGGATACTTTCCAAGGAGCAGAAGCAGTTGGATTATACAAATGAGAAAATCCACTAAATGAAAGCAGGACAAGTTTAAAATCGAACTTTCCATTTCGGAAGAGCAGTGTAATTGTAGACATGATAAAAGAAATCCATTAAATAGCTTTGGAAATGGTTATAAACATCTTCTGAACAGAGGTAGGGGAAGAGGGGTGGTAAGAGGACTGTCATTTGGCATGGACAATCCTATTAACAAGAGAATTTCTGAAGTCTGTAAATTTTCCTGCTCCTGTCTGTCTTCTTCTTTCCCATTTTATTATATTTCATACTTGGGCAGTAGAACTTGCAAGAAGAGTATAGTTTTTCTTGAGCTTGAAGTTTTTATTTTGCTACAGTTGAAGCTTATCAGTGGAAGGGAAAGGTGTAAGGAAAGGTGAAAAATCCTGACAGGATAAATGAGCTCTCAATAGTTCCTTCTGTGTTCTATGAGCACAATGGGCAAGAAAACTCTGTGTTAGAGCAGTGAAGAGGCAGTGACAGCAACTCTGGCATTATTTGTGGGGTTATGCTCATGCCCCGTGTTACACAAATGCAGGGAATGGTACTAACATGTCTAGATCATCTTCCTTATATATCTAATCTGTAGTAAATATTTGTAGCTGCAGTTTAAAGTTTACATTCTTTGAATATACAGCATGCTGCTTACTGTAAATATTAGATGTTAAGAGAAGAGCTTGGTAAACCTTGGAATATCACTTTGTATTTGAAGCCTTCTCAACAAGAAACAAGCACAGCTTACCTTATGTATGATTTCCATGCTTTCTTAAATGAGTTCTTTGTACTCAGGTTCTTAATGCATGTGTTTGATTTAACATAGGCCCATTGTTTAATGCTAAATAACATAAACCATCATTCACTTTGTGAAAGAGTTACATTCTAAACCAGCTGTTCAGCAGTTAAATGAACTTTAGTTGAATTTACAGAGTGGTGATGGTTTGGGGGTTTTTTTTCTGATCTGTGTGGTGAGTCAAAGGGGAACTAATTGTTTGAAAAACTGGTTATCAACCAGCCCTAACTTTGATAAGCCAGGGATTGTAAGGATAAAACCCCTACAACCTCTTTTTTCTTTTTGCTAGGAATGCCTCCGTATTGAAACAGTAGAAGAAAGCATATAGAGAATGCAAATAAAACAAACCTAGATTAGATTACTGGTTTAACAATCTTCCCCAATAAAAATATGGGATTGAAAGAAGATTTAAGAAAGACCGCAGTAACAAATGGAAGAAACCACGAGGGCATGAATTAGTGATGTGGGATCAGCTGCCCAGAGACAATAAATATCTAGTTTAGGAAGCAGAAAGTCACACAGATTTCTGATAACGAATGTCTTTTGTGATACCTGCCAAAATGTCCATCTGGCAGGGCTATCTAAAGGCAAAGTAATAATTGAGCTAAATCTGGAGTATGATTTAGATGTGCCAAGTAAAAGAACAGCATCTTTTTATGATTCTTGAGATGCTTTCACAATTTAAGTGGTGGAGAACGTGTCGGGGAGAGAGGAGCCACAAAGAAGGCCCAGCTTCAGATGTGTGTGCAGACACGGCTCCCTGATGCTTCAGCAGATCTGCTTTCATTCATACCAGCTGAAAATCTGACCCCTGGCACTTCCAGACTTCCTTGCAGAGCGTTGTTTGATTAGAAAACAGAATTAATGACTGTGAAGTGTTTGAAGAGAACGAGGGAAAAATTGTATTGCTAATAAATCTTGTGCATAATGCAGGGTTAGAGCAGCCCTGTTGTGACAGTGCTGAACATCAAGGATGATTTCCCCCTGCCTCAGTGGAACTGAGTTACCTCAGGGTAAAAGAAAAAAAGAAATACTGATACATTATGGGTTTGATTTCTATTCAGCTATGTAAACAACACTAGTCCACTGGGCCATGGTATATTCATCCTTTTGGCTTCTATTTTCTTTCTTCTTAAATAGGATCAGGAAATCATTCTCCAAGTTGAGTAATTAATTGCTTTGTGGAAGACAGAGATCCTTTACTGTTGACTCCATCGTGTTGTTGTTGTCAAAAAGCTTTCTGAGGATTGAAAACTTAAGTTTTCAATAATAACTAGCTTTCAAAAATAAATGCTAAAAGCGATTCAGAAGAGTGGCAACCAAGTAAAAGTTTGAAGTATTATGTTTGCACATACAATGGTTATTAGGATGCATGCAAGATGGAGAAAAAATACCTTCTATTTTAAAAAACAAGCAAACCCAATATGCTGAGGGATCTGCTTGCAATGCCCATAATTCTGCATTTTTGA
The DNA here is from genome assembly GCA_008694505.1 of Cyanoderma ruficeps. Taxonomy (NCBI): domain Eukaryota; kingdom Metazoa; phylum Chordata; class Aves; order Passeriformes; family Timaliidae; genus Cyanoderma; species Cyanoderma ruficeps. The sequence continues at coordinate 2,463,977 of VZDJ01000030.1, read as the reverse complement.
AAGAAATTTTTTTTTCCTAATGGTGAAGATGAAAATAGTTTGCAACATAACAAGCGTTGGCTAGTGGGAAAGATAATCTGGGGGATTTTATTTACACTTTTGCTTCCACAAAAGGACTTGTACAGTATTATTCCTGATATAAGTCTCTAGTCCAATTTCTGTGCTTTGGTGACTTGCTGGAGAGAGCACTACAGAGAGGGGTGCTGCATGTGTGTGGCTCAGAATGCAGTCCTTTCCTTTAAAAGGCTAGTATAGATTTAACTGAGAAATAAAGCTCTATTTTGTCTACTTTGGGGAGATAATAGTGCAATTACCTGAGCCTCGCAGCTGGCAGACTTTTCCCATGCAAATCTGGAGAACTCTTACAGGGCTTAATGAAGATTTTGTGCTCTGATCAATTATTTTCAGGAAATAGCCATGCTGTAATTGGCAGCCTAAAAGGGAGTCAATTAACAAGATCTTTGTTGGACAGAAACTATCCTTGGTGGGCAAAATTAGGGCAATAGCATGTTTTCTTTGGAAAACACCATTACAGATCTGATCTAGCCTTGTACTGCTTTTGTCACGAGGGGAAAAAAAAGTAGGTACACCAAAGAAAAAGAACAAATTACCCTTAACCACCTTCCTGAAAAATGCCCAAAGATTCCACGATGTGAGGAGCAGACAGACCTAATCCATGGCAGAGTACACAGAGAGCTGGATGTGACGGTGATAGAGATTGCAAAAAATAAGATCAAAAAGTGAGAAATGCAGTGGATTTCCAGTAGATTTTAATTTCTTTGCAGTGTATTGGCTGCTGGAGTATCTGCCATGCAATTCTTCACTGAATGTACTGTTTTACAAGGAGGTTTGATTTGTCTCTGTATTAAAAGCCACTGTTTAAAAGCTTCAGTAATCTGTCTTTGACCATTTCATAGCTTTGGATGATTGCTTGTTGCATATGTGATGAAATGAAACAAAACAGAAAAACAGTGCCAAAATGTGGCCTGTATTCAGCTTAAACAAGTTATATTGAGAAATAAATAGGGCTTAGTATTAAAAGGCTGTTGTGGGTTTAATTTTCAGATTTCATGAGGGGTAAGTATTTGTACAAGTCTTTTTTGCTTTTGTAGTGAAGTATCAAATTGGCAGTATTCCAGGCCACTCTCCACAACACAGAAAGTCGATTGTGCTGCTAAAGCACTTACTCTAATTTGTAGAAGAGAGGAGCAATAAAAACTCCACCTAAAAGTCAAAATGGGGGTGAGTGGTGGGAAGATACTCATAATATAAATGAAATAACAAGATTTTTTTCTTTGCCTTTTCATTTCAGGTGATGAAAAGATGCCCATTTTCTAGAAATCCACCAGAAAACGTTGAATTACTTTATTTTTATTTACTTTGGAGAAAATAAATCCAAAATAAAGGAGATTAATTAAAAACTATAACACTGATCTTTACAAGTAAATAGATAAGGAATCATCTAAAGAGTCTGGATAGCTGCTTGTTGTTATGTTAATATTCATAATTAGGTTAAATTAATGCAGCAACATCAAGTAGAAGGAAGTTGATTCATTAAACCATAAATAGATAAATAAATAAATATCAGAAAGCCACATGTAAGGCGATATCCCAAGGGATCTGTAGCAGAGCTGGTCCCCGTGGGCAGCACAGTGTAAAAGCACATGTAGTACAGTAAATAAGAAAGATTTTGCCTGTGATGTGAAATGTAGTTCTGACACATTCTGGGGAGCCCTGATGTGAGTTTTTTTTTGGTTTTTTTTTGAAAGAAATGTTTGCTGTTTTGAGAAGTAGCTCAGATCTTACTGGATGGCAGAGAGTACCTTATTTATTTCTCTCACAGATGAATAACAGAGCTAGCCTCTGAAGGGAAAGCAAAGGTGGCTGGGGGTTTATAAGCCCCAGTGCAGACAAAGCAGGCAAAGCAACTGGTTGGGTGCCCCAGTGCAGGAATTCCAAGCTGCCTGTGCCAAAGCAGCTCTGTACAGAGGTGCTCAGTGAGCAGGCTCTCATTGCAGGGAGAGCTCTCAGTGCAGTGATCAGCAGAGCAGGGCACCTGAGAGTGAGCTCTAGGGACAGCACAGCCAGACCTGAGGGCTGTGTCACTCCATCACATTGGTGGGATGCTGCAGAATTTGGCATGGATCTCTGTGGTTTCTCCTTTGGAACATGTGAAGATATTTCCATTCACCTACGAAGACCCTGAACCTTCCCCTTGAGGCTCAGACACCTAGAACTCTGTCAAAACTTAGAATCCTGTCCTAAATTTTTTTTTTTAGGTATTGATTTAACTGTTAAAGGGTGAAATCCCTGTTGGTCCTCTTGTTTTGGTTTGGGCAGAGCAGGGAAAGAGTCTGTGTGGAGGTGCATCCAATGGGGATCATAGCTCTGTGTCTTGGGGGTTGTGGCACCCTGTTTGGGGTGAGGTGATTATGTCCCTGCTGTACTGAAGCCTGTTTCTGGGTTTAGCTGGTTTTAGATAAGGTAAAAAATTGTCTTTGAGCTGATATTCCCCATCCCAGCCGTATTCTTTCCTTTTCTCAGTGATTTGCCACAGTTGGGTAAATCCTGAGCAAGAGCACTCAGATACACCCCTTTGCATGCTTCTCCTTCATCCTTTCACTCCCTCCTTTCCAACCTGAGCTTCCAATTGCACTGAAACTGTGAAGCATCCACCTCCCCAGGCCCTGGCATTACACCTCTTGTGTGGCAGCAGCAAGAAATTTTACTGGAGGAGGCTCGTATCTTGTTGTTATACCATGAAAAATATCTTTTGGTCTGTCTTGTGGATAAAGACCAACCCACAGAGCTTGAGCAAATATCAGTTTTTTGGGTTTGTTTTTAGCGCTTTGTGGTCAAATGTGGCTGTGAGTGGAGAGTTTAGACATTTTCAGTGCTAGATGGCAGCCAAAGAAGTTTTGTTTTGTTGTTGCTCTCAGTGTTGATGTGCAGGTGGCCCAATTTTGCTTTAATGACTTGGTTATTTTGCTGAGTGTAACTGTAAATAATTCAGTCCATCTTCCCATAAAAAGAGTGGAAAGAGCAAGAAATTGTTATCTTTTACTCTGGGCTATAATTAAAGACAATTGAACAGCAGATGAGCAATCCCTTTTGAAAAATCCTCCTTTTAGAATTTCTAGAAGGTTATTTTAGATATAAGCTCACTTCTGCTTTGGATTGCAAGGGTAAAAATATTGTTTAAAAATCTACTGGAATACAAAGATATATTTTCCCAAAAGTCTTAAAAGATTTTAGAAATTTTGGGGAAAAAATTGTATATTTCCTTTTGTCATATGTTTTTCTTCTTCCTTCTATGCTCTTACCGAAAAGTAAGATGTGGGAAAATAAGTGTATTCCATTTAAATTCAGAAGATTCCCTTTCAAAATTGCTAAAGTAACTTAAAATCAAAGGCCTGCGTGATTTTCATTTTTGGTGAATAGAATTTTTTCTGTGTGAAAATAACAAACAAACCATGAGAAACCTGACTTGAAAGTTTATATATAACTATCCTGTTTAATATGAGACATGGTCTTGCCCCAAAACAGATAATTGAAAATGACTGTGCCACCTATCACTGAATTATTTTGTTAAAAGATGCTACATCCTAAAGCAAGAGATAAGCATTTGCATCCTATGGAATCTTGGAACTCTAAGAATTTTAAATGGGCAGCCCATTTTTATTTTTTTGTCAAAGCAATGTAAAACCTCCTGTGCACTGCCCTATCCAACAGTATTTTGTTTGGAACTGCCAGAGGATGAAAGAGGAAAATGTCATTTTCTCGGTAACCATTGCCACCAGAAAGAAGTCCATTGGCTTAGGGAGTAAAAACCAATTACAAGAAAGACAATAATGTGTCGTGTTCTATCAGCCCAAGGTCGGGTCTGTAGTAATTGATTAATTGTTGATTGATAGGCTGAATAGAATTACTGGCAATGTGTTGGGAGCTGGCACCCACAGAGTGAGTGACTTTCACGTGAAATTCTAACCAGATTTCTCTCCTCATTCAGTGCTAAGTCCATCTTCAGTAGCTAAAATGTTTACAAATCTCTTCTTAAATTTAATTTACTGATTCAGTGGCCAAAGCTGGGCTTATTTTTTTGTCTATTCCCACCTCTTGTTTTTATAAAGCATAATACACCCTGCAGAAATATATACTAGAAAATATTCTAATGCACTTAGACTCATTTCATGAGCTCTAAAGTTTAATCATTGATGGAGTCATATCCTACAGCTGTAGTGTAACTTTGGTGTTGCATCAAATGAGGAAGAGCTAAACCAAAATGTAGACAAAAGCCTGTGCCAAAATAGTTGGGGTTTTTTTGTTTTGGTTTGTTTGTTTTGGGTTTTGTTTGTTTTGGGTTTTGTTTGTTTTGTTTTGGTTGTTTGTTTGTTTGTTTTTCTTGGTGCTGGTGGTTTTTGTTTGTTTGTTTGTTTGTTTTTNGAAAACGTAAAGACAGTATTTTTGCATTGGGCATAAGGTGAGGGCTCAGGGAGACAAAGTTTATGATAAGATGCTGTTGGGCTCTCTGTCTTCATCTGTCTATGACCTGGTTGGCAATTTCAGGAACATTTTGAAGTGGAAGAAAGCTCTCATTCATTTTTTAATTAATAAAGAATGTAGTTGTATGGAAATGATAAAATTAGGGGGGGAAACTTAAAAAACGCAGTGAAGAAAATGAGCTGAGGTTGGGGTCAAGGGCTGAAGACTTTTACACACAAATGCACAGTAAATCAGGGCTCGTTTTTGGATTTACTTCATTATGGAAATGTGAACTTCCATTTTACATGGAATTCCAGTATTTATAGACATTTACTTTTATCAATTAACCTGGCCACACATGCCTGTGTATTTAGCATACTTAGGAATTACTCTGCTGCACAATAGCAAGGAACTTTTTAGAACTCCGTGGTTTCCTTTCTTATGCCAACCTGACCCCAGCAAGGAGAGTGAGGTGTCAAGCCATAAAAGTAACAGTGTGAATTTTTCCTACATGTCATGTGTTGCCCTATAAGGAAAAGCTTTTTCCCTTTCCTTTGGGTCTTGCTGCCCCAGTTGATGTTTGGTGCTGCCTCCACTCGTGTTCTCCTGGACTCTCCTCCCTCTTCCCATGCTCCTGGCTTCCTTGTGCCTCCAGCAGCCGTCAGGACTCCCTGTGCTGAGCTGATTTATGGAGCTGTGAGTGGTGGGAGTGAAGGGGGGAGGGAAGAGCCTGTGGGAGTGGGGTGGAGAAGAGGGAAGGGGGTCCTGTGGAGAAGGCTGAGAGGGAGGCAATCATCCATAGCTCTTGCCTGCTGCCTGGAGCCAGATGCTCTCTGCTTTGGCTTGTGCCTTTTCTGGGAGTTATCTCCACACTGCTCTTCCAGGGGATGCTGGTTTATCCCAGGGTGGATGATATATGGAAAACCGGGTAATTCGTCTTTTATCGGTTACAAGCAGCCCAAATACTTACTGCAGAAGATCAGACCTGAAGATAATCATACTTCAGGTCATTCCAGTGTTAAAATCTATTATGTGTTGGGTTCGGTGCCTTTTTAGCTGTGAGATGATAATTTATAACATTTAGGAAACTCTCTCATGTTTTGCCATTTGCTGTCTGTGACCATCAGCATGTGTCAAGCATATGGTGAGTTTCTGAATGCATAAATTGTATCAGCAAGGTGCTATTTTCCTGTGTAATTGTTTTTAACTGCCAGCTGTGGCATGAGAACACTGTAGATGGTTGCTCTTTACTCATTTAGCTTATTAAGAAAAATAAATCTCCTTTTGTTGTTTTGTTGATGTAATGGCTTTGTTTCTGGAGCAGCAGCAGTAGATCCGGTCACAGTAAAACAGTTGAAAACAGGGAAAAATTGCTTTCTACTCAAACAAAGGACAACCCCTCCACATTTCTAAGTAATCTAGGTAATCTGATATAACAATGCTTATAAAAGACTTAGTTTACAGATAGTAGGACTTTGTCAAGGTAAAAGTTTCAGATTATTTTTTTCATACACTGTTCTGCACTTAGATCTTGTTTCCCGATGTTTCCTCTAACACTGGGTGACATGCCTTGGGTGGGTGGCTGCTTGAGCTGTACCAAACCTGGCTGTGACACAGCACTTTGGAACTGTAAATATTCAGCTCTGAGAGAAAGCTCTGGAAGACCCAAGGCAAGCATTCAGCGATGAGATGTAGGAAAGAAAAAAAAGTAAAACTAAAGTAAAAACAAATCAACTTAATAGTTTCATGAGATCAAACGAACAGCGTCCCTTTTGTCTTTTTCTTTTACATATACTTTTCCATTGATTCACCTAACCTAACTATTCCTCATTAACTTTCTCTTTATGTTCTGTGGCTGGAAAGAAGTTGATGACCTGCTAATTTATTCCTTGTGTTCTTTATGAATTTCGTAGCTTGCCAAAAATTGCCCTCAAATGAGGGTAGTCAAACAAGAGAGTTTTCACATCTCTCTTAAGCACCCTGCATGTGTTCTGCTTTAAAAAAAAAAAAAAAAAAAAAAAAAATCAGTT
>VZDJ01000030.1:2427010-2457412 GCA_008694505.1 Cyanoderma ruficeps | reverse complement strand
AAAAAAAAAAAAGCCAAAGGAAGGTGAGGAGGTCTTAGAATGAAATAAATAAAATGAGACTATGCCAATTCTTCCCCGATAATGCCAGGAAAAGGAGATAGAGAAGTGTTAACAATATATTTCCGAGGTTTCACCAAAGTAAAATTAGAAACAATCTTGGCAGCGGCAGTGAAATTGCCATGTCGGTTCCCTTAAATCTCAATATTCACCTCTATAAATGGAATCCGCACCTTTTGTTTAATTAAGACATGAAAGTAAAAAATAAGTTTTTTTGTCACACATTTTTGATAAAATCTTGAGTAGAAAATAAGAAAATTAAGGGGATGTTAATTAGACCGAGAAATGTGTCTGGCGCAGAGGAATATGTGAAGTTTTTCTTGAAATCCACATAAATAAAGAAGTGTGAATAAATGGTGGCCTTTATTTTGAGATGGATGTGTCATGAGTTACGCTGGTTGCGCTTGGTTTGTAACAGTAAGATACCAGACTAGGACACTGTTATAATTTTGATGCTAATATGACTGTGAGAGAATGTAACCTGCCAGCTCTCCTCTCAAATAAATGCAGCAATTACTTTTAAAAGCAGTGGAAAGCCTAATAATCAGGACTAACACAGATTTACAGAAAATACACTTTTCCTCTAAGGATAATTTTAGGGACTGTTGAAAAAAATAAAAAAAATTGAAGTAATTTTTGTTGCACTGCACTTATAAATGTGAATTGCCCTCATTGCTATGGGACCCAATGTATTGCATGGGAGGGAGGGAAAAAATGTGAGTTACTTTCAGTAGATTTTTATTTGTAGCTACATTCTGCATCAATATTGACCACATCATGCCTACAAGCAAGAGCTAAAAAACTTCAGTGATATTGTACCTTGTAATCTGCCCACGAGGCATCTAAAAATTAAAATTTCTGAGTTTCAGTGGAGCAAAATAGGGATCTACAGCAACTCCAAAAGCTGGTCTAGTCTAAGACATGGGGCATGGGTTTGCATGTTGTAGCCAAACGTGCTCCTAAATCAGAAGAATTCCTACCACCCTTTCTGGTGGCTAACAGGTTTGGAAGCAGTTGCAGCCTTTTCTTCTGGAGGCACGAGAGGGATTTTTAGTGACTCCAATGGAATCATTCCAGATGTGGTGGAAATGAGATCACGGACTGGGCCTCCTTTTGTAGCTCTGGTGATATACAAGATTGCTAAACTTACACAAGAGACATGCCAGCTCAAAAATCTGCCTTTTGCTTGCTTGTTTGTTGTTTATTTGTTTTGCTTTATTGGGGTTTTTTTGTTTGTTTGGTTGGTTTTTTGGGTTTTTTTTCAACAAGAATTTGTCCACTTAGGGTTTGCTCGTGCCAGGCCATGGACCTTCATCATAACAGGTGACCCAGCATGCTCAGAGGTCAGGTGTGGTTTTTTTGGCTGTAGGCACACCAGGGGAGCATCCATGGGCTAGGGACACAAAGAATGAAAGAAAAAAAATCAAGGATTTCTTTGGAGGAACCAAGAGTAGCTCGATGGACTCACGGCTGTTTCCCTTCCCAACGTGACACAGTTTCTGCACATTGTCTGTGGAGGTCTATGTGTGCTTTTTAGGGTTGTAGAACACACTTAAAGTTAATTTTGAACATTTTTGGACTGAAATGACATTTTAAAGGTAAGTAATAAAACTGATGTGGGCTGGAGCTTTAGTTTATGGGGAAAGGAATTGCACTTTGGGATGAAAACGGGGAAAACCTATGGGTGTTAAGTTCTGAAGCCACAAGCAAGGACATTATTATTCATTGGGGGTCATTTTTTTCAACCCAGAAAGCACTAGTTCTCTTTATGAACTGAAAACGAGGGTGCATGGAATTTTATGGTTTTCTTAAAACAGGCTTTCAGAAAAGTGCAGCACCTCTACGTATCCACTGTGAGATCTTTTTCCTTAGATCCAAAGGGCCTGATTCTGTCCCATTGGAAGGTTAGGGGATGAAATCAGTGGAATTCTTCATGGGGTGAGTTGCTCATGGCACAGAGACAGACCTGGTCTCTGAGGTATGTGGCCACCAATAGCAGCAGTCATGGGACAGTTCCAGGAATAATAGTGGGAGCCATTTAAATAAGTGGAAAATTGTCCTCCATTTTTACAATTTCTGTCCCTCAGATGTCTGCATTTAATAATCACGTTCTAGTATTCTCATTATTACTCATGAAAATAGTACAACTTTCTGGTCTACTGAGAATGCAAGTGGGGCAATTACTTAGATAAAGATATCTTGACATTTTTGCTGGGACAAACTGCCTTTTGATGGAAGAAAAAATACAGGAAATTCTCACTTCTGAAAAACCCAAGAACCACCTCTCCCATATATATATATACACATATATATATGTGGGTTTTATATATGTGGGGTTTTTTTTTCCTTCATCTCTGCTGTAATTGACACCAAATGTTCCTGGCAGTGACTGCCTTCCAATTGCTTTCTGCATTTTTACCATGCAAATTGAACACTACACCTCTCTCAAACTCTGTTTGGGGGAAGCAGTTTTGAATACTTTTATTTTTAAAGGTTCTTGATGCGTCTCATTCGTACTTGCAGTCACTTTATGAAGGCAAGACATGTTTACAAAACAAAATATATTTTGAAAGATGACTGAGGAAGAAAACCTCCTATTTTTAATAAATTATACATTACTAGAGTTCTTAACAATTCTTATTACAAGAAAGAGTAACCCGCAATGGAAAATATTATAAATACATAATCCCACCTTAAAACACAATTGCCCCATGGAATTAAAATCTTGACCTCTGCAAAGAAACCACAAGGAATGTACCTCAGAGAAAATTTAAGGACCTTGACATTTGTCTGGTGTATAACCATATAATCCCCCAGAAACAGTGAGTGGGCATGCCAATGTCAGATCACATATATCATAGTAGCACACTTTAACATGGCTGGTCTAGGGCTTGAAAAAAAATTTTAAAAAAATCGGTTAAAGATGAAAAAATTTCAGTTATGCCATTTTTTTCTTTGTTTATTGTTCATTACAACTCTTTTTAAAGGTTGGGCTAAAGTACTTAAAAAAGCAAAGTATTTCTTAAAGCCGATTAGCGCCTTAATGTAGTGTGAAATCCCAAGTAATTCACATGAGGGAAAAGTTGGTGCCTTATCTAGTGCATAAATCAGTGAAAGCTAAGTGTCCTATGCTGTCTGCACTTACTGATCACTTACTGATGGCTAGCTTTGGATACTTTTGTTTTGTTTTTTTCTTTTCATGTGAAAAAAAAGTTGATACAACGGATCGATAAACTGAAAAAAAGCCCCCTTTCTCTCTTTTATGGTTGATTACTTTATACTGAGTTGGAACTTAAGGATATGGTACCTGAGATTCCCGTGTCAACTTCTTAGTTTGACCTATACCTGTCCATGCCTTCATTTCTATCAGATGAACACAGTTGGAAATCAAGAGCTGATAGCTGTATGTGTGCTTTTCTATATCTTTTCAATCTTTCTCTCATCTCTTATTTTTTCTCCTGATTTCCTTTTCTCAGAATTTTTCAGGAATGTAAAATCAAACAGGCTTAGAGTTTGTTGAGTTGGATGGGCTAAACTAATGCTTTCACAAGCATTTTTTGATAGAAGGCTGCACTAAACCTTTTCCCAAAGCTCTGATTTTCTAAAGCTGCCAGTAAAGTCTTTTTTGTTTGTTTGTTTGTTTTGACCTAGAGGGAATATCTTATTGGTATTTGTCCTGTGCATCCAACTCAGAGTACATGAACAAAAATAAACCTTTTTAAAAGCCTCGTTGAGTGAGGTTTTTGGGGGCTTTACCATCCTCCTTATAGTTATATCTGAGCTGTGGGACTGGGTGCTTATCACAGAATCATAGAATAGTTTGGGTTGCAAGGGACTTTGAAGACCATTTTCAGGAAGAACATGTTCCAACCTCCTGCCATGGGCAGGGACACCTTCCACTATCCCAAATTGCTCCAAGCCCCATCCAACCTGGCCTTGAACACTTCCAGGGATGGGGCCGCCACAGCTTCTCTGGGCAACCTGTGCCGGGCCCTCACCAATCTCGCATTAAAGAATTTCTTTCTCACATCCAATCTAAACATACCCCTTTTCAGTTTAAAGCCATTTCTCATGTCTTTTACTATGACACCATCTCGTCCCCTTATGGCCACAGAGGGGAACAAAGCAGTGTTAGCTTTCTTCATGCTTCTCCATGCACAGCAGGACACTCCTCAAAGCAGCAGAGTAACCCTGGAGCATGTTGGAAATTTGTGAGATCGGGACCTTAGCACCCTTTGTGTGCAGATTATACAGATTAGGCACAGCCTTGTTGTCACATTTTCCTTAGCAGGTAAGAATAACAATCCTTTCTGATTGTTTCTTGCTGTTCATCATCTGACAATATTTTGCATTAGCAGGTGTCCTCAGCAAACATGGTACTTTCCAGCATACAGAAGTGCTGCGGTTGACAGGAAACAGCTGGAAGGTATTTGAGCTAACAAGGAATTCTGTGATCTGGATTTTCTTAAATTTGCTTAGCCCACGTGCAGAATTCCTTGCCAGAGTGAGAGCTCCTCTGCTGATTGCCAAGACTCCCTCTACCAGGTTGAGGAACTGTTTTGAAGGATGGGCCCAGCAAATGGGCATGAGGCACACACAGCGAATCCACTCTTACCTGAAGGAATCATCAGAGCCAAGTGGCCCCAGTGTCCTTCCCACCTACCTGCTGCACCAAGCACTGATCAGTAGGTGAAACCATCCAGTCTTTCACTTCCGAACAAAATTCTCTTTCCCTGGGAACATTCTGTGAGACGACTCTGGACTCTTTCTCACTACTGGTTTGATTGAAACAGATACCTAACATCCTGCAGGAATTTTAGAGCTACGGGATTAGTGGTTAGACCATGTGTTGGTTAATTTTCTGCTTGGCTGGGTCCATTATTGAACTAGATGCATCCCAGATTTTGTTCTTGTCCTGTGATACTTTAGGAAGTTGTTTTCCACAAGGAGCTCTATAGTCTCTATAGTAAGTGTGGATAATGTGACCTAGTTATTGGATATTAATGTCGCTGCTCAATGAGGCTGGCTCTTGTTTCTTGACTTATTCATAGTTAAAGTAATTAGGGATTCTCTTGTCACTATCTAGCTGGTGATGAGCAAAAATATAGGAAAAATGCTAAAAGAAGTCTTCAGCATAGACTTTGGAGGTACCATGTTTCCTGATCTCCATCTTTGGTCCCACTTGCAAAGCACTCAAGCCCACTTCAGTCTTCTAGTACGTCATGGAAAGCTCCTGGTGATGAACATGGCTGTTATGGCTACTTCTTGTAGTGTGGCATTGAATTCTAAAGTGACATTGCAACAGGAAGAATGAAAGGATTACTCGTATCAAATCAGATTGTCAAGTGTGTGTTTTGCCTTTAATTTATTTTTTTTTAACCTTGAACCTTCAATTAGATTTTCAACCAAACGCATTACAAATGTATGCTATTTGCACATAATACTTTAACTTCCTTTGGAAAATGTTAATCCTTCTTTTTCTCAGCACCTCTGGGCACAAACAACAGCAGGTCTTTACAATTGCCTTCCGAAACAACAGTGTTTTTTCCTTCTAAGCCAGTATCTCAGTTATGCCAAGTAAAAGGCGAAACACCCAGCAGAAACTTTGAGATCCTCAGTCACTTGTTCAGATTTCAAAACCAGCGTTTACAAATTTGATCTTTGGTTTTATAGTTTCTGTAATGCAAGATCAAAGAAAATTCATGGCTACCTTTCTGTTATAAATATTAAGATATTCTTTCTACCCCACCCCAGTGAAGATGCTTGCGGCAAGCTGTTTAACAGCCCTGACATGTTTAAAGAGTTAATTCAAATATCGAGTTCAGTTATGTAACTCTCTCATAGTTGCTGATCTTTATATTCATTTAAGAATTATCTCTAAATTCGTAACTCTGAAAAAATTACATTGACCTTTCCCCACCCACCCATGCATAAAATTGTCTTTATCAGGTTTCCTCAAAAACCAGAGGAGGTGTGGGTATGTCCCGTTTATCATGTTTCCTGAGTCTTTTTGTGTTGCATTCTTGGTAGCTCTTTTGAGCATCGTGAGCTTCTCCAGCAATTAAAGCTTCTCCAAACCATCTCTTCAACATTTTCCCATTTCTTTTTCCACAATAGCTATAAAAAAACAAGTAAGTAAATAGCAACGGTTTTATGGCAGCAATTACTACCTACCAGGCTGTTTATAATGATTTTGTTGCTTTTATTGCTCCCTTCTTGTGCTTATTGAAGCCACCTTTTCTCCTGCTGTAAATTCACTTTCTGGCAGATGACAGGAGCTTTCCTGGCACACATTCAGAAGCCCAGAACTTTCTGTTTGTTCCTCATTTCAATGAAAAAAATAAATATTTTTAGGGATTTCTGGGAGTACAGATGTGGATTAATTTCTTAGAAGTTTAATTTGGGGTTTTTTTTCCTGTGGAGCAAAGGTGTTCTTGGGTTTTGGTGGTTTTTTTTCTGGCAGGAAGCAGATGCCCCATCCCTAAAAACATTCAAGGTCAGGTTGGACAGGACTCTAAGCAACCTGATCTAGGTGAGGATGTCTCTGATTCTGGGAGGGGGTTAGACTAGATGGCTTTTAAAGGCCTCTTCCAACCCAAACTATTCTTTATTCTGTGACTATTGTTTCTATCTGGTTCTGCACTATGGTATTTCAGTTGGTGACAAGGCACCAACTCAGGTTCTTAAAATTCAGTACACATTTATATGTTACGTTGGATTTTGTTGGATTAGAACCCTCAGTTAACTGCTAGAAATAAATTCTTCTGGCTTTATTAGAAAAATTAGCAGAACACGTAAGTCCATGAATTTATTAGGATGAAAATCATGTGAGTAGGTTAACAAGCACAGTTTGGTTCATTCCTTTCTGTTGCAATACTGTTATGGGCAGAAGAGAAGGAGAAATGGTCAAGTTTGCAATCTGGACAATAATGAGTTTTAAATACAACAACTGAAGGCTCCAAAGTCCAGGCTGATTTTATTAAAGGACTGTAGTAGGATGTAAAAATCAACACATTAAACTATTCTAGTTTCTCGTGGAAAAAAATTATATTTTGTGGATACACAGCCAGAGTTTTATTCTGGTTTGCATTATCCTATTTTACTGAGAGCAAGAGCATATCATTACATCCAGGTAACACTTTCTTAGTTAATCCATAGGCAGAGCTCTCTCTTGTTAACTCCTTACCCATAAAAAATTCAGGGCAGCCTTTCAGTATTGTGCATTTTGTGGTAAGTACACACCATCGTATTCTCCCAGCTGCAGGGAGGTTCATTCTCCTGAACAGGCTACATATAAAAAAGCCTCTTATGCTGTTCAGAGTTGCACAGATCAGAAAAAAAGAGACCAAGAGAGTTCAAGAATGCAGAGATATTCCAGCATATTTGTTCCCATTGTATGTTATTTTTGTTAGGTTTTTTTTGGGGGGGGTCCTTTTAACTGTTATGGTGATCAAAGTCAATTCACCTACTAAATGGTTCCAGTACAAATTAAGTGTTGGCATGTCTTGTCAGGGTTGGTATTTCCAAACATAAAACAGCAGTGGTCCTTCAAGGGCAACTTTCATTGCCAATTACTGCAGGCATACCAGTTCTCTAGTCAGAGCACAGTGTTAGACAGACATAACAAGCACAAAATTACAGCGAGTGGGACTGAGGAAGAAGGAATTCCAGCAAGAAGAAAACCTGAGGTTCACATCATAAGCACTGAAAGGGTTGATTATGCACAAACTGGGTGGAAGGAACTGGAAGGAGAAGTCTGAAGAGTGAGTTAGAAAGCCAGGAGAACAAATGTGTGGGTTGGAGTTTCCCACTGGCAGCCAAGTCCTCGCTAAGTGAGAGTTGCTGGTCCGTGGAACTGGCAGCACAATTCCTCTCCATCCAACAGAAAGCCCAGGGATGATGCTGGACATCACTAACTGGGGTTTTTTTTTTTGTTTTGTTTTTGTTGTAGAAGAAGCTGAGGTAAATTGATGTAGCTGTGTGTGATCGCCAAGGCTGGGAGTGTCCCAACTTCAGGGACAGAAAGATGAAGCCACCAGCAGCAGTTCAAGGGAACAAACTCTTTAATTCAAAAATCTGACTCCATTTATATACATTTGTACAAAGCCACCTCTCTAACCTGGATGGTGGACATCACCATCAATCATCTCTTCTCTCAGAGGAGAAGTATGTAAACACTCTAAAAATACACATTGTTTAGATGAAACTGTGTGAGAACCTACAGCGTGAAGACAGAAGGCAGAAAATTCAGGGCTACATAGCTGCATGCAAGATAGGGTGATCTGAAAGCCTTTGTGTAAAAAAAATCAGCTTGCCTGAAACTGGTGCCATCCATCTAAAAATAGCCATTACAGCTCCCCTTGTTCATCATGTGTTTATGACAGTCTGTTTAAAAAGCAGCATCCATTGACACTGTGGTTTGGCAGGGTTGGGGTCACTGAACATTTTCAAGACAGGTTTTGGGAGCTGGAGGGAGGGGCAAGCAGGAGAGCTGGTTTTTCTGATTGTTTGTGCTGCAAACTGAGCTAAAATGAATGTGAACTTTGGTGTTTCATGGCTTGCACAGTAGGAAGAGGTGCAAGGATTCACTATAACGAGCTCAGCTAATAATTGTGCAACCCCGACATTGGTTCTGACTGACAAATGTCACGGCTAAGGTGAAATTAAAGATAGGTAAGTGAAAATCACCCATCCCTGCTTTTTGACTCCTTTTGCAATATCAAGGAAAAGGAACTATTTTCAGTTTTCCTTCGTTGAACCGTAAATTTCAGAAAGGTCATTTTTCTTGAACGAAAAATTTCATGCTGTTTTCACTTTTCACCTCAAAAATCTAATCTGACTTGTCCCATCCTTCCTTTGGAATAGAAGTGATATTTAATTTTTAGAGAAAACTGAAAGCTCACATCTCAAAGTATTTAAAAATATTTTAGAGATGGATCGCTTGGTGTGCTTAATCAGAATATTTATTAGACAAAGAGAATAACTTTATTCAGAATAACTTTATTCAGAGGCAGTTTTCTTTAACCATGTTGGCTCTCAGGGAAAATATGTGTAAAAGTATGAAGATCTGTTCATGGCTAATATTAAAAGTAAATTTTAATAGAAGCATATCTGAATACAGACTGAGTGGAGCCTGCTCAGCTAATAACGTTACAGAAAACTTCAGGGGAAACCCTGAGCTGACTGTCTCTGACCTGCATGTGAGATCATCCAAAGATGTTCCTTTGGGGAAATCTGTTTTTGGGACAAGTGAATCTGAAATCCTGCAAAGGGCGTGGATTTGCCACAAGCATTTCTTGAGCAGGACAGTCCAGGGATAGTTTCTGTTTACAGATGTTACATGAAGGAGGGTGAGAATTCAGAGACACATTTTAAGGTTCCAGGCAGGAGGAATGGGAATATTTTGTGCTGGAACATTTGTCTGGGGCTTGTAACTGGGAATTTGGCAACACAGTGTTACACCTATGTGAGCAAACCACAATCTAGGTGCTGGAGTGAATCAGTTCCCACATGAAATAGGAACTCATTTTAGCTTCCAACAAAATGGGCCTTTTTCTAATCTTAGTGGTATATAAAACTGGTTTTGTTTTTGCTTTAATGTTGGGGTTTTTTTGTTGTTTTTTTTTTTTCAGAGGTCTGTTATTTCTGGTTTTAGAAAAACAGATCAGAAATCCAAATGCTACTGTAGCATCAGAGAGGAAAAATTTTGGACATGCTTCTAAGGCACAGACACACAGATAAAGGATACAGTGGAAAGCTTTACAAGGGAGGTCACTCCTGAGATTCAGTCCAGTTCCTCATTCTCAGGGTGATTACGTACTTTGGACGAGGTTAACATAAACATCCACTCACTGGAGCTGTTATTCAAACCAAAACTCTGAACGTTTGTGTTTTTTTCATCAGCAGATCTGTTCCTCTTGAAGTTTCCTACCCCATTAATTACAGCCAGACATATTTTTTTGCATAGCACTTGATACAATGAGATATAATCCCCATCTGGACACTTGCAAAGAGTAATTGCACCATTTGCAAGATACTGCAAGATTTATAGTAGCATCTCCTAATATCTTGCAACACGAATAACTCTGTCTTACTGTGAGAGGTAAATTGGCACAATCACACAATACAGCAAAGTTTTGCAAAATATCATATGTTATCTCACATGAAAACTATGAAATTATTGCCTGTCAGGTTTGTATGTTTATTACTGATTATTCTGCAAGGCTGTTTTTCAAATCTACTGCTTGTGAACACGGACAAATGCAGACTTAACAGAGTACACTTAGGAATGAAATATTGTGTTTCCTGAGATATCAGCGTAGAGACCTCAGCAATTTTTTAAATGGGAAAATTGAATTATAGGTGCCAAGGGCTGAGAAGCCAGGAGTAAATGCAGTAATATAACCTACATCATAAGAGGGAAAATTGTCTTGCTGAGGATAATGATGCCTCAGGATCTGAAAAAAATTTATCTTTCAGCAAATACGAGAGGAGTTTTCCTGTCCATTCTCATTTATGTCTTTGCCAGATGCTGAGGCTTCATGTAGCTTGCAGGAATCCAATATGTCCATGAATGTCTTTCAGTTGGTTACAGGAGGCTGCTACCATCTGTGTCCAATGGGAAAACCATGTCCATTCACCTTTCAGCCCCATGAGGTACCTGGTGAGCCCAGAAAACCAATGGAAGAGCATCTGGGTGCAACATCCACACCACTGGGGTCAGCCAGGTTAAACTATGTTATACATACATTGCTCTGGTTTACAGGGACAAGGGAACCTGTTTGGTTATCCTTAATACTCCACAGCCAGGAAACTCACATCTAGCCCATGCAGAAGAGGATTTATTACCTCTTCTTCCACGAGCCTCAATGTGTTGTTTTTTACTCCATGTTCAGGGATTGGGCCCAGTCTCATCTCTTCATTGAAGACTGCATTTGTCCTATTTTCTTCGCACAGAATTTAGTGCAAGGAGGGAAGGTTGGTCTCATTGCACATCTCATCTCCTCCTGTGTGCGGGCCACAGCTCTTCCAGCACCTCTTGCCTCCTGGCTGGCTGTGTGCATCAAGGATGTGTTGCCCTGAGGTTTTCTGTCTTTTGTCTTTCTGAAGAACTTTCACATGCAGCCTATGTAAACAATGTTTATTCTTAGAATGTTTGCATTCTTCTCCTCTGAGAGAAGAAATGATTGATGGTGATGTTCACCATCCAGGTTGAGAGGTGGTGACCTCTGTAGCCAATCTCTGGACCTCTGTACAAATGTATAAAGTAGTTAAATTGTAAATAAAGTAGGAGAGTTTGTCCCCTCACTGTGATGCTTCTGGCCTGCTCTCTTTCTGTCCCTAAAGTGGGACACACCCAGCCTTGGCTAGTGACAAGAATGCAGTCTGCACACTATGGACATGGCTCCAGGAGGATCCACTGCCCTTTCCCCACCACTGCCCCCCACAGATGCCACTCTGCTTGAGAAGGATTTTGAACCCATCGCAGTTTGCTTATTAGGAAAACGGAGTCATCTGGCAGAATGAGAAAACTCATGCACTCAGTGATGTGACTCTAAATAACCACACTTAAAATGAAATCAAAGACTGTATCTTGGGACAAGCATGCCAGCTTCCAGGAGAAGATGGAATTTTTTTCGTGGCACGCTTATCACTGGTTTCCTAAATGAACCAAGATAAACAGAATAAACCCTTTCATGTGGTTGCTGTGATTAAAGCAAGGTCCTCAGGTTGGCAGCCTGTCGTGGGTGGGTTCAAAGTGGAAATGGGAGCTGGCTTTTTTCTTTTTTTTTTCTTTCTTTCAGAGGATCCCGCTGCTGTTTGTACATAGTCCATCTTGGTGACTGGCACGGGCCGGAATACATGCCTCTGTGGGCTTGGAAATCTCATGGCAGTAATCAGGAGCGCTCTGGTCCTTATGGCAGGCATCAAATGGGCTACTGCCAGGCCTTTGAACTACAAAAATAAATAGAGAATAGAACTGCATTGTTTTGGCGAGGCCCGGTCGTCTGTCTTGGAGCATGCTCTGGTGAGAGTGTTTAACTTGGATTTTGTCCATCACATGTGGTAGCTGCAAGAGTGGAAGAATGGAACAACGTTAGACGGTACATTTAATGGTGCGCTGGCTTAGAGGTCCTCAGGAAACTGTTACTCCCATTCCCATTTTCTCTCCTAGGCCTCGGAGCTCTTCCCGCTATTCTGAGCTTCTGTGGAAGTGGATGGATAGTGAAGCAATCTTTATGTAAGGCCATATTATTTCTTCAGTAAAAGTTTGGATTTTTTTTTTTTTTGGTGGATTAGTTATTTGATATATAAACATGAGAAGAGTACTTAAGAGAAAGCATGAATTCCCTGGTACAACCCATTCGTTTTCTGCCACTTTGGGAATGTAAAGCAGCCATGGACTCAGTTCCTGGCTACTCCAAGTTATCAGAATGGCACAAGTCACTGGAAAGGCTGCCTTGCATTCTGAATCTTTGGAAAGTAAGTCGAAGTAACTGTGTTAAAATCTGGGGTACATTTCCTGCATTTTTTTTAATGATCAAGCCATGTTCTGAAATAGAAAGACTGGTGTGAAATGGTGCGAAAATTGAGTTCTCAAGCAAACCCTTGACCATATTAAAACTATTTTATTTACCTTTAAAGCAGTGAAATTTCACTTGTCCTGAAAAATTCCTTTGTGGAGAACTCGCTGACTCTGCTACTGCCCAGAAGCAGAGTAGGAAATACACTGTGCAGGATGTGAATGTGAGAAAAAGCTCTTCTCTTTGCCCAGGCTGCAGAGGTGGCCAAACCAGTGGCCAGCCACAGAAAAAAGGCTGAGCCATGGAATGAGGAAGTGGCTGCTGTTGCCAGGGTCTTCTCCAGCTTCCTCCCAAGGCAGGACACAGCAGCGTGCACATCCTTTCAGACTTTTAATTGCAAAATAAAAAGGAGGATAGTACAGGCTTTGTTGAAACAAATTAGAGGGGTAGCTCATGATGTTGCTTTCTTGGCATAGTGTCTGACTCCTCTGAACAACAAGTGATCCATATTTTGGTTAAAAAACCATTTAATTAACTTAGCAAAACGCGGATCAATGCCAGGGATTGCGCCATTTCGTTATTTGTATCAGAGAGCTTTAAGCAGAAGTTGTGTAACTCTGTCTTCACTCAGCTCCATGGCATTAGAAAGAGCTTCTGACAGACCTGATGCTATTTCCCATTTGCAATAACAGTTCACTGGGCTGGGTTTTTGCATTCAGCTTTTTAAAGAAAAGCATTTTGATCACATCTGATTAAAGTTAAATTTACATGAATACTCACTGAAATGGAAGAAGTAACTCACCCTTGTTTATGGTCCAGATGTTTATTATACTGCTGCGCTCTGTTCCTCTGCTATGGTTTACTTCTAAGGTAAAATGGCAAGAGAAATACATGGGAAAACACATTTAAAAAGCTATGTTTTTGTGATTTCTCTCCTAACTGAATCCAGGAAATACTAAAAATATCACGTGTATGAGGTGGTGTTGGAAGGCCTGATTCCTAGAAGAAATCACTGCAGATGTATGTGGCTGTATAGAGTAACTTTTGGGATTTCATGTTCAATTACTCACCCTTTACACATAAATCAAAATTACATGCATATAGTGAATCTCCATGGGCTGGGAGGCAGACTGCTCATCCTCTGAACTTCTGTTGCTTTTTTTTTCTTGTTTTCTTTGTATGCTGTAGTTACAAAAGCCTCCTCCCTGTTTGAGTATGTGAGGTGAAGGAGCAGAATACTTTACATGAGCCTTCAGGCTCATAAACAGACCTTGAATGACAAAACTCTTTAAATCCTTCCTTAAGGAGGTAGATTTATGTGGCTGGTATGATGCATAGCTCTGTTTCTGGCAGTTTTCTATGATATTTAAATGATAAAAAGCAGTCTGTTGGTATCGGGCTGGGGCCTTGCTGATGAAATGCTCTGGCACACTTCCTTCTTTTTTCTTCTCAAACTTCTTCAAATGAGTTGGTTTCTTCTAAAATCCAGAACATGATTTCTGAACTGATTTTTTTTTTGCCTCCTTCTAGAGTTTAGAGTGTGCAGTATCCATCTCCATTGTTTTGATTTGCACACTATCGTCTCTTAAAAACACTTTACCCTCACAACCAGGTGCTTCTTGATAGCATTCATATCCAAAGAGTCTTTTTATATGTCTGAGTGTTTTGTTTTGGCTTGTAGCTATTTCAGTAAACAAGCTATATTTCTACCACCTGTACATTCCTTTTTCGGGTGATTCCAGTCCAGAGACTTCCTCAGAACTTTGAGTTTCCAAGTAACAACTGGGTTAAATAATATTACCCAGCTGAACAGAA
Source organism: Cyanoderma ruficeps (assembly GCA_008694505.1). NCBI lineage: Eukaryota > Metazoa > Chordata > Aves > Passeriformes > Timaliidae > Cyanoderma > Cyanoderma ruficeps. Next base: position 2,443,016 of record VZDJ01000030.1, on the reverse strand, counting down.
GAAGTAATTCTAGAGCTATCATTTTGCCTAGCCAGAGGAAAATTGTGGGGCACAAGATTTACCTTTTCCTGCGGGAGCACAACATCACTGTGTAGCATCTTTGGCAAACACAAAAAAACTGCCAAAGTTTAAAAATGTTTGTTCCATCTAAGAAAGGTTGAGGTGCCTGATTTCATTTTAAACAGTAGGCTACTGTGTGTTATCATAAGATGATCTGAGTTGCTTGATATTTTATATTTAATTCCTCTCAATGCAAAGGATTGTGTTGAAGAAAGAGACCGGACTGGAATGATAGTATCCACCCTGTTCTTACCTCAGATAAAAAACATCTTTAGAGTAAATTTGAGGAGAAGACATAATTAAAATCTTCAAGAACTTCCCTTTATAATTTTTTCATAAAATATAGGCATAAATATTTACAAAAAATCATAAATCCACCCCTCATAGGCTCTGCCTATGTGTTCCTAGGAACCTATGTACTATATTATTAAATAATCCAAAATATACATCTTGGAACTCATAGGAGGCTTGTTAGTTCAAAGACCACAACAGAGCCAACATGCACACTTTGTTGTTTCATGTTTTTCAGTCTTAGGAAATGAAAATTAGTAACTGAGAATAAATTAAGTTACTAATAAATCTTCAAAGCATCTTCACACTTCTGATTTTAATTATGTAATTGATAATTGTGCAGGATCAAAGATGCCCCTGGTACTGATCTAGATTCTACTAACTAATGCTAGGATGAGATACGTATCTGTGTATAGAAGAAGTAAAGGTTTGTTTAAAAATGGATGTAAAAAAGATTTACATTACATTTTTAATCTATTTCCTAAATCATGTTATTGACAGTGAAGTGCAAATATTTGTAATTAAACATAATTTATTCTGCCAGCTACCTGCTGATGTTTTAATTCTTGAGGAGAGTGATTTGTCATTTTTTAATACTCTGTAATTAGACAATTTGCGTGGGGAATTATATTCCATTACCTCAATTTGGGATTAAAGAATGTCCTTTAGGTAAGGTACATCTATGAAACTTTACCAGCTCACTAGAACTCAGAGCTAACTGAAAAATGCAAGATATATAGGCAGAGATGTTGAAAGAGTTGTTTGCTCGTGTTAGGAAGATCAAAGAAAAGAGGCATTTAAAAGTCCTGTTTGGCTTCAGATTTGCAGATGCAGAGGCTGAGCGCGTTGTGTCACATACAAACCCTTTTTAACAGCACCACGTTGATGTTTGAACATTTAATTTAATGTGCTGTAAAAGAGAACACTTAGACACGCCAGATAAGTCCAGTATCTCAGGTCTTGCTTCACTTGTTTTTCATTGTTGTTGAAAGACTTTAATGGTCTAGACGGCCCTCTCTTCAAATTGTGGAATTTAAGCATTGGTATTCATAGCTCTCAGTGGTTTTGGGGTGCTTTGAGATTGATGTAGGGGTCTGGGAGATCCCATTAAAAGAGTGCCTGTCATAGCGAAATGCCTTGCAGCCAGAAAGAAATAATTTGGAAACTGGCAGCAGAAATTATGTAACACTGAGCATTTAAACCCCTGAAGATCAGTTTACTTAGGATTGCTAATGGTGTATCTAAAGAGAGGGGAAAGAAAATTTAAGAGATAGGAAGGAGAATGATGTGAGTTGCTCGAGCACAAACCAGACTTGGAACATGAAAGAGCGCAACGCTGTGCCAAAGCAATTAGATGATATAAGCATAAGGCAGGAAAGTCAGCCAGCACTTATCTTCATTTATAAATAACGCTTCTGGACACTTCTTCCCATCCCTTTTGGAGATGAATATTCTGCTGTAAACCAGAGCTCAGAGTCTCACTTAGCCTGGATTAACCTGGTGGTTCTCAGCAGGATGTGGTGAGGTCAGAGCAGCACAGCCTGTCTCCCTGTTCTGAATACATCAGGTGTCAGTGCTCTGGGGTTACACTTTTTGCTAAAGTTTGAACAGAGAACAATAGGAAGGCATGAATCCTGGTTAGTCCCCTCAGGTGAAGGAAACTAATCCTGCTGAAGAGAACACAAAATCTGTTTTTACTCAGCTGCAGCAGAAGAGACCCTCCAAAAATGAAACAGGAATTTGAACAAATACCCCTGATCAACCCTGAAATTTTCACAGCTAACGTGGGGTCTGGATGCTTTAAAGCCCAGTAATGGGAAGGGGTTATCTGTGGCCCTTATGAGGCTTTAGAAATGTCTCCTGCAGTGTTTAACTTGACAGAAATCACTTGTATTTGATGCAACATTTCAGCATGGCTCAATACTTCATTTTGCCGACAAAGTAACCTTCTTTTCCCTAAAGAATTAATACCACAGACACGATTCTTTATTTTGCAGACAAATTAGGTTGTTTTTGGTTTGGTTTTTTTTTCCCAAAGAATTAATACCACAGACCCCATTTGGTTCAGAGATTTCCACGTTGTGTTGAGATCACTGCTTGCTGAGGACTTTGCCTGCTAACCTATGGAAAAATTGTCTGGAGCTTCAGGATTTTCCAGAATTCCCTTTTGACTGCAATGACACAAGCTGCTGAAGTGACTCTACCTGCTCTTCATCAGCTACCCCAGCTGATATCTTCTCCTTGCATTTACCTTCCATTAGCATTTCCATGGCAGACAGAAGTAAACTTCTATTTGGAGTATTATTTAATGTTATATGCCTTTCATTTATGTTTATTCATTTAATATGGCTTTATATTGCTTTAAAACTGGCAATAGGAAGGAACCTCATGATCTAGAAAAAAAATTTCTAATGCAATGTAGCTATGGAAGTGTGAGACTTCCTCAGTTTTTAATAAAAAAAATAATGGCTAAATCAGAAAAAAATGCAGTCTTTCAACTTGACACCCATTTTGTAGGCACAGAAGTGTGTGCATAATATTATTTGACCTGTAAAAATATTTCTAGCTTCCTTCAGAGCTATAAAGAGACATTCAAAAAGCAATGTTCTTAAAGTTTTTCGCTGTCACCAAATCATATATATGTGTGCTTAATGTTCCTTATTGTATTAGGAAATAAACTTCTGGGTCTCGGGCATTTGGATTTTTGGTTTAATTTCAGTCTAGGAAGTTTTCTTTATTCAGAATATACAAAAAGTACTGTAGCAGGGCATTTAATTTCTTATAATGAAATAAGAAATTCACAGGAATTCATTGCTACTTGTGTCTTGGTTTAGATCTTCAAATTCACTCCAAATCCTGTGAAGTGCTCAAAATTCAAACAAGGCATGAATGAACTGAATTTCCCAGAAATTCAAGGTGATAAGATTACTGGTGATATATTCCTGCCTAAATGCTTGTTTACTGAAAAATATAGTTTTAAACCACTAAAGAAATTGTCCCAATAATTAATTCTGCTAGCTAGAGAAGAATTTTCATCTCAATTAAGAAAAGGGATGAGAAAAAGATATAATTGTAATATTAGGCTAATTTTCAAATAAATAGAAGACTTTTTTTGGTATCAGCCCTTTGGCCTGTTTAATTCCATCTGATTTTAGCCAGACCATTGACCTGGGATGTAACAGCTTGAAGCCCATGAATTGGAAAGATGCAGAAGTTTCTAAAAGGCCTTGAAATACAAGTTGTCTGAATCACCATAAGGAGAGGCTTGGAGAGACTTGTCTTCCAACGCAGGTGCCTAATCTGAGGTGGGAAGAAGGTGGGATAAAATCTGGGAGAACCTTGTCTGATGTTATATTGAAATGCTGCCATGAGCCCTCAATTGATTTATTGTCACAAGATTACCAAAGTGTGTTATCCTGCAGATGCAAAAAAAGAGTTGAAACAATCACTGAGCAGTATATGACAAAATATCAGCTCCTTGCAACAGCCCTGGTACAACCTTTAGTTTTTCCATTTAAGGAATAAGGACTATGCTGAGAATCTGATAGAATTTCAATTTAAACTATTATTGATATTTAAACCACAATGAACTCTTCTCATAACCAAATAATCAGAAGATCAAGCTGAGAATCTCTGCTGCATTTCATTAAGAAAGACCTAATGCGAAAAACCTGTGATTTTTTAGAATGGCTATGACAAGACTGTATTATATGATTAAATACTTTGCTTGATTTCAGGAGTGGAAAGAACCCAACAGTGTTTCAGGATAATAGCATTTATTTAGGATGTGACTTTTTAGGCAGATTCTACTAAAAGTCATAGTTGCAAATATTATCCTTTTTATTTTCTGAAGAAGACAACCTAGTTGTTGTTGCTGTTTTCATTTTGACCTGTAGATATTATTTTGTCATATTTTCACGTGTTATTTAAAAGAAAGAGTAATTTTTAATGGTAAAGAAGTTATATTTATTCTGTATCTCTTTCTAAAAGAAACATACAACTTGTATTGTGTACCTCAGGCTTTTTTTCCTGCTTTTCTTCTCCACCAGTGGTCTTTTTGATTGCTTGGATGCCATATGGTATTATAGCCCTTTTATCTTTTATATGACTATCACCTGCAGGCAGTTGCATCTGAGCTCCTGATCCCTGACCACAGCTTCTCCTAAACCTCTGTGAAGCATCAAAAAGATTTAACAAAAGGCCAGAGGAATGAGTGATTTTTTTTTTGTTGTTGTTAAAGGATCTTACTTGACTGTCCAGGTTATCACTGTGCTCATAAATGAAAAATGTATTTATTGAGTTTTGTCTAGTCTCTTGGGCTTGTGCTCCTTATACAGTAATAAATGTCCTCTGGATCAGACCACCGTGGTAAGCTTTCAGTTGGATATCATTGATTCCAGCAACTCTCTCAGGTTTGATAATCGCAGTTTAGCTGCAGTCATTTTCTTTATTTTGTCATATCCAGCAGCACTTACTGTACCGTGGTGCTTTGCAAGTTGACCTTGATGTGAACTCAGGGGTGATATCCCGCTTCTTTGTGGTGGAATTCTATTAGAAATAGTGAAATTCTAGTAAATGTGAGTCATTAGCTATGTTGGGACTTCCCAAACTAAATAATGGTCAGTAATTCTCCTGTGTTCTTCAGTCATTAATGGAAGAAGGTGCAAGGGCTACCAATGGAACAACTTCTTATGATTCCGTAACATTGACCATTTTTGGTTGACCACCTGAGCAAGTTTGGATTGAAGTGGTGTCTTAACAATGCTTGTTTTACCAAAAATATCTAAGAACAGTGTAACAACCACGGTGTTTAATTGTCTCACGCCAGCTGGATCCAGTCCCACGCTCAGAACTCTTGCTCCCTCTCTGAGCCTCAGGGACAGTTCAGCAATGGCTTGGTGTGATCAGAATTGTCCCTCACCTCCCTGGGGCAGTCCCCTGGCATCCCTGCTCTGCTGGCTGAGTGGTCAGAGGATTAAAGCCCACACAAATGCAATTTTTGTAAGTCTGGGATATGGACCAGGATGTATGGGTCCATCATTTTTTCCAGGAGAGAGGTTTTGAAATGTAATGAGTAACAAATATTGGCAATTTGGGATGACTGATGAAAGCGTTAGAGCTGCCTATCCTATTCATGAGTTAGACCTGTTGGAGCTGCCTGTCTATTGCAGCCATAAGGTACAGTGTGTAACTTCATCCAGTTTGTTTTGCCTCCAAATATTTGTCCTAAAACACAAACTGCAACAATTTTGGAATCTGCATGACTGGCAGGCTAGACCAGTGTGATGGGGTCATGAAGAAATTCTTGTCAATTGAGTCCCTACCTGGGTGCTTGGTCCTACTATTGCTGGTTTTCATCCTCACCACCTAAGGCTACTTTAAGAATTATGATTTTTAGAGATAAATTTAAGGGCAACCCCAGAGATGGTTGCACTGAAGGGAAAAATTTTATGTTAATGAAAAATACTCTTCTAAAATGCTTTCCCATTGTATTTAATGTTGGAACATTCAGCACTGAGGAAAAATGAAAATAGATGTATTATTCTTCCTCTAATCCTTCCACATATTGCAAGGAATCTGTTGCTTTTTCCACTTGTTCTTGGAGTATATTTATAAAACTATAGGTACCACAATAAAACACTCTCCAACTGACGATATCATTCTCAGTATTATTGGAGATTTTTCTCTGGTATGTTGAACTTTGACAGAACTATAACTGAATAATACTGCTGATATTTCATTCTTCATCTACTAAAAGAAACAGCAGAGAAAGGGGGCCAAGTAATTATTTTATCTTGTGTTTTGAAACAATACATATTTTTATATGAGAGGCTCTCTTGTGTGACTTTCTGCTTCGTATTATCAGTAAGCATTGAATCATTTCCCTGGCTTTTCCTCTGCAAAGCATTCTTGTTTTCTTGTTTAGACCATTCTCAGAACAGCCTCTCAGACTGGAAATTCATCTTGGCTGGTATTAGCCCAGTTTTAATGCTGTGTGTCAAGGCAAGCGTCCTGGTTTGTGTGATACAAACCCTTGAGCATGTCCTTGGCAAAGCAGGTACTGCAAGAAACCGAAAACCTTTCACGTTGCAAAGTTCTGTTTAGTTAATGACAATCTCCTCTTTGCTTCCTCTTCTGAGCCTTCACCAGACACCAAACATAAATAAAGCTCTTAAAAGAAGTTTATAATGTGGTGGTGGCCAAAGATAAGAGAGGCAGCTCTGAGTCCATCCCGTGTGTGCCTGGTTATCTGAATCCAATGTGGAATGCACGCTGAAATGGAAGAGGCTTCACTAAACTCACGTTGCTTGTCCCACAAAAGGTTGGGAAAAAATCCCTGAGGTTTTTTCTTCATCTGATTTAATGGGATAGTATCATGAATATTTATTTGGTATTTCTAATGCCGTACTTTTCCCTGAGAAATGCTTGCCTAGACGTTTCCACTGGTGTTTTCTTTTTCAAATCAGCCCTACTCCAGTGGATTAAAAACCTGCTGCCTATTGAAGTTACTACCATAGCTTTAAGTAGTTTGATTCCAAGTATTATGGGGAAAAACCTTTTTCCAACCTAAAATTTGATTTTGTAAAATGGCTGAAGTCTTAATTTTAATGTCCTGAATAAACAGTCTTCACATACTTCAGGCCACAGTAATTCTTCCATAAAACAAAAGTAAATGCACAACAAGACACATTATACTGTAATTGTCTACAATCATTAAAGAAAATAAAATTAAAATTGAACGGCACCTTTTGAAGGAGGCCCACTGAACTTGAGCTAATGCTGTAAAGTAATCACATAGACAGGACAGTGTTAATGTGTCTGTGTAGGCAATACTGTACATCTATCTGTCTGGATATATGATCATGAGCAGGAGATTGTTTATTGTCAGAGGCTGAGTGGCTAATAAATGCTGGCAATGGCTTGGATTCACTGGAATGCTGCACAGCTGCAGCATTAGTCAGACTTTCCCTTTTCTGAATTCTGTAATCCCTTCAATATTGCATTAAATATGTTTTCAATATTTATCTGGATAAAAATGTGCTGAATATTGCAACTGTTTAATTCTGATGTTTGTCACGTAGAAAATCTATGTAAGGCAGAAGGTAACAATGTTTTTATTGCTGAAACCTAATGCAGCTGCTTCTTGTGTCGTTTGCTCACTCAGAGCCTTGTGCTTGGGGTATTTATGGTGCTTGGTAAACCTTTGCAATCCCTTGGAGATGGAGGCATGTCAGAATTCCTGAAGCCAAATTCAGACCTTAGTGCTTGGCTGAACTCACTGAACTGACCCGTCACCCTACACAAGAACCAAGAGTTCCTATAGGTTTCAGTGTCGGTAGAATTTAGCAGATGGATTTTGGATTTGTTGTAGTTTATGGATGAAAGACTTGATGAGCCGGGAGCCTGAATGGTTTATTAATATGTCTCCATTATTTTATTAGTTTTCCTAAATGATTAGCCAGTCTATTGATAGATGATCTATTGTCTCTCTTCCAATTTTTTTTTTTTTTGAAACGGTTTTTATCTATGAACCAGATTATTTGGATAACAGTGATTGCAGATAATGATGTGGGAGCAGGGAAATATGCTCCCCTTATGTTGTGGGTTCAGAATGAGGACAGGGAATCCAAATGTGTGCAGTTCCAGTTAACCACACGGCCTCGTGCAGTCCTGGCGGTGCTGAAGCTCACTGTGTCCATGCCTTTCCACCAGCAATTACTTTCCCAGCTGCTGTTGGAAAAAAAAAAAAGAAAAAGGGAATCTCACCATGTGGAATGGTTTGTAGGTACTGAAGATAACCCATTGCTGCTTGGGATGATTGCTTTAGGCATTAGTCTGACCTGGAAGCGAGCGGGCTGAAGGCGTTGGGAATAGAGAAGGTCATTAAAAGATCATATTCATATTCAAACTATTTTTTGTACTTTTTTTCACCCAGCTGTGTTAGCGATAGCTTGGTCAGAGTGAACCAGAGAGCCTATTGGATCCATCAGCTGTAGGTCAGGGATTGAGGCAGATGAACAGCAGCAGAAAGGCTCACTAAGCATGGGTCGAATTCCTGGTGTCTGTCTGTCTGTCTGCTCCTGGCCTTTAAGTTGGCACTTAAAACCAACATCAGTCACTTCTTGGCAGTCACACTGGCACCACTGACTGAAGGGGTCATGGAAACTTAACCACCCATTCATCCCAAAGTGCTCCCTTGAGGAAAAGGTGGGAGGATGTCAGGGAAGCTTGAAAGAAAGTTGCTCCCGTTCTGTGGAAATGTAGGAAGCTTCAGGAAAAAGAACTGCTTTTTGGGACATAGAAAAAGCCCATGTTTGACTGAATTATTGTAAGCAGACACTGAAAATGAGTCCTAGTATGTGGAAATTCCTACATAATAATCTGCAACATAAACTTGCATTGCTTTGTTGCATTATCTCTTGGTGATTAAGGTTTTTCATCTCGTCTCTTGACAGTGACTCATTGGGGGAACATTTTGTGTGATTCAAATAAGCAGAAAAATTGAATAGTAGTTTCTTTGTTCAAGAAGAAACCCACAAAAAGGACAGAAAGGACATAAATGTTATCTGTGATTGAATTTTGGCTTTCCAGCATTTTCAAGTACAAAAAGTAGTTTCTCATTGCATGCCACTTTACAAAATATTGATATACAGTGTATCTCACCCACCCAGTCTTTGATCAGTGTGCCAATATTTGGTCTTTTTAGACAAATCAGTGATTTTTTCTTTTAGTAATACCTCAAAAAACAGTGAAGCCCATTCCATTGCAGGTACTGCATATTCCTGCAAAGCAGAATAATGGTGGCTGTAGACCGGCTCGATAGTAAAGATGTATAGATATTTTATTCTATTTTTGCAGATTAGAAAACCACAGCGCAGTCAGTTCAACAGTTTTCTGCAGAATAAATTTCATATCAGTGTGGTTTTTATTTTAGTTATGTGGTTTGATTCTTTGTTTGGGTTTTTTTTTAAGATTGCTGTGAAGAACAGCAAGAAGAAATCCAGAGAATGGAGATGGTTAGGTAAAAGTCAGGTGAGCGTGTGTTATTAACTTACCCTCACCATAGCAAGAGATGTGTCTGATCAACTGGAAATCTGAGAGATTTAGGGAATAATTATAAAAGGAAGATACATAGAATCTGAGCAATACACAGGTTTTTGTCCCCCCCTTGGCAGGTCCCCTGTGCTGTCGTCACAGTTACAGCTTAGGAAGACAGTTCTACATCACTGTCCCCTCTAGTAACGTCACAGACCCAAATCCACACGGACTCTTTTGCTGCCATGCCACATTTGCTTAATTGGTTTTTGACTGTCACACCACAGCTGCTTTTGATATTGCCCAACCAACTTTCTTCTCACTCAGCAAACATGTTTCGCATTATGTTTGCTCCAGATCAACAGGCATTCATTTTTCTATCGGATGGAACTTTCAGCCCCTAGTCTCAAGTGCTGTAGGCTCTTTTCTCTCAGCTATTGCTTTCTGGCTGCGTAGTATTTTTCCAATCAAACATTGCTTCCGGCCTCTATTCAGAAGCTAAGTGCAAATCACTGTGAGATATGTGAAATGAAGTTTGGGTTATTACTGAGCATCGTGGCTTTCCTTAAGGCATCTCTTCCCTTCCCCAAACGAATTTACGTGTTGATATTAATCATTATCATTTGTTTATGGTCAAGGAGACACTGACCTCCGCTGGGATTTACAGTCCTTGTCTCCAACAGCCTGTTTTGTTTGGCAGGATTTGCTGTTTTTCTCTCTGTGCTGCTATTGTATGTCTCTGTCAGCATGTAGCAGGGGCTGGGAGGGGGCTCCTTCTATCCCAGGATGGTCCACAGATCTTGGAAGGAGCAGTCTTCATTCTCTGCCTCCCCAGCCTGGCCATGAGGTGCTGAGGCAGATACTCATGGCTTCACCTCAGCTGAGGAGCCCACCAATTATTTAGTTATGGAAAAAATGTTGCACAAGGATAACGTGGAGGAATTGTGTGTCACAGGAACGCTGTTATTCGAAGATAGGTATCTGCAATGTTTTCGTTCAGTTTGAGGCCACTTTCACAGATGCACAAAGCAGCTGGTCTGCACCTGGTTTGCATCTAAAAAACCCTTTGCTCATGAATAACTACACGGCTAAAAATAACATTGCAAGTCTAATCTACTTACACTCATAAAACCTCAGCTTTGCCATAGGTGCCCTGGAATAAGTGATGAAGCAATTTTGTCAGGTTTTAATGCAGAAAAGTTTTATATTTACGTTATTAAAAGCAGAGTATAAGGCCAAGAGTGTGTATAGCCAGACATTGTTTGAGGGGTTTGAAAACACAATTTCATGTTTATTTTTCTGTCTGGAAGGTGGTTGATAATCCCGACAATCACCACACAGTCTGGCTGTTGGGTTTGCAATGGAAGCTGTTCTTATTGCCAAACTGGTTCTTCATTAGCTAGATTCAAGTTACAATTAAGAAAAAACAGAAGATGTCTGATAGCAGAAAGAAGGTTCCAGAAAAATAAAACCATTAAGGTTAGCTCCTCACAGAGCTGTTTTTGTAGTGCCTTATTTTTGAGTGTGGGTGTCTTCTGCTTTTCCTGAAAGACAGAAGCAACAAGTTTGCAGTCACTCTACTCAATAATGTAGTCCTTCAACAATTCCATTTGCTGTGACAGCAGTCAGAAATCAAATGCCTTTTATTGGAGTCCACCTGCTTCATTTAAAATACTGATAACAATTTTGTTCTTTTTGGTTTTTTGAACAATCCTCAAAAGCATCTCTTCCATCCTGGGTATGAGAAGGAAATCATGGGCTTAGGCAGAGGTCTTTAACACGAAAACTACATTCTGCTTGGGAGAATAACATCATGTGGCAGGGCCATGGCAACAATTACACCTCTACTGCCAGCAAACACTTAACCTGGGTGGCTCAGATGGCCCCAAATATTTAAGAGCATTTTTCTTATACTGTAAATTCCCCATGGTACATTATTTTCTACTGAGAGCTAATGACTACCCCGTCTGTAAAGCAACTGGTCTTAAGTTTATTAGCTTGCAAGACAGAAAAATAACAGACACATATCACTGACATTTAACAAAGATATCTTTCATGGGTTTCTGTATTTTTTCATATGCTCCACACGTTTCTCTTTAGTTAGAAAAACACATTTTGAACCACATTCTGAGTAACTTCTTACGAAGCAAAGCACGCTTTCCAAAGAATCCTTAATGCTTCACCAAATACTGAGCTTTTTTTCAGAAAGTACTGAGGGTTTTTGCAAAAGAAATAACACGTCAGCTTCCCCTGGGAAAGCTGTTTCACCTTTGCCACAGCAGCCATACTCCTTGGCATCACGGGAGGACATCCCCCTGTTCCTGCACTGAAGTGAAAATGACTTTTGTCTGAAAGTGGCTTCTCCAGGCAACATAAATCCCCATCCACGCTTCTTTAATTGTATCCTCTTGTGATAACAGCAAATTACACCTGAACTTTCCAAGGCCACAGTAAAGTGCAGCTACCGTGGAAAAAATGGAGGAAAAAGCGCGGCACGTTTGGCAAAATTGTTTCTATTTTAATCTGGCCTCTACAATTTTTGGAATGTGTATTTCAGCGTGCAAACAATTCAGGAAATTGCTCCTCCCCAGTGACTCAGCTTTTGGGTTGAGCCATGTGGAACTTCAAAAGCTGAAGCTGAATGTTGAGAAAGTCCCCCTTGAGGGCCTGGCACTCCACTGAAGTCATGGCAAATGTTTTGTTGGCTTGAACGTGAATGGGAATGAGCCTGGGATCATTCTTTTTTTAAAAGTTCGTGCAGAAGTCCAAATACAAGTTTCCCTGGCTAGTGATAGGAGAAATTCAAAGGAGAACAGTGGTTGTACATCCTGGAATGTCAAGATTAACAGCATGGACTGCACTCCCAAGCTCTCAATAAGACAAAAAAGAGAGGCCCTAATTTTCTTTTTATATGATCCGAACCCACACAAGGTTGCCCAAAAAGCCTGACTGGGTCATACCTTAGAGGACAAGGAACTGGGATAAAAAAATCCACAAATTATCCAAGCTTCACACTAAAGGGAACCTTAGACATGTCAAAAGGTTGGCTGTATTTTTCTGGATGAGTGGCTGTTGCTGATTTGTAGAGGAATTATTTGGCTGCCATACTTGTGGAAAAAAGCATAGAACGTTGAGAAATGTTTGCAAAATGCGGATGGTACGTCCTTGGGTTTTATTTGGAGTGTTTCCCAGGGATTGCAGAAATCAAAGCTTTTATATCTTGAATTTGAAATAGGATGGATTTTAATGAGCTATTTCAAAGTGCCACATCTAGAATTTAGCATTCAGGGGGCTTGGAAAAATTTGCCTGTCCCTTACAATCTGCCACTAGACCAAAGTTTCCAAACAGCAAAAAAAGATTTCCAAAGATGTGAATATTCATGTAAGAAATGCAAAGTAGGATTTCACATAGAATTAACCTGCTGAAGGTGTTCCAGGCAGCCTTATAAGATATATCTGCCACTCCACATTCTTTAATTGCTCCCAGAAAACACAGTGGATCCAGGATTTTCCTCGTTCTGGGTTATTCTATGACTACATCAATTTTGGTGTGTCTTGCATCACTTTAGAGTGTCTTGTGTCCTAGATTCTGTTTTATCTTAAAACCATCAAGGACTGTGGTGATGCAGACTGTTGTAATGAATAAACACTGTTGCTATTTACAGTATTTTATCTCTGAACATGACCCTTAAATTAAGAATTACTGTTTGCATGAACCCAAGGACAAACATGCAAATATTTATAAATTTCATATAAAGGCATGTTGGACATTGAAAGACTTCCCATTGTTTCTACACAGAGAAAAATAACAGCAACAAAAGGGTGGTGCTTGCAAAACAGGGTGGAGATATGTTCCCAGGTTCATGTGTGTCCTGTCCCCATCCATTTTGTAGAAGTTATTTCAATCAGTGGAGGGGTTCTTTCTCTCATTTCCACCCAGCTCTTGACTCTGTGGCAGACAAGGACAGGAGGAGAAAAAGGATATTTGGGTGTATAATGTAAAAAAGCTTCTGCCCACCGTTTTTTCGAGTTTCTGAAGAATTTCTCTTTCTTTTTTGTGGTTTTTCATGGGCTTTCAACAATAATTTGGAAGGTCTATTGATTTAGAATTAAATGTAACTGGCGCTTTTTCCAGAGTGCTTCGAGATTATGGTGCCAAGTTTCTCTGCTTTATGTAGTCACTAAGTGAACACAGAAAATTTTGCGTCCTTTGGCCCACTCAGGCAGCAGCAAGATCAACACAGCTGAGGAAGGAGAAGGTGTCAAAAAGAGCTTAAAACTCTGGGGAGCTGCTTCTTTAGCACTGAGAGTCAATCTGCTCTTCCATCTCTTAGAGGAAGAATTTGTGTGGCTCGCTGGAGAAAATTTACAGATGTTGGGGGTAAACTTGGGGCTCGCAGTCGGCCCCAAGTCTGTCTGCACGTCCTGCTCGCACGTGATTGATGCGTGCTCTACTAATTGTGGGTAAACAGCCCTGTACGTGTGGTTCACCAAATAGTTCTGCCCTAACCAGTACACATCCTAGGCCAATAAAAAAAATAACTGAATGCTGCCACCAGGCTCAGTGGTTTCCTGTAAAAGCTGGAGAACGCGGTTTGTAATTTGAAGCTGTTGTGCAAGTGCAGGCGTGTATTTGTTGGAGGGTTTTCCCATGCCATCTGAAAGGGGAGGAAAAATGCATGTTTTTTTGGATGTTTCCCTGTTTGTTTTTAAAAATTGTGTCATAGTCTTGTAGTCAAAACTCTGAACTTCAAAAAAAAATACAATTCAGGGTTCATAAATATATTTCCCCTTTCGTTTTTTTTTATTTGCTTCATTTAAGACTTTTAAAATGTAAATTGATCTTTGATAAAATGCCACTTATGCTACATTCAGTGTATAAACATAAGGAATACGGGTTTGAATTTCAAAATTGTGAAGTTTTAAATATTTATTCAGATGAGTTTCTTTAGCAGAACATATTTTTAATTAACTTTTTGAAATGCTAACATATGGCAAAATCTACCTGCTGAAGTTCAACAATCTACTTCCAATCCTTTTTCACTCTCTGAGAAAAGGAAAAGACATTTAGAAGACATTTAAACTGCTATTTAGATATATTTATGCCACTCCTGGCCTCTGAGATAGGCCAAAATTCATGCAGTGCTGAGTGAGTAATCTATGTGGAAAAAGCCATAGAAAAAGTCTTTACATTTGAGAAAGGCAGAAAAAAAACCCCTTAAAAATTTAAGCATTTCTGTCTTTTTGTGTCATTGAGAAGTAAGAATTTACACATAAAACCTTCCTGTGAGGAATCTATTTTCAGCTTTTAGCAGGACAAGAAAAAATAGTGTGGGCTGCAGTAAAATAGCCCACAGTCTGTATTTGATGGCATTTAAAACATATTTTATTTGTTCTGAAGAAGCAGTCTGGGTTCCCTCAGCTTTTATCCTTAGAGGAAAAGAATCATTTCCTAAAATTGGAAAAGCTTCAATATCCAAAGACTCCTGTCTTGACTCTACTTGCAGTAAAAAAGATTTATAAAAATATGTCATAACTATTTTCTTTTCCCACAGAATTGTCCCATAAATGACATTATCACTATACTTGGAACTCCAAATTGCACATTATATCAGCCTAAAACCATTTGAGAGATTAATTTTCCCTCACTATTATAGTCTGTAAATGGGATAACACCATGAATGGGAGAGTCTATAAATGACTACTAATTATGTGACCAGACTGAATTGAAAGGGATGAGTTCTCATTTTACTTTAATTGATTACTTCACTTCTTAGCCAACAGGACCAAATCATTCATGGTGACAGCAAAAATTAATAATTGGGAAATACACATTTTAAATGATACTTCCAGGGTTTATACATGCGATACAAATTTACAGTGTGATAAATTCTTTCTAGGAGAAATGATTTCTTTAAGTTTTTGTTCTATTTTTATTTCACAGATTTAGGGAACAGCAAAAATAAGTGCATTATAGGACAAATATTGCTGACAATGGGATAAATAGCTTATGAATAAACTCTTTAGTCTCTTGTTAAAGTGGACTGGTTTGCATTTAATGATACTTATAATGGACTATTAATATGTATTTAAACTAAAAGTGAAATAAATTTGTCATAACCTGTACTTAAGCTGAAAAGTAATCTATAAATTTTACTCAATACAGTTCAGGTTGTCACTGATGTAAAAGTCAAGTAGCTAATTTGAAAAGAAGAAAAAAACCTGCCCATTTTTGGGTTTAATATGGTTTCAGGAACTGCAGGCTTTTTTATGATTTGTTTTGTCTGATAAAAAGCTAAAAGTATGAAACAG
Source organism: Cyanoderma ruficeps (assembly GCA_008694505.1). Lineage (NCBI taxonomy): Eukaryota > Metazoa > Chordata > Aves > Passeriformes > Timaliidae > Cyanoderma > Cyanoderma ruficeps. Next base: position 2,427,317 of record VZDJ01000030.1, on the reverse strand, counting down.
GATGAAACTTTTCCATATAAAAGGCTCAATTTAGAGGTCTTGTGCAGGCTGTACCAAGATGAACAGGTAACTGAGCTTTTTCTGATGATCAGGAAGATGCAATATTTGGAAGGTTTAGCACGAAAACAGATGAGCAGAACAAACCTAACACACCCTTCAGCTTCTAGGTTCCTTGTCTCCTGCTTCACCAGATCTCTCTGTTCTCATTTACGTGGGCTTCGTCCCAGGAAAAAAAGTCTGTCTCACCAGGGATTTTAAGACTAAGATGCTTATGAGTGCTATCCTATATATATATATATATATATAT
>VZDJ01000030.1:2338239-2426931 GCA_008694505.1 Cyanoderma ruficeps | reverse complement strand
AAGATATTATAAATTGCAATGGATCACTGGTATAAGCTGTTTATATGTTTTCTCAAGGAAAGGGTTCTCAAAGTAAATAGATATAAATATGTGTATGCAAAGACATTTCAGAGGAGTCGTAAACTGGATAAAGTCTGTACTAGAGAAATTATACTCTCCTTCCTGTCTGGGAATAATAGACCAAATCCCTTAAGGCTTTGTTTGAACAAATTCATCTCGTGTAATGACTCTGAAAGTGAAATCTCATGAAGTATAGGAAAAACACCATAGACACCACTGAGCTCTTCAGTCCCTTCACTGTTAGTCCTTTCCTGATTTACTGCTGGACTAAACTCGTTAACTACTGGCTCTGTAATAGTCCCCTGACCAAATTTTACAGCTTCCATCTCAACTTCCGTTCCTCAGCTCAGCGTTTGACCCACTGTCCTTGTTAATCCCTTTCAGGAGTGCTGGCTTAATTTCAGGGGGAATACTGGGGCTTTTGATCTGGGCAAGGTGGGGGGGAGTTTTGCACTATTTTAAGAGCCTTACATCATCCACAAGTAAAATCTCAGAGACAACAGATTCCCGGGAAAACAAGAGCAATACTCTTCTGTCAAAAATCTAATCCACACCCAGCATTTAAATAGCCCAGTTTCTGACACTAGAGTCCTTTTTTTCAAAACACTGTGGAACCAGATTCCTTGGCAATCAGTCTTTCTTCCACAAACCAGCTTCTTTCATGCTTGCCTCCACCTACACTGCCACACCAGTGCAAATTATCATGATGATATTCTGTAAATTGCACCTCAGAAAGGCATTTGTACCTTAGGAAATGGAAACCCAGTGGGAAAATGTTTATGGTGTATTTATATGACAGTGGTCTGAAAAAAACTGTAAGCAAAATCTTTGAATGTGGGTGATAGAATGATCTATACTCAATTTAATTTTTTTTTAATGCATACATTGATATTTCCAGCCAACTGAAAATATTTTACCTCAAAAGTTATGTGAAAGTTAGGAGCGGGTTTGCCTAACAAGTTCAGCTTTAGCACTAAAATGTAAAAATGCTTTGTTATCTGTATTTAAATTTCATTGTTAGTATTGAATAACAGGACTTTAATAACGGATTTGGCTTGTAGAAAATGATTGTATCTTTTGCTTCAGAAACCATGAAACAAGATTACTTTTACCTGAATTGTTGTTGAAGGCCTCATCCCTACCCATTGTTAGGAAATAAAGACATGGTGGTTTATATCATTAAGCTGGCTACATAATGGAACTCCAAGGCGAAAACTTATATCTTAAAAATATCTTCTGTGACCAGAAGTTTTTCTTACTGGTGGAAGCGCTGTACAGAAAGGACGAGTGTAAGGGCGGAGTAAAACACTTTTGTTTTGTACATTATTATGTGTCAGCATTAGCTGCTCATATGTAGATCTGAAGAATATAGTAGAAAAATTGCCAGAAAGAGAGAGTAAAAAGCAAAAGCTGTATTTGTAACCCGTGTGGCTATCTGCATAAAGATAATTATTAACAATGAATAACATTAAACCTCCTATTTCCTTGCAGGAATGGCACAGGCTGACACCCAGCCCCCCTACATCTACAGGGATGCTTTGTATTTGTAAAAAAGCCTTCCCTCCCCTTGGGAACAGCCAGGGTCTAATCACAGTTTCATTATAGGATTGCAAGGTTTATGTCCTTTCAGTCCTAATCCTAAGCATTTTGTGCAGCTGGTAGCAAGAGAACTATTTGACTGGAATTGTTACTGCTTTATGGATTTTTTTCCCCCCCACAAATGGATAAAACTGATTCCACATAATTTATTAAATATTAAAGAAGTAGCAAATAAGCTGGTAATTTGCAGTGATATTCATTCAGTACTTAATAATACCTAAATCTCTTCTATCTGAGGTATTATGATTACTAAGAAAAAAATGAGAACACAAATAAAAACATTTTTACCAACCCCACCTTGACTATTCAGAAAGAACTTTGAAGCACAGTTCGGTATATCAAGTTAAACAGTTGGTGGACTTTTGTCACAGGTTGGTCCTAATAATCCTCAGCAATATATTTCTTTGCTTGTCAACAATAGCAAGGCCTCTGGGGATCTGTTACAGAAATTAGGGTATTATACTGCATTTCAACTGCATCTCTGTACCTGTTCGTGTCATTAGCCTTGTGGTACCTTGATTGGTTTGTGACTCAAGAGATTCAAACTTTTGGGAGCTCGAATTAGGGTTTTCTCTGTAAAAAAGTTCTCACCAAAACGCACAACTTGGCTGATTTAGGCCTTTGGTTGCTTTGGTAGGGATACAAGAAGAAGAGATCACCAAAAGAAGTGCACCAGTTGAAAAATAGCCACCAGTTCTCTCAAATCTTCTTTCGAGTGGGGAAAAGCTCTGAAAGTGGAAGATCAAATTGTGTTTTTAGGTCTGTCTGCTCACTGGCAGTAGCTTAAGCAACATAGAGTCCTGTAATACTTTCCAAATATCACTTTGTATGTCATCCACCCTGCTCTTTCTCAAATAGTTGGTGGGGAAGTGGGTTACACAGTCAATTTATATGATGGTCATTAAGAAACACATCTGCTAAGTTATCATATTTTCAAGGAACCAAAACATGCCCGTCCAAAAACATATGCAGACTATTTCATACAAAACCTGACGAAGAAAATATTATTCCTATGTTATGAATTGTAAAATGGAACAATGATCATTGTGTATGAAAGAAGATCTTGTCCAAGGCAGAAAATTTTGTAGAGCTGGATATAGATATAATTTTTTACTCCAGTTCTGTACTGTCTCTATACCTACCACGTCCCTCCTACCTATCTTTTAGTAAAATGCATTTATTTTATGTCCTGGACTTGGGTGGTTGTTTAAAACCACCCCCATGATTCCTCAAGGAATTTACACTCCAAATGAAACCACCATAGGACATGAAAATAACAAACAAATGGGAGGGTAGGAAATTAAGTGCAGGAGGTAAAGTAAATAAAAATATAGAGCCAGAACTCCAGCTGCTGGAAATTAGCATAGTCCTATTGAAGCCTATGCAATTACACTAACTGAGCAATTGCTTCATTATTTTTTACTTATTTTACCCTTTGTTCCCTCCCTTTGTTGGAGCTTTGAGTCAATTGAGCAGAATTAACATCAGCTGAAGAGCAGCCCTGATGTGCATCTTCTTATGGGTCTGTGGGGAGAGGGAAGGGGCAGGGTGGGCAGCTTCTGAGGAAGCCTTTCAGAGAGAAGCAGCAGTGTGTACCAAGGCTATGCCTGTGCATACTCTCATGTTTGGTTTGTGTTTGTCTCCTTTTCACCTTTTTCCCCCCCACTGCACATGTTCCCTGAGAGAGAAGACTTGTTGGTGTGGGTAAGAGGGTGCACCAGAGCACCACACCTTTAGGGAAGGCAAGCAAGCCATCAAATAAAGTATTTGCAGGGATAGTGGGGTCATAGCCCACTCCCTAAACCCACAAAAAATCAGGTGGTTTTCCCTTCCCTGTGGGTTTGTCAACCCTGCCTGCAGTGAGCCTCAGAGCAGGACTGGAATGTGCATCACTGTGCAAGGTGGGTAGTGGCGGATCAGGTCTGAACTGTGCCATCAGGACATCACCGAGAGGAAAAGGGAGATGAACCCAGAGGGAATGCATGGTGTGGGGTGACTGCTGTGTAAATTGTCACAACAGTGGGGAAATAACCACGACTGCGAAGTTAGTTTGTAATAAATGGAGTTCTTGACTGAGTTGGTTAAAATGCGATTAAGGTAATGGTGAGGGTTTTATTTTATAATGACTTTTCTAATTTTAACTTGGAAAGCAAAATTTATCCTTTTCATTAGAGCTTCATAAATAAATTGATGACTGTTTTGAAATTAATTTCCAGTACAAATGGCATTTCTTATCCAGATTTTATTTCCTGTAGTTGTTACACAGTAAATCTCTCCTGAGTCAGACTTGATCCATTGCTCATTCAATGCTTAAATATATATAGGTTTGTACATCATTGCTCATAAATACATTAAAAGGACATTAATCTGTGAAGTTCTATGAAGCAAGGAGTGTTAACACTAAGTGGATTTGCAGTTCTAATTCATCTTCCTTTTGCATTGAGGTGCAGTCTTTAATTCCATGTTCACACTTACTCCAGACAGTTTCCTACTTTCGCCCTTCTTTTCATTATTCACTGCACAGAACTTTCTATCTTTAAGGCTGGAATTGAATGTGGAATTGTACATTTACTTTTAGCCTCATTTAAGACATCAATCAATGAACCAGCAAAGTACCTGGAGAATATTAAGGCATTTGTCTCCTCTTGACGTACAGGGCTGCTATTTCCATCTTACGAGAGGGAGAACTTTAAGAGAGGAAGAGAGGTGTTTAACGATACCAAAGTGGATTTAACCTGACTAANAAAAAAAAAAAAAAAACAAACAACACCAACAACAAAAAGAGAGAGGAAGAAAAGAAGCTTAGAGGGCAGAGTATTTTAAATTCAGGAGTGATGTTCATTTCCTGGGATGAAACAACATCTATTTAGAAGTGTGTGTTTTTGAGTAGAAAAAAAACAACTCAGGCTGGACAAAATGCCATCATCTGCAAATGTAATAATGTCACTGTACCACACTGTGAGGGATTTGGCTGTGAGAATTTTTACATAGGTGTTAACCAACTGGTCTGTAAAGCTGCCCTTTCTAAAGCTCAGTCTCCAGGGAAGCGGCTGTTGCTGAGATTGGCCTCTTGTGAGAGAACAAGGAGCTCATTGCCCTCCTGCTGATGAACACTAGAAATTGTGGACTTCCTGACTGAGGTCACATGAACTCAGGGATTTTTTTTCAGACCCAAATGAAATCTCACAGTTGAGGGGAAAGACACTTCTGTGACCTGTTGACTCTCTCTATGCCAAAAATTGAAAAGATTACTGCAAACCATGAAGATGTTGAACTTGAAATAATTTTGTATGACATAAAGTATAGGACAACCCAGATATTAAGGTGTATTTTAACTTCTAAAATGCTTTTTCAGCAAGTGTGTCTTCAGCTATCTGTAGTTTAACAGCCTTTACTTGATATCAGATGCCTAATTCAAAATGCATTTTGTTATCAGGACAAAACCAGCAGAAATAAGTATAATAAATAATTCTAGGAAGTAAAGCAAGTTTTTCTATGTGACCTAATGGTCTTTTTTGACTCTTCGGATATTTGATTAGATAGGTAACAAGCAGGTATTTGTTTTAAAATTGAAGGGAAATTTGAAGGAAAAACCTGGATATGCTGTTACAGTAAAAAGTGCTGCTTGGTGAAGTTTCTGCTCACATTGAAATATTAATTGTAAACATCATTTTATAAACATATTGTCTCAACATTTTCTATTTCTAATGGCCTTCTTGTGTTACTCAACCCACCATGTTTCTGTAAAGAGTTTGATATCGAAAATCATGTCACTGGTAGAAGGATTTTTCATTATTCATTCTCAGTTTGTTACTGTTACAGGTGGAATTATAGTCAGATGCTTTTATTGCCTCCATGAAAATGGAGAGATTTTTAATAAATATTCTTTTCCTGTGATGTATATCTCTTGCAGAGAAAACCACCAACTTGATTGCATCTGTGACAATTTAACAGAATATACAACAAATGGTACCTATCATATATGATGATTATCAACACAACCTGCCAGCAGCTGAGGAAAGAAAAGAGTGTCTTAATTCATGAAGCACATAAACAAGACATTGAGCTTTATTTTACATATGGATCCCATTCACATTATTTTCCCATTCAGTTGAAAAGCATGATTATATCTGCTGCGTACTAATGAGAAAGAAATGCCTAATCTAACTGTAAAGCAGGTGCAGACATGAGTTTTTCACATGTGTGGCATAAAGTAGAGAGGAAAGCAGTGCAGTGGTAAAAATCATAGAATCACAAAATTGTTAAGGTTGGAAAAGATCATTGGGTCCAACCATAAGTCTGAGGCTTTGGTGAGGAATGAAGTGAGAGAGAGACAAAAAGCTGAGGGAATGGGCCCAGGAGTGAACTCAGGAAGGGAAAGTGAAAGATGTTATCAGATTGTTATTGGTATATGGTGTCTCTGCACTTCAAAGCCCTTTTTGAAGCTGGCAGTGATTTTTCACCGACCAGTGACTGCGATCAGCGACAGCCTCGCACCTCTGCAGAGGATTTCCTCCTGTATGGCAAAACACCTGGTGGGAAAATGGCACTGGAGAGCCAGGTGCCAGCTACAGCAGTGCTCTGTTTTCATCCCACATGGAGCTCTGCAGCTCCCACCCCTCACAGCCAGCCCCATGGCTGCCCTAATTGCCAACATGCTCCAGTAGCCGCGCACGGTGTGCCAGGAGTGAAACCCTACCTGGGATCTTGGAGAGATAAAGTGCAAGGCAGCACATGCATGAGGTAAAGCTTCAGGGAGGTCATTCTTCCCCTGTACTCAGCACTGGTGAGGCCACACCTTGAGTATTGTGTCCAGTTCTGGGCCCCTCTGTTTAGGAAGGACTTTGAGATGTTTGAACATGTCCAGAGGAGGGCAACAAAGCTGGTGAAGGGCTTGGAAAACAAGCCATACGAGGAACGACTGAGGGAGCTGGGGTTGTTTAGCCTGGAGAAAAGGAGACTCAGAGGTGACCTTATCACTGTCTACAACTTCCTGAAGGGCGGCTGTAGACAGCTGGGGGTTGGTCTCTTTCTCCAGGCAGCAACTGACAGAATGAGAGGACACAGTCTTAAGCTGCGTCAGGGGAAATACAGGTTGGATATTAGGAAGAAGTTTTTCACTGAAAGAGTGATTAAATACTGGAATAGTCTGCCCGGGGAGGTGGTGGAGTCACCATCCCTGGATGTGTTTAAAAGAAAACTGGATATGGCACTTGATGCCATGATCTATTTGAGGTGTTAGGGCTGGGTTGGACTCGATGATCTTGGAGGTCTCTTCCAACCTACACATTCTGTGATTCTGTGATTCAGGAATTCCAGGAAAACCAGGTGAAAACTAAGAAAGGATGAAACCAGGACTAAAGTGAAACTGTGGCTAAACCTGAAACGTTGAGGCACGTGGTATTTATTCTCTCTCAAAAGCAGAGCTATGTGGAGGAATACTGTGTGTTCCCCTCCTCTTATTAGCCCTGTTATTTTCCCATCAGAACTACAAGTAAGTGATAGTCTTCCTGATCTAGCCTGGGAATTGAGAGAGTTGAACTTTGGTTTAAAATCCCTCGAGGGACATGCAACAAATCTGACGAGCAGGATTGATGGAGCAGCTGCAGAAAAGCACACTGCAGGATTGCTGGGCTTGGTTTCCCCAGCACACACAAAATGCAGACCTGATTTTACACTTGGGTCAGAGGTGTGGGTACCTGGGGCATCAATCTGGCCAGGATCAAACCCTGCCCATTGACTTGTATCAGCTGGAAAAGAAACATTACATTAAAGTCAACGTTAGTTGTCATGTGAGACCAAGAGTTCCTTAATTCCCTGATGTGGTGCAGGTTGGATCATGTTCTGAGACTTATGGTTTCTTTTATAGCCCCAGCCAAATTTGTTTTTTGTCGTTCATTATGAAGGTGACTCTTGGTATCTTTTAACTCTCAAGTCTTTTCTGGAATCCTCGTAAATTCTTAGTTTTGATGCTATCTGGCTGCAAATAAAGACTGGTTGTGCACTGCTTTAAGAAGTGTTTACTTTTGTCTGTAAAGCTACATCATATGGGCAGCCTAATAAAGTTCTGTCTCCAAAACAGTTTGATTTGAAAAAAACCCTAGTTATTGGGTTTTTGGTTTACTTTGCTCTTTTACGACCTGTAGGAAAATTGCTAAGAAAAAAGTTATGGAAGCACATAGGGGAATTGCTTAGGAAATTCTATACTACGGATTGTATTTTTAATATATCAACCTCGAAATGCAGAAAAAACCCCAGATTTATTGGTAGGTGTTGATATTTGCATCTCTAATTCCAGTTTGTTTCTTTGCTTGTCTCCTCCTGGGGCTCATGGTGGCCCAGAACACCATTGTGAACCTTGTAACTTCCCTGAGAAGGAATTAGAAGACCTACCTCACTCCAGCTTATTGGGGAAAATTTAGTTAAAATTTTTGTATTTCATCTCAGAGCAGTATGGAAAGAAAATCAGCTTTCCTTGGCCCCTCCTTACCTTTAGTGCCAGAATAGTGAAACATTGCAATTACATAGGGTTAACATAGTAATTATGTAGGAATGGGACATAAAATAAAGTTCAAATTATTGAAATCATGTTTCTTCTTGCAAAAAAAGTGAATATATTGTTGAATAGCTCTCATATATTTAAACCTCTCATAATTATCCTCAAGAACATTAAGCTGCAGCATTATTTTTATAATTAAGTGGCAAAACTCTCTTTTAATATAATTTTTATGAACTTTTTATAGCTTAAATTTTTGATAGTCCCAAGGGTACTTGCCTGGATCACCTAGTCAGATGAATGCAAATGATAAATGCATATTACTTTTAAAGCATAAAATTAAAATAATTTTTCATTTAATAATGAAGAAGAATTTTTTCAACTGATACACCTGGAGAGAGAAATTATTGAGAAGAGAAGAAAAGAAAGAAGAGCACACTTCCTGATATCTTACCTGTATTGTGTTCTAAATTCACTTTAATGCTCAGTTGCCAGAGATAACTTTGTAGCTCAGGCAGCTCTCATATTCACTAATATGATTGTAATCATCATCACTTTAATGAGATAGCTGCAGAATGAGTTGAGTCCTGAGGGAAACTGTCTGTGTGACAGATATCAGAGTTGTTTCCATGGTGCATAGCTGGTTGTGTATTAAAATATAGCATGCCTCTCGAGAAAGGATTCTGCTAGTGTAGCTGGTTGCATGAAACAACAAAAAGTTTGGGCAACTTCAGAGCTGTATTTTTGGTATTAATGACACTTGAAAGCAGCGCATGCTCCAGAAAATTTTATACAAGGTAAAGTTTGGCTGGTGAGTTCTGCCTTTCTGTCTGATGTAAGCATATTTATTCCACAGATTAATTATTTATGGCCTGGCCTTTCTATAAAACTACCGTTGTATTTCTATTTACCGCTTTTAAAACACTGTCTACGTGGGTGGGCAAAGTGATACTGCAGTGCTTACCTCCCGTGCCAGCTGGCCACCTAAATGTCTGACTGTGTGTGTTCAGCTCTGCTCAGTTGCCACATGACATGAAGCAGGGCTGTGACCCCGCTGATACTCCTGCTTGTAAATGTAAGCCCAGCCATAAAAACTGCTGTGATTCCGTCAACAGTAGGTTCCTCTCTGATGTTGTCTGAGCCCCCCTGTTTGCTGAGACTAGTGGAAATAAAGGGGTTTTTTTGCATCTAGAAGAGTAAAATGGTTTTGGAATGGGAACAAAAATCGCCATGGTTTAGACCTGAATGGGAAAATTTTTATGTCTTGCTTATGGTCTACCTAAAGGGGTATAAGAGTCATTGTTAAGCCATGTTATTTTTCAAACCCCCATGCCTCCTATCACATTTCAAATAGTTTGCTTGGAGGTGCACAGGAATGCAGAGTTTTGGAGATTCTTCTTGTTTGGTGTGGCAATCTGTGTTAGCCTTCTGCTGAAATTCTGCAGGCCAGGGAGGAAGAACATGGCGATGTGTCCAAGGCAGTCATGACATCCAGTGCCAGCGCTGTGGTCCAAAGAATTGCTTTCTACTCATGTTATATCCTTCTTTCCAGGAATGTTTGGAGGTCACCATCAAGAATTATGACTTGTCTTCAGCAGAGACTTTGCTCTCTGCAGAATTCAGCAGATGAAGGACTAGAGGACAGGAAATGGAGTGGGCTTTCTGAGGAACTGCCATTGCACACTTGATTTCTTCACAGACTCTTTAAGCATTTGGTGCTGGGCTTTTCATACAACCCTGAACAAATGTATTTTATGAAGAGTGAAATAATATCAACTAGTGTGGAAGTGCAGCATTTTGTGACCAGATTTTAAAAAGAACTGTGAAGAAAGAGAACAACACATTGGCAATTGTTTTCAAATACTGATATTCAGGTGGATTGACAGATAAGGTGCTAGTAACTCTACTGAACAGATTTTCAGGAATGTACTTTTTTTTTGTCAGGTAACCTAAAGCTAACAACTCCTAAGAGCCTTCAGGATGGTTCCCCACTGCAGAGAATGTGGGAATCTCAGTGCTGTTTTCCTTGCTCCCCCTGCTTCAGCCTCATGGAGCAGGTCTCCAGCAGAAGCACTGGGAGACCAGCAGAAGGCAGAAACAGGAGGAGACAAAGAAAGCATGGGATAAAATTAGCAGAAGTACCAGCAGCAAGATTTCTCCATGCCTCTGTTGGCACTTGCACACGATGAGCCTTCCAAAGGACTCCATGATACCCTGAGTTCACCTGGTGGGCTTTCAAAAATTGAACGTAATTTGACTAGAGGCTATTAGAGTTGATTCACTAAAGTATTTCTTCTTTCCCTTTTCCTTTTTCCCTTTTCCCTTTATTTTCCCTTTTCCCCTTTTCCTTTCTCTACCCTTCCCTTATTTCTTTCCTTCCTTTCAAATCCCCACAAGGATGGATGGGCTGTCAGAAGGCCTAAGCTGCTTTGCTGTAAAGTTCACCTTTGACTTAAGCTCCATTTTCTGCTGCAGGATGCTCCTGATAAACTCACTGCACAAACAGGACCTGGTCTCTCATGCGAGCAGTGGAATCACAGGATGGCTGCTTTGGAAACACTAAAGTGGTTTACAAAACCTCCTGCTTATCTCTGCAGGTCTTCGGAGTCACAATTCAATGGGTCTGACTGGTTACACCAGCACCAAAATGTTTCTGACTGTTTGAGTCCAGATAGAACAGACAGCAGGCATAAGGTGTTTTTTTTTTTTTGCCTCTGAAAATTATGCACATTTAAAAGGAAGAAGAAAAATAAGCTGAATAATCTAGGTATGGTGTCTCAATTTTGAAGTGTTCTGAAGATTGACAAAATAATGTGGAACGAATTCGGGAAGGATATGGTCAAGTTAAAAAGAAAGTATTAAAATGAAGTATTTTAAGATTAACATCAGGGTTCCTTGAGGAAAAAGTAACAGTATTTATCATCGGGAGATTTGACTTTATTTTGGATGTGCATTTCATACTTTGGCTTGGCTGTAACACATAGAAGTCAACTTTTTATTTCAATCACAAAGGCCATGAGGTGTGACTGGAGGCAACAGCTCATCCCACTGATTTCTGGGAATTAAGACAAGGGATTTAATCCTCTCCTTAAAGGTGTTCAGGAATAGTTTATGCCACCTAAGGTTGTGCTTGTTCCCAGCTGGTGCAACAAAAAAAGGATGCAAGTCATGTGGTATTTATACACAGAATTACTGATCCTTCTCATAAAATGTGGCTTTACTTACATCACTACAGAATTCCTATTCATGCTGTCAATGTGGTTTTATTCCTGGAATCAGCAGAGGATCTTCTGTATTGATTTCTAAGAAGTCAGGGATGTACAGCGCACTGCATGACAGGATTTCCTATTTATACTTCTATACTTTTACATACATATATTTATACCTTTAAAATGTGGGAAATCGTCAGTGGTGAAAAAAAATATTTCTGGGGAAGCCTTGATATTGGGGTGCCACTCTCTCTCCTCTTTCTGTCTGAATCCTCTTGGTGCTGCATAAACATGTCGAGAGCATTAACTGAGGCATCTGTGTACTGATTTCTTTGCACACAAATTCTACCAAGGCATACAAATTTTGTACAATATTTAGAAAGAAACAGAGTTCCCATCCTGAGGAGGCCCATTGCTGTTTCCTTTTCCCAGTAGAGAAAACTCCATGTCTTTATTAATCAGTGTCTCAGGGTCAAAATATGATCCCTTTTGGATCCATAATTCCTTTCCTTGCCTAAAGTCTGCCTGTACTCAACCCCTCAGAGTTTGATGTGAATTAATCGCTTTTATCTAACTATTGAGAAATTTAAATGTGGACAGTAGACCCATTTAACTGCATTGTTTCCCCGTGTTGTCACTGGGGTGTTATTCCATTTTTGATTTCTGGTACCAATCAGACTGCTGAGGAAACAAAAAAAGTCCTAACTGAACAGAGATCTCAGGAAAGCTTTTATTTGCGTTTCTTGACATAAGCTCTTCCTCAGTGTTTAGCTTTACTGCACTCTGCTGCTGAGCAATGATCAATCTTTTGTTGCTGTTAAAATGAATCTTTCCTAAATGAGGTCTGAAAACACCTTTGAAATGTTTTGAGAGAAAAAAGCAGCAAGTAAGCATGAATATAGTCGGGCATTGGAAAGTGACATGGAGTTTCACCGTGTGTTCACAAGAATAAAACAGCTAAATTTGAAAGTATTACAGAGGAATATAGCAGAAATGATAATGAAAGAAAAAAGGATATTTAGGGTCTTCTTAGATTATTAATGTGACACTTGGTGTGAGATGAATGAGGTATGTTCCTGAAGAGATTATGGGAAGTATATGTCCCACAAGAGATTGCAGAGAATTCGGCATCTCATTCGGGACCTCACAAGTTTTGTGAAATTACAGATTTAATAAACAAACCATTTTATGTCTCTGTAAGGAACTTAGAGGGGATTTCAAAAGTCAAACACTGAAGACCCTTGCTTTGACTGTGGTGGTAAAAGTAACATCTGCCTCAGACATTTTAACAGCAGACTGTTCAGATCATCCTTTTCAGCTATGGTAGGAGACTTGACAGACATAAACCATCCTACCCCTCTTTTCTACACTTCTATCTCTCATAAACCAAACATTACATCAAAGCACTCCTATCAAGGACATTCAGATTTCATTTTACCTTTCTCTTTCAGATGTTCAGTTCATTGCAATGACTTTTGTGGTGTCCTAATTAAAACAATAACACAGAAATAAAGAAAAACAATTTTTTTTTTCTTTTCAGTTGCATCCCTGGGATGCCACAAAATCTTTTTTGTTCTCCAAATCTGACACTAAAGTCCTGTCAGAAATTCGTGCCACAGTCATGCACATTTACCAGTACTAAGACGTGCGATATGGCTTTGAGTGGTACCCACAAATAAATTATCCCAGTGATTCTGGTGAGTGTGTTGCCTCTTCTTGTGAAGAATCTCCAAATCATCAAGTAAAAAGCACTTACCCCCAGGATGGGGAGTCAACATGAGGTCATAGAACACTCTTTTCCTTTTGAAAACAGGGAATTATATGTCCACGATGGCATAAGCCTGGGGTAAATGCAGATAAAGATTAAAAGAACCAAGAATCTTCACTGCTGCTTCAGCCAGCAAGGTTCCTTCTTCTCCCATTGCTCTATTTCTTTGCCTTCTCTGGGGCATAGAGCTCTGCCCAGTGTTAACCCAACACCAGAGACATGCCATTTCTTCCAGGTTTGCATGTTTGTTTGTAGGATTCTTATGATTCACAAAATGTTACGGGAGCATTATCTTCTGGTCGTGCTTTCAGTTTAAAATTTTGTTAAAGATTTCAAGTTCACAGTTGCAAGAGTTTTGTGAATGCTCTACTCTACAAGATTTCCTGAGGAAAGTTAAAAGGCAAGTCTCAGAAAAGGCACTCAAAGAACAAAGCCAAACAAGAAAAAGACAGAAACAGCTCGAGGAGCACTGAAAACTGTGTTTTAGTATGAAGAGATAATAAACAATAGCTTTCAGGGTCCTATCATGATGTATTGCCTCTTTTTCAACACATGGTCTTTGTAAAGTGGACAAAACTGATTTTATTAAAACATCGGTGACAACAAGGGATGCATTTCCTCAAATCATCTCTTCCCCTTGTGAGAATTCATTGTGCCTGGCAGGTGTAGCCCATTTACTGCAACAAAAGGGGAAAGGTTTCGTGTTGTGATTGCAAAATCTTGGGAAGCCAGCACACAGCTGAGCACTCTTACTCTGAAAGTCTGAGGAAGGTTTCCTTGCAATCTGCTTCCCAGATTTCCTACCGCATCCACAGCTTTATTTAGCATTATGGTGGCTCATGACCCTGTTTCATGTGGAAAATATCTACTCCACCACAAAGAGGTGAGGTAAAGGGTTTCTTTGGTGCCTGTGGGGTCCCTTGAAGTTTCAGCCATGGGAGTATTTGTTTACTAACTTTTAAACCTCGTGTTTGATCCAGAGATACAGATAGGCATGCTGTGTCCATTTTGGTTTATTACAGAGATGGTATATATTCTGAAAAGGTCTCTAATATTTGATGTAGTTGATGAAATATTTATCTTGCTACCCAACACTGTTAGTGATATTGTTTTCAAGTTCCAGGGTATACATTTAGTAAAGCATCAAGAATTTGGTCCAATAAAATGATTGATTATGGTCCTAAAGTAGTGCATAAAAGCCACCATAGGAGTCAATTTAAACAGGGTTCACAAAACCCCTTTAGCGATCAGCAAGAAATTGTCTACAGATAAAGAGAATAGTAAGAATATTAAGAGGGTGATACTCTTAATATGATTCCACTCTGGAACTTAGGTTCCCTAAACTGGATCCCAAAAACCATCCTCTGATGTTAAACTCCTCTTCAAAAGCTCAGCAGCTTATACATTCTTCCTTCTTCACACCACAACTTGAGTATTGTGTCCAGTTCTGGGCCCCTCAGTTTAGGAAGGACTTTGAGATGTTTGAACGTGTCCAGAGGAGGGCAACAAAGCTGGTGAAGGGATTGGAAAACAAGCCATACGAGGAATGACTGAGGCAGCTGGGATTGTTTAGCCTGGAGAAAAGGAGACTCAGAGGTGACCTTATCACTGTCTACAACTTCCTGAAGGGTGGCTGTAGACAGCTGGGGGTTGGTCTCTTTCTCCAGGCAGCAGCTGAAAGAACGAGAGGACACAGTCTTAAGCTGCGTCAGGGGAAATACAGGTTGGATATTAGGAAGAAGTTTTTCACGGAAAGAGTGATTAAATGCTGGAATAGTCTGCCCAGGGAGGTGGTGGAGTCACCATCCCTGGATGTGTTTAAAAGAAAACTGGATGTGGCCCTTGATACCATGACCTAGTTGAGGTGTTAGGGCTGGGTTGGACTCGATGATCTTGGAGGTCTCTTCCAACCTACACATTCTGTGATTCTGTGATTCTTAAGCACATGGACCGAGTGATGCTGTGCTGGATGAGCAGCAAAAGGTTACTGCATCCACCAGAGCTGTGCACCTGAATTTCTGTTCCTCACAGAAGGGCTTCACAGTCCTCTGCTTCCCTGACCCAGTGACAGCTGTGCTCTCCCTGTCCTTCTCCTCTTCTTCTTGCCACCTCTTAGTCAGAATTTCAAGTACAGGTAGCTGCAGTATTTTACTTCCATTCCTCCATACTTGTTCAGCTCCCGTAATTGTTGCCATTTGTATTATCCCCCCAATTCCCAGAATGCCATGTTTTGCAGCCATCCATACTCAGGACATTGAAACTGATCCCCTTGTTTTCTCATCAGGCTCATGTCCAGCCCTGATAAAAAAAGCAGGTGGTCTGTGTGCCAGTATTTTACCTTACTCAGGCTCCTGACTCCTCCTGAGGTCCAGAGAGGAGTGAAAAGCATTCATATAGTGATTCATACTTTTTACTTTTCCTCAGAACCACTGACTCTGGGGAAAACTAGGTGTTATTTCAGACATCTACCAGGGCATTTTCTACAAGTGATGCAAAGCCACAAAGAAAAGATTTTTTTAGTGACTCAAGAAGGTTTGATGGTGACATAAGCCTGCTGAGGGTTGTACTGCTGCCCATCCTGACAGTGGTTTCACTTGATACCACAGCTCCTCACGTGTATTCTTAGAGCTGGAGCGGGGGGGTCAGGACCAAATAACTCACACAGCAGAGAGGAGAGTTCAGCCTGGGAAAGGATAAAGGGCTTTCTCTGCTGATGTGGCATTTTAAGCTTCATCCCATACTTTTAATTCCTTATTTTGTGCTTTCACACTCTTCTATTTCTGGAATATTCAGTGATATTGAGACAATATTTTCTTTATGCAAATTTCCTTCTGTGCAGAATATTAATCACTGCCATTGGCACTGATGGACAAGAGTTAAAGTTTCATTTTAAATATAAAGCTCTGGCAGAGCACACTTATTTCTCTGCTGTATTTATAAGATAGTTTTACTTAATGGAATTTAACTGTAAAAGTTGCAAACTCTAGGCATGCTGGTCTCTTCCATAGTGTTGGCCTAAAAACAACCATGTAGGAATAGTTACCTTTCTTCCTAAGATACTTTAGTAGCAGATATTTTGCTGCAAGGTTGTTTTACCTGACTGGATTTCAACTTGAAACAAGAGTTTGCTGTTATCTCAAAAGAAAGTAGTTATTTGTTACCATAACCAAAATGAATCTTCTACAAACAGTAGCTGTCAGCTGGTACCAGGTTTTAAAACTCTTATAAATTGAGATTTCCAATTTTTTTGGCAAAAGCCCAGGAGCGTCTTATTTTTTTAATGTGCTACTCTGCCAGTGGGAATTCACAGGGACCCATTCCACCCCCAGCAGAATTTTACATTAGGTCACAGCTGTACAGCAGACACAACCAATAAAATAAAAATCAAAGCCTGACAGCTTTCAGGCATTGTCCATTTTTCATGGCTTTCAGTGCTGGCAGGGAGGGTGTGTTTTAAATCAGCATTGGGCAAGATATCCCGTTCACGTTCGTAGGAAGAAGTGACCAGTTTTAGCTGATAAGCACAGATTCTCTCTTCTCCAATTGCCTTGGAGGGAGGTGCTGCATCACTGCAGAGGTTAAAAGGGCAGTGGGAGACAACCCAACAGGCTCATCTCCCACACCATCCAGCCAAGTCCCATGGAGAAATAAATCTCTGCACAAGAAGTGGATACAGGCTTGGCATTTCCTAAGAGGCTGAGGCTGTGATTCCAGCTCGCCTCACCCCTGGAGAGGCCTGAGCACAATTCCTGCTAAAAGCTATGGCTATCTGAATACTTCCTAGCTCCAGAGTCAAGATAGTGAAAAGGGCTCTCCACTCCCACTTTGCTGTCTTGAGAGGAAGGGTGTTACCTCAGGGAATTTTTACTTTCTGCACTCATTTCAGCACTCTTTCCTCCTCTCAGTTTCCACACCGAATACCAAAAGAGGGGCAGGCATTAGATTTCGACAGCTTTACAAAAACAGGCCAGCATATATTATTTATAAATTGTTCACTGAGAAACTATAAATTAGCCAGAACTTTTAAAAAGGAGATTGACAGTGTACCTAGATTTAGTGTTTGACTAAGTGCACAAAATTGGAATTAAAATTGCCCGTGAGTAGAAAAGAACCAACATTCACTTGACTGCCAGCTATTCGGTGTTTGCTTTTTCCAAATTTCTTGTTTTCTTTAGGCTTCCATTAATTGCTTCATTAACATGAGCCACTTCCAATGAAATAATTGGTCAAGAATGCCCCAACAAGGGCTTTTCAGGTATTTTCAGGATTTTGAGTTTTAACATAGTTCATACTGTTTAGCAAATCAGAGGACAGAGAAGCATGGCTGCTTTCTCCCAGGAAATGTCACACCAGTAAATTAAGCAGGGCTCCAAAAGGAGCTGTGTTCTGTAAAAGAGTATTTCCACCACCCTTCATGAAAACCCCAGGCCTCAGCACCTCCTGAGGGGAGGCACAGCCTGTGACTCATGGGGAGCTCAAGCAGATTTTCATGTCAAAAATGCTCTCTCTGTAAGAAAAAGAGTCCCTCCATCTCAGCAGGGTGGAGCCTGGGAACTGATAAGAGTAGCAAGGGAAAAACAGACTCTGGAGTCTGGGGAGGAAAAGGGAAAGGAGGGGCAGGATTGGTGACTTTCACCTTTTAAATAACAGCATGTTGAAATTGCATTGGACCTCTCTTTCTTCTCCCTCCTGCTGCAAACCCACACACAAGAGAATTTTTCCCCACTTCAACGTTTATCCTCCTTCATTAGTGTGGCTAGGTGAGCATTGCTCAATCTGACAAGGACACAAATTCAAATCTAAAACATTTCACAGCAGTCCTCTTGTTAAATATATGATTTGCCAACAGCTGCAGTGATTCTACTGCAAACATGTTAGTGTATCAGAGGACTGGGACACAAGTTTGTTTAAACAAATCCAATAAAGTTATCATGGGAAACTGAAGGAAGGGGCTCCCCATTTTCCTGATAGTAGTTACAATCCATAGATAAGAGGACTGGAAAGAAGACCCCTCTTTCATCCATAGTTTATCACATGGTTAATGCAGAAAGAAAGATTGTTGCAGGATAAACTCTGATGTGATGTAGGATAAACTCTGATGTGATTCAGACTGTGCGTGCTAAAACATGCATAATGGTGTGGAATTTGGGGCAAACACATGATGCTTAAGATTCCGAAGGAAGGAAGTGAGGAGAATGATAAATATATGTAACATGTATTCCGGAGGCAGAAGGGAACCTGTGGAACCAAGAGCTTTGTGCTCTCAGACCTAAGAATTATTTGAAGTAGTTCTTCTGGCTCAAATGTGCAGAAGCATCAGGCAATTGAATTCCAGGTCTGAAACAAGGACTGCCCTGATGGCTCTGGGCTTTGAAATGCTGTACTTCACTGTGCACACAAGTGGTGTAGATGCCTTCAGAAGACAAATGTCAGCCTTGAGGAGGAGCAGTTCTGGTGCCAATTGTTAATTTTAAAAAGAAGTATTTCTGGTGCCAGTAGCAATAGAGACTGACATTAACAGCGGTGATTTTCTCCTCCTTTTCATATGTGGAGCCTTGTGCAGAAGCACTGGGCCATGAGTGAGCAGCATGCACACCCCATTATGCATCACACTGAATTTGGGAACCCTGGGAACAATTTTAATGAAATGACAATAGTGTCTAAGCTCCTAAAACCACAAATTTTTGCTTCACTAATGGAAATGAGCTATGGGCTGGGAAGTGGATGGCTCCAGTTCTTCCTGGTTTCCAGTTCCTTCCATGTTTCCTTGGAAAGGTGACACAAACTGTGCACACACGCTATTTTTGATTAGCAAAGTAAGCAGGCACAGTGACTGCTCAGCTTCAGTGGGTATGTCTTACAAAGACAATCTCAGAGGTGTCTAATTTAATGATAGCAAAGGTTAATTAGGGGATAGAAGGGCCCTGCTGGAATTTGAACTACCTATTATTCTGAGTTTAAATAATGCAAATTTAGCCAGCTGGAGCTGGAGAGATGGTTTAATGAGCAGTGCCCCACGGTAAGGGTAGAGGAGTTTGAACTGCAAATACAATTTTTTTGGTCTCCAGGCCTAGGGAGAGTAGTGGTGGCCTTTCTGTGGGGAAGGACACCGGGTCATTTGTAAGGAATACACAGAGAAAAAGTAGGACACGAACCTTGTGTAGATTCCATCTTTGTTAACCCTCGTCCGCTGTGTGTTTTCATGAGTCTCCACGTGGCTTTGATTGCAGATCTTCAAAATATATTTTGTGTTGCTTCTCTGGCCTCCTTTGCAAGACTTTGTTATGCAAAACAGAAAATATTCCCCAAGTTTATGTCTTTGTCAGTAGCTTGAAGTGAGGAAAGTCTTTTTCAAAAAGCTCAGTCCTCATAGGAAGAACAGCTTGTTTCTGCTTGTTTTTCATGACAGGGTGTCTCTTCTCTCCGCTTGTGGCCCACAAAGCCTCACACTTTTGTCTGTGTTAATTGTTTTCCTTCATTGCCCTATTTCTTTGGTTAAACCTTTAACCAAAGCTGAAGTTGCCTGTCAGTAACAGTGGCTTTGTGTAGCCCATGACAAAAGGCTTTGTGCACACCTGGGTTAGTGGTGTCACACACCTCAGGGACCAGGAAGACCTGCTCCCAAACCTTCTTCTGGTCGCTGGAAACCTCCTGGGCCACAAAGCAGAGAAGTGTCCGCCCTGTCCAGAGGAAAATTTTCCTGACAGAGGAAAATTGTGTCATAAACCCGACTTTGTTTCTCTCGGCCTTCTCAGGCCTTGCGTGGCGGAGCAGGGAATGTGGTGGGAAACCAGAAATCTCCCAGGGCTTCTCTGTACGAGCTGTTCTTGGCTGTCAGAGATGTCCCTGTGGCTGCCCTTGCTCAGGAGGAGGCATAAAGCAGTGTTTGAGTCATCAGGGGTTTGAGAAGCAGCAAAGTTTGTGTAAAGCCCACCGTTTCCCCTCCGTTCCACCCTGAAGGTGGAGTGGGCCAGAAAGAAGTGCCAGGTTGGTTTTCCGTGTGTCTCCATTGGGTCTCCAAGTGACCTGTCACTAAGTCAGACAACCAAAATTTATTGCTTTAGCACTCCTACGTGACAATACATTTGGGGTAACTCTGCAGCCCCATTTCAGTGTTGAAGAAAACCTGGAGGAGGCTACAGCAATCTGAAAACTGCCCACGGGTGTGCTGCAGGGAGGAGAGGGGAAGCCAAGGTTTGGAAGAGGGGGGAAAAAAAAATGATGAAAGCAAGCATGAGCCAAAACATAAAGTCTCATTTTGCTCCCATGTGCTAGTGCTTGAGCAGACTATTGTTCTGGACTCAGAGATTGGTTCTTAATTATGTTGAGCAGTGAATGGTTTAAATTACAGGCGCATAGTTTGGTGTGCACAAAGCTGTTAAGAATTTTGGCTGGAGAGCAGCTGCGGGGCTGCTCTGAGATCTCAGGAGGTGGCTGTAGCTGGAGGTGTTCTCCAGAGTTGGGAGGCCTGCACGCTGCCACCTGATGTCCCAAGCTTGAACACTTTATCTAAATCTGCCCTTGTCTTTATTCTGCTATTTCAATCTAAAATAAAACATCTTGTATTTATTGTATCATCACATTTAGACACTACCATTTTGGAATCTCCTGTGGACATCATCAGATCCAGATGTTTGCAAATGTCATCATCCATACACTAAAATGATTACAAATGGAGATATATTTCTGTGAGCTGTTGCTACTCAGTGAAGATTGCCAGTTTCCACTGGCTTGGAGGAGAGTTTTCTTTTTAATGGGGTAGGGATGGCCCCAAGTTCAATATCGCAGATTTTTAAATTACACATATTGTTGCATGAAGCACAAGTGGCTGCAGTCTGTGTTCACTCATAAATTTGAAGTGATTTCCTAAGAGATTACTAATTTTAACATGTGGAGGATGATTTTAATATTGGGATTACAAAATCTGATTACCTGTCTTTATCTGTAATAAGTGTGACATGGGTTCATTATGGTCTCTGATCAAGGTATTAAAAATAGAATTAATTTCCAGAGAACTGTTTTTCCTTCAACACACTCCCTTTGCCTAAATTGTCTGACAACTGCAGTGGTATTTAGATGTACTGTACACAGCTCTGTCTGGTTTGTGAATGAATGCTACTGCCCTCTACTGCAACAAATACGCTCTTCAGTCTAAATGTACACAAAGTGTGGAGAAATGATTTGTATGGATGCCCAGACACAACCAGAGACACACCCAACCCCTCAGAAAGGGAAAGGGTTTGTGCTGGCCTCTTTGGTGGTGCTCTGGATGTCAGAGCAAGATTGAAGTTCCTACAGCAGGGAAAAAAAAATCACATGCCTTAACTTGCTCTTATTGTGCCCTTATTAGTAAAGTCAGGCTACATTTTAGATTTTCCCATCCATTTACTGATTTGGAAACAATAGTAACAAGTCAGAGGTGTAAAAATCTTAGCTTTGGCCACCAGAATGATATCAGAGCTAAAATTTTAGGTAGTCTCTTTTGAAAATGGCAACCCTGATTTAGGTAGCGCAGCTTTCAGACACAATTAACAAAGTTAGTTATGCGCTCAAGAGCAAGACTCTTAATCTAGGATTCTGGGGGAAAATTTTCCTGGTTTGACTTTTGGGAACACAAACAGAATGGTAGGAGAGCTCTGTTTTCCCTAAAGCTTTGTGCTATGCCTACATTTCATTGTGGGAAAACCCTTATTTTTGCTAGGGAATTATACTTCTGTAGTTTCACTGGGAGGAATATGTCTTGCTCTTTCTCCATTAAAAAAAAAAAAAAAGCAAAGAAGAAGTAATTTTTTTTCAGGAAATAGAATGAGAAATGGTAATATACATTAGACTTTAATTTGGAATTTGAAGAAATGGTGATTCAATCCTATTGAGTGAAATGGAAGTTTGATTTGGTGGTCTGGCTGATGTTAATAATTTCAATACCTCAACACACGAAATTTTTTCAATGGCTGAAAATTGTAAGTCAAAATTGATCCAGGTAAAGTTGATAGGTAGCTAGATTTTTTTAAATCATTATACATTAGCACATATACTTTTTCCAGTGTGTTTTCTTACAGATCTTGTCATGAATCTATGGCAAACTTGTGCAAGTTCAACAACTCAAAAACTCAGGAATAAGAGGAGCCGCCAGATCCCAGCACAAACTGATCCTTCTAAATTGGAAGAAATTGGAAATGGGGTGGAATTGTTATGACAATTATATGTGCCATAAAGATATTATTTTCATGAGTAGTTACTGCCAGGCTGGCTAAACTACGCTCAATAAACCCTGGGCCCAGGGGACCCATGAAACTATCCTTCATCAGTGGTCTTCACGTTGTTGTTGGACAAGGTATTAAAGTTCTTGGGGAGGAATGGCTGTTGATACTGAGAAAAGTATTTCTTTCAGCATCATATGTATGCATCATACAGTGCGGTGAGAAAAGAGTTTGTGTCAATATATTGTTGAAGTAGTACTATGGATACACTGAGAATCATATTCAAGGTAAATTGAAATTAGCATGTTAAGAAACATTCTATTAGCGTCCTAATCTCTTGGTGAATTAGACCTGAAGTAAGAGAAACAGGGGTTTTCTCTAGAATAATTGACTAAGTCATCTTTTGGGGAATATTCATCATGTGACAAAATGAATTTACCCATCATGTGGTTTCTGGAGATTTGATTTCTTTCACTTGGTCTTGGGTAGAAATGAAGCTAAAAAAAAAGGTTTGCTGAATCTCTTTGTAAACTCTCAAGCTTAAAGACTCAAGCTAAAATCTGACTTGGGTTTTCTGT
This sequence comes from Cyanoderma ruficeps, assembly GCA_008694505.1. Classification (NCBI taxonomy): domain Eukaryota; kingdom Metazoa; phylum Chordata; class Aves; order Passeriformes; family Timaliidae; genus Cyanoderma; species Cyanoderma ruficeps. Next base: position 2,404,021 of record VZDJ01000030.1, on the reverse strand, counting down.
TAATCCAGCACATGATTTATTTACTATAAACAATCCTGAAGCATGGGAAATGGTTTCCAGAGAACAGAACATGAGTTTTCTGGACAACTTGAAAAATCTTTTTGTAATGAAACCTGCGGATTGAAATTGTTAAAGGATATTTTGTTTCCAGTTTAGGTATCTGGCTTGAAGGGATCAGTCGGTCTTCTCAATCCAGTCCAAAAACACGAACCACTGAGCATACGTACATTAATCAAAGCTTATGTGTTTAGTGGCTCATAAGGCTGTAAAAAGAACATTTCTTTCCTTTTTGGACACTGAAGAACAAAAAGTAGGCGAACTGTGGTTTCCTCTCAGCAGCCATGAGCTTCCTGTGTTCAAGCAATAGTGATGGTGAAACGGATATTGCAAAACTTAGCAGCATCATTCTGGATGTACAGGTCAGGAAAGCTGTAGAATTTGGTAGGTGACTAAGGAAAGAAAATTCAAACACCTTTGATTCCCCTGCTTTCTTTGAGAAATGTCATCTGAGCAAAGAACATGAAGAATTATCTAAAAAATACTAGCATAACTTTCTTTTATAGCTATGCATTCAAGTTTTAACCGGAGGAGTAATTAATTTAACCAGCAGGCTCAATGACTAACAAAGAAATGGACATGGACATTTTGAAAATTATCTTCTCAGTGACAACTAGATTGAGACATCACTTCCTGTAGCATTTAAAATTGTAGAAAAAGCTTTATTCTGCAAGACACACTAGGATTGCACTCCAGGAGATGGTATAGTAGATTGTAAACATTGTTTCAAGAATGAAACAGTCAATTTGTGCTGATTAAAGTAAGATAAACAATGCACAGTTTAATAATTTGTTTTTAGCGAAAATAACTTAATTGAACATGACTCTTTTTTAAGATCTAGAGCTCTGCTAGACAGTCTGAATAACCATCATAACAAGGCAGCCTCAGTGGTTTCTGAAACAGATGATAACATTTTTTAACATCTTTTCTGTTGATGTAATACTATTGTTTTTCTGCTGTGGTATTATAACTTGAAATTTTGCCAGATACATTTCCACACAAATCAATGGTTTATTGTCATTATTAGGCAATGTAGAATTTTCAGTCTTCTCCCCTTTCTCTCTCCTTCAAATGCTGCCCTCCCAGTTATTTTGGACCGTTCCTTGCACATAAATGCATGATTAGAAAAAACATCCAAGGTTGTGTACTGGTGCATAATCAGTAGAATCACAATCCTGCTCCATTTCTTGTCCAATGTTGCTTCTTTTCTTCCTGGATGTTTATTGGCTAGGTCTGAAGAGAGTGGTTAGGAATGTAGATATAAAACGAGTTTGATGCTTGGACCAGTCCTCTTTCTCTTTAAGCAACTACTCCCTTAGAATTTTGAAAAGATTGCAGGCCATCTGCTAATGAATATGTGAAACTGGGCTGGGAGCAAAGCACCAAAATTCACCAGTGATGTACTCACCTGTGTGGGTCAGCAAACGTGACATGAAACAGAACATTGTGTGTCACGTACAAGCCATTTGGTACCTCAGGTGGCTTTTAGACAAGTCATAATTCTCTACCTACAAGACATCTAATATATAGAAATCTATGTACAAATATTTATGATTCTATTATACTTTTATACTTAATATTTATGATTATATTATACACAGAGAAACTAATACCTTTGCATTAACCTGAAACATCACAACCAATCGGAATCCAAAAAAATCAAAAGTGCATGTGCAACAAGAATTCCGGGAAATTCTTTACTCATCTCTGTAGGCTTCTGGGCAGAAAAGCTCATTTTGAAAGCAGATGCTCCTCTCTACTGCAACTCAAATGAAGTTTTGCAGGGGGTGTTCACTGCTTTCAGCTGAGGCTCTTTAGCAATGCCTCCAATCCTGAATTGCCCAGATTTTGATCCATGAGCAAGTGTAGAAGTGGGTGGACACATTCTTGAGGACAAAGCTCAGTAAGAATTTCTCTCAAACACGTGTGTACAATATTTCAGTACCTCTAAGTGATGCAAGTTAACAGAACAACTGGCACGTTTAAATGGAAAATGTGTAAAGTTTGCACTGGCACAGGTATGTGACCCAAAATAATTACCCAGACCTCAACTAGATAGAAGAACTCGAGCTGTTCTGGCAGTGGCATGGAGCAGAGAAATCCTCTAAGTCCCACCACCTCGGACCTGCCCAAGGCATGCTGATGCACACGGAGGATCAGTTCTGACTTCAGCTCCTTTTGCGATGCCAACTGCTGCACAAATGCTAAAAACCCCGTGCAAGCATAGGGCATAAAAGTGATAGATTCAGTTTTGAATTAAGGCTGTAGGGGGATTTCAGCTTAATATTTAAGATGAAGTCAAGTATTTGTACAGGAAGCTGGCCATTTACCTTCCTATGTTTATCCCTCGTTACTGCCTGGTTGTATGCAGCAGACATCGAGCTGGAAAACTGCAGTTTTTCGGAATTTTTAAGTGAAATTACTTTGGCATTAGAATGCTATATTGCTTCATTTTGTATGCTTGAGTTGTACAGTTCCTGGTGGTAAAAATTGTACTTTAGGTTTTCTTGGGGGTTTTTTGTATTCATTCTACTTAAGAAACTGAAATCAGAAGTGGTTAGGTCTCACCTGGAAAACTGTAAGCCAAGTGCCCAATTTCCTCTTTTTCATACACCACCAGAAGGTCTCCCCTGACCTCCAATTAATAGGATTCTGTTGATGTAAAAGTGGTGCAAGAATGGATTGAATCTCAAATGCATTTGTGAGTTTCACTGAGATTCATTAGACTTGGGTCTAATGGACTACAATAATTATGTGTATGTTTGGCAACATTTGTCTCCTGATTAATATTTTTATATTCAGATGTTAGATTACTTACACATGCTTTCTTTTTGCTTATTTAGCAGATTTCCATTTTTAAGTGATTTTGTGTAATTTTGCAAATATTTACTAAACATTGCAATACTGGGATTTTACAAGTGGGGCAAAACTAAAATGGGTCTCTTACGTTAAAATCTTACCTCATTGTAAAGTGCATTCCTTCTCATTGTTTTTAATTAGCATAATGCCCTTCAATTTAATGCAATTATGTATTTTCTTGCAGATAAATTGCACAGAAAAAGCACTGCTAATTTTTTTTATGCTTCCATTACCATTTACAAGATTATTCCTAATGCCACAGGGTAAATATTTTAACTTTGTGTTCAGAAAAAATGAAATAGCAATCATCAGTAAATCTTACACTAATATTTGGATTTGTCCATTGCAATACCCTACGAAGTTTTACTGATGTCAGTGTATAAATGCAGGTTCTTAATTTATTAAGAACTGTGGCAGCCTGGTTGTTTAGCTGGTGTTTTTTTTAAGATATATTCTGTGTATTCGAGTGATTAAACTAGAACTAAAATCACATCTCTCTCTCTCTCTCTATCAAGACTTTCAGGTTGAGAGCATTTGGGATTCATTCCCAACTCCACCATGTCTTTTTCACTTGAGCATTAACACGTCAGATAGGAAGAAAATAATTCACAGCTGTCTTGGGGCTTGATCCACCCGTCCCTGACATCAAATTTACGCCAGCGTAACTGTTGAAAACCATGATATTACTCTGGTGCTGTACTGGTTTAATAGAGTCGCAAATCGGGCCTTAGGGGGGTTTCTTGGTTGCTTCTAATTTTCTGATTAAAGCAGAGTTATTGAAACTCATAAAATCCATGGAACGTTGTTGCTCCGCTGTGGGCTATCTGCATCAGAAACCTCACTTCATTCTGGGCCTTAAGCAAATTCCCATCTGGCCTCGGCTCAGGGAAGGTACATTCAGTCAAATGGTTCAGCAGGATTTTTATTTTTCAATTTTCATATTATTTTAACCACATTCCAGAGCCTTGTAACCACAGAGGTTCAAAATATTCCATGGATTTCAGATTCTTAGGCAGTTGTGAGGCGCCATCTCCAAATTCATGCTTCTCTTCCCTACCACACCATTCCTGTTCTTATAGCTAACGAAACAGCAGATTGCTGTCCAAAATATTTTCAGGGTCAAGCCTTTGGGCAGGAGAATTTCTTATTCATCCTTGTCTAGGGCCTGTAGGGCTCAGCTTTCCAGCACAGCATCCAAACCTCCAGTATAGCAAGGAGAGAAAGGAATGGGGAGAAAGAGAAGTGGAAAAACTACGAGGGGAATGATCTCACGGCGTCATTCCATGTCTCAAAGAAGGTGCGGTCAGGTCTGGTCTGACCCACTGCTGTGGTGTGTCACCCTGTCTGTGCTATTTGGCAGAGGGAAGGGGTCTGAGGGCTCAGTTCTGCTGGCAGGCAGTCTGAAAGATGCTGATGGACTCAAGTTCTGTAGATTAGTGTAGAGACAGGACACAAGGAAATGGCAGGAAGCTGAGTCAGGGAGGTTTAGATGGATATCAGGAAAAGATTTTCACCTACAGGCTGGTTGGGCACTGGAACAGGCTCCCCAGGGAGGTGGTCACAGCATCACCCTGACAGAGCTCCAGGAGTGTTTGGACAATGCTCTCAGGCACAGGGGGTGACTCTTGGGGTTGGTCCTGTGCAGGACCAGGAGTTGGACTCCATGGGTCGCTTCCCACTCAGGATATTCCACGAGAACAGAAACTGTCCTGATACCTTTGCTGCAGGGGTGTGGAGGTGCTTCAGGAAAGTCAGTCTAAAAGAACCCTTGACGTGTACAGTGCTTTCAAGAACACGCATAACTAAAATGGGAGGGGTTTTTTATTATGCTTTACTCAATACATACAGTCCAAATGGCAATCAGTGAGGTCTTTTATTTCCTAAGAGGTTAAAATTTAGCAGTGCGGAGACCTAGGAAATACAGAAAAAAAACCCCCTCCAAACAAAACATTTAGGGGAGAAAGAAAAAGAAGAAAGAAAAAAGCTTATTTAATTGCAGAATAGTTCTTGGTATACTTAAAGCCCTGAATGAAGATTTATGTCGGTCTTTCTTGATCCAAATGGGTTACCTCTCTTTAATAACAAAGCTTTCTTTGAGAATGTTTAATGCTTATTGCTGCTGCCAGATACAACCTCCTACTTTTTCAAGGTTTTGAAATATACTGGGCAGTTCCTAAGCTTTCTTTGGCATGTGAAGATAATTCATGTGTTGGACTACAAACCAACTGCTCACCCAAAAGCACAGGAGGCCCGGATGATGTAGATTAGGAATAAACAAAAGGAACTGGAAAATTCTGTAGAGGTAACATTTTAATAACTGTGCTACCACATTATATGGCTGGAAAATACCTTGTGAAAAGTGAATAGTCTGCAGAGGATCCTCTGCCTTTTTGCTATAAAAAGGTTCGTTCTCTCTTCCCCTTACACATGTACTCCACAGATAACACAGAAAATGCTAATCCCAGTTGTAGGCTGGTGAGAGGGGAAGAAAAGGAGCGAGACCAAAGTAATAAATCTGGATCACATACTCAAAGAGCATTGGCACAGTGACGGCAGCAGATGCCCAGGAGAGAGGGTGCTCAATCTGTATTGCATCACACAGAAAATAGCACACATGGTGGGGTTTTTACCAAAATTTAGCTTTCCTTCTGGAGTGCCAGCAGCTGCAGTGCCCCAGAAATATCTTTTAAAAGCCCCAGGGGTAATTGCTGCCCTCGAAGGGTCGTGCCAATCCCGATGTGAATAGAGAAAATTCAGCAATATGCCTGTTTCCATGGAGTACGTCGAAGAACAATGGAGCAGAAGACAAAACTGGGATGAAAGTCCCCCCCCAAGAAAGTTTTGGTTTCGTTTGAAAACTGAGACAAAGTGTATATAAATGAATAAACTGAAACGGCTGTAAATATCCTATGAAGGCATGCTACAAAAAATAAGACTCTTCTTCATTATCCTACTTCATATTCTAGGGGATGACTGGAAAAGAAGATCCTCTGTTTTTTTAAGAAATCCACAGGTCTTACAGCAAATGAGCGTGTTTTCCAGTTCAAATATTATGAGTATTCTTCAATGTTTGCACAGGCTCAGGATTTCTGAGCCCGTGTAATAATCTGCAAAAAGATCTCACTTTTTTTTTGCTTTGCTGAGACTCCCACATGGCACGGAGTGGAAAACACTTTGCTGTGGCGTGTTTAATAGCTTGCAGAGTAGGCAGTATGTGGTTCCTTAGACCAACTGGGATGAGAGAAGATAAAATATGTCCTGCTTTCCCAAAGCAGATTGTATGGCTCTGTGGCTACCTGAAAGGAAAGACCACTTCCAGTTTGGCCACACAGACGTAATCCGTGTGTATTCTTAGGTTCATGAGTGGCTGCATTACCGTGCAATTAGTCTGGATTACCCAAATGTGGGATAAGAGGGGAGAAAAAAGGTTTGCTTCTCATTATTTTTTCCTCTGAGCATTCATCTGCTTTACTCAGAGTTTCCTATACCTGATTCTTCAGCGTCTGTGGCCACCAACAGAGTTTCCCCCAGCCCTAGCACTCTGGTTTAAATGTGTGTGCTGTACATTCTCCCTGTCCGGAGGGTTCTGGTAAAGGCATTTATCTGTTGAATGACGTGCAGACTGCCAGATTCAACAGATGACAGCTTAAGCACAGCATTAGTGACCACCAATGGTGTGGTTTTTATTTTGGGATTCTGCTTTTTCTTAGAAAAAAAAAAAGAACCTTGCCATTATTGACTTTTTTAAAAAAATTCTTTTTTCAAGCTGTTTCTTTTGTTTTGGTGTATTCTTCTGCTCTGTCTCATATTAAGGACTGATCTTGATTTCATGTGCCCTAATTTTGTGCTGCCCCTCCTCTAGCCTTCAGCAGTTTTTGGTGGTTTGTGCAGGAGTTTGGGAACAGATGTGGCCAAACAGGCACAGACACAAGAAGATGATGCCGACTCTCTCCCTCCCTCCCTCCCTCCCTCCCTCTCTCCCTCCCTCTCTCACCTGTTGGCCATTTGCTGTCCTCTGATATATTTAAGACATAAGGCAGTTCAGAAAACACACAGATCATGACTCCTTTTTGTTTTTCTTGACCCTTTTTTCAGACAGAGGTCTGTACAAAGGCAAGACAGGGACAACGCAGGGACATAAAACAGGCAGATGGAAAGCACAGTCCAGGGTGCTCCAGCTTTGGTTAACTTTGCTGTCAGCAGCAACCTGCTCGTGTGGGTCCTGCTCATGGTTGGACTGATCTGGGAGCTGCTTGGCTGCATTGTTTTGGGACGAATACTGCCCTGTACTGATGAAATGAAATGCAGTTCAAGGTAATCTCTTCAGGGGTGTCACACTGTTCCCCAAGGAAGGGTTTAGAGACCCAGGAAATTAAAAAGTCAGGTGGATGCCAATGCTTAGAGGGCCAGTGCATCCTAACACAATTCTGCATATCACCACAATCCTTAACAGGATTTTTCTTAGGAAACAACATATGCAAAGATAATAACCTCCCTGCTGGTACTGGCAGATATCTGCCTTTTTGGCGGACTCAGATTCATTCATATGCACAACAGGGGGGGAAGGATTATTTTAGCCTACTTATTTTCTTTCCTAGTTCACATCATTCACTGAGTATGTACAAATAGGAAGGATGCCAAGTTGTTTACAAGAAGATCAGCCACGATTTGAGCCAAAACCATCAGTCCAAGTGCCCTCAAGCTGCAGGGATTTTCTGATGTGGCTGTGACTCCAAAAGCTGTGACTCAGCTCCATCTCTGCGCTGGAGTGAATGTCAAAATGAATATCTAAGCAAAAGCCCCATTCTAAGTTGTACTGAGAGCTCCCACTGAGTGCCAGACATGAGAAATCACCCTGACTCTGTCAGCATAACTCTTCCAAGACACAGGTAACGTACATCATAAATTTTGAGCTGAGAAATTCTCTTTTAAGTGTTTCTCCTTTGAAAAATCTCACTGAGCTCCTATCTCTCCCCCTTCCAGACCACCCGCAGATACCACCCACAGACCAGTCACCCCATGGTCTTTAGAGGTCATCTGTCATTCTCACTATCTTAATCCTAAGAGCATAGGTGCTCAATCAGAAAAATAAGTTTAAACAGGTGCTTAATGTCAAACACACAATTCATATCATTAGAATATTATTAGAATGAATATTGACATCTAAGTCTTCACTTCCTGCTAAGTGTTTGGATGTTGAATATGTGTGTAATAACAAAGGAATGACACCAGAGATTGGACATTTGAGAGGAGGAGTTCTTGCTGTAAAGAAATCAATGGGAGGTACAGCATCAGCTCTGAAACACCAGCATGGTACCAGGAATGTTTATACAAAACAGTCAGACCAGTATCATCCTCCAAAATGATGCTGTGAATCAGGGTATATTGTAACAACATTTTCGGTCCTTGTTTGCTTTCTTTTTGTAAAAATCTTCCCTTCAGATATTATATTATATGTTGATTGAAAGTGCAAAGTAGATGAGTGGCAAGGAAGAATTTTCCAATCAAGCAAAATGAAAGAAAAGCTTTCGTCGATTTCTTGTCGTATTCATCCTCAGTCTTACACTGCTGTAACTTGTTTTTAAGTACTCTTGAGTGTGATCTTTCTGTGCTGAGAGAGCTGAGATGCTCACCTATGCCCTTATTGTCTCTGGCTTTGCCGGTGGTCACGTCCTGTTCTCTGCCCTCTCTAATGCTCATTTGGATGCAGGTGCCACAGGTGACCTTCCTTCCTCACCACTGTGGTGAAGGGCACCTCTCCACTGGATCTGCACATTGGCTCCTCATTTGCAGCACTAGAGCAGCTTGCTGCTTGTCCTGTTTCAAAAGACAAATTCAAATTTCACTTCTTGATTGTTAGGCCGTCTCTCACACAATTGCTCTTTGCTTTCGTAACACCTTTGCTATGGAGCTGCTAAAATTTTGAGTTGTTATTTCTATATTTTGTAGTAACTGTGACATTTGAAGGGTTATTTTTCAACAGCTTTTCTAAAAACCTGTTTTCTCCTCATTTGACTCCATCCTTATGACTTAGCCCCTGTGCCTCTATCCTCCTCTAAGAGAAAATAATTTTTGATTTGGAATACATTGTTGTTTATTTTCTATTTTTAAAATTTGAAATGAGATGTAATGATGGTCACGATACACACGTGTCTGAGGTTGACTCCACGATATTATTGCTGTTTATTGCTCCTGTCATCTTTGATTTCCTCTTTTGCTGCAGCTTTCACTTCTTGAAGCTTGTCTTAATTTCAGACTCAGATCCCACCAGTCACACATCTGCTTACCTTTAGTCATCTGTGTATTCCCATTGATTCCACCGAGAATACACATGCACTTTAAATTAGGCACATATGCAAGGTTTTTGGAATTAAATCCTGGGAAATGTAGCCTACTTGTTGTTATTTTTCCCCAACTTCAACAGCCAGTGGCTTCTGCAGGTGGTCAGACCTGCAGAGATTTAAACACCATTGTTGGTAAAGAGAAAGCAGTTGGCCGGAAATCAGTAAGATTTGAGAAAAAGTCTTGACAATATTAAGAAAAGAAATTTTTTTTTGCAGCAATAATAGTGGTGTGAGCTCTCATAGAGGGAGTTGCTCCAAGAACAGTAGAGCTGGCAAAGACCCGACATTTTATTCTTATTTCTTGAGGTCATGCTCAGATCAGAGACAGTTTTCCTCAGACACAATTTCCCCCCTTTCCTTAAGTAAATCATTGTCATCACAAGCACAGGGCATGACGGATAGGGAAAGTTGTAATCTGTAATTTTTGTTGGGGAAACACCCCCAGTATTACTGGAGTTATGTTGTTTGGCAGTTGGGAATGACAGCAAAAAATAACGAAACACCAGAAGGACTACAGAAGTTTCAGGAAAAAAACTCAGGAGGAAAACCAGACTGAAGGGCAGTCTGTGCTGTCAAGATTGACTACACTCTTATAGTTGGTTTTCTTAATATTTTTTTTTATTTTCTTCATATTTAAACTATTGCAACAAGAGCTGAAAATAACTCATATTTCAGTTTGCATTAAGCAGAACTGTAACTGCAATTTGATTTAAAAAAAAGAGAAGTTGTAAGTTATGGTTTTCTAAATCACGTGCCACATGAGATCTGAAATTATTTGAATGAATTTAAACCATTAAAATAATTACATTTATTGGAAAAAACGTATATTTTTAATTTTATTCCCATTGATATAGACTAGGTGTGGCAGATAAAAAAATGAGAGAAAATGAGAGAAAATGAATGAAAACTGTGGCGAGGCAAAATGACAGCTTGATTTTGATTTAACATTTTTGATTTAACAATTCATTCCTCTGGAAATGCAGCTTTCAAAACATTATTGAAGAGGTATGCAACGATCCAATATGTTGTTTAATTCCAGCATACTTTAAACACCGGTCTAAAAACAGCATCATTTCCAAAAGGCAGAAACCCTGAGCTGCCACCATCTCTGCAGCTCTGTTGCCGATATCTGCATTGTTTGTTTATCCTGGGAAACCTCCGTGAAGGAGCAGGATCTCGGGGCAGCTCACATGGGAGCAGATGGGAGGAGGTGGGAGGTCGAGCTTTGCCTCCAGCTCATCCCTCCTGGCTTTCCCCTGGAAGCTGCTCTGTGATGAAAAAGCCCCCACAGCTCTGGGTCCCTGTTGGGAATAGGAACCCAAAAGAGAGGGAAAAAGTGAGATAGAGAGAAAAGCAGGGAGAGCAAAGAGTGTAACCTTGGGCTTCCTGGTATTGCCTCCTGAAAACAGCCCTTCAATCTCAATCTTCTGCTGCACAGAAGGCCATGATCTCAGCTTTGGAAATTAGATAAACTAATTCATTTTTCTGCTAATTTAGAATCATTTTCCTTATGTTTGATTTGACAGTTTTATACTTATAATTTGTTGGTAATTTGATACCTTTATGTTTTAGAAAAAAATATTCCTCCCTTTCTACATTTCAGCTGTTAAATAAAAAACAGCAACTCATAAGGAGCACAAAATCCCCCAGGGGTGAATGCACTGGAGATCCAGAGCCAAATTATTTCACAGTCAAATTTTTGTCCTCTTCCCTGCTATCTTGCAGGCAGGGCAATAGGGATTAGGATGATCTGTTCTTTCTTCAGAGTATATTTATGTTTCCTCTGCAACAATACACATCTCTTCATTATTCTTTGGACACAACACTATCTGCAAACCGTCGTTGCTCTATCTGATATGAGCTAAATATTGACAAAGAAACAAAGAAAATACATGTGTTGAAACAAGCTGACCTCTGGCGCCAGAAGTGCAAATAAGTGAATGCCCTGGGGTGTGTCATTTGTTATTGCTAATTGTTTTTTAAACACCACAAGTCTCCTCTCAGTTTGGAAGACAAAGATACCTCCAGTGCTACATTAGCCTGGGGGCAGGACCAACAGCCATGTGCTTGTCCAGACTGATAAATCCATGAAGAGATGAGTGAGTCAGGCTGGCTGTGTTGATAGCAGCTCAGGTTTTACTGGAGCTGATGGTTTTTGGAGGGCTTTCTTCTACCCTGCATCACTCGTCTATATCACATGTCAGGGAGAGCTGACTACATACTCAGATATTAGGTAGTACCTGAAAATATTCAGCTGTTTTGGATGGTGTCTGGAACCCACCTCTTCCTAAAACTCATTTTCAACAAGGCCAAAGAATCTTCCTGTGTTGTTAATCCAGACTCTGTGAGCCAAGGAAGTTCAGCACAACCAACAGCATGAAAATGTAATTAAAAGTGCACGTGGATGCTGTACAGGAAGAGGTCTCTGGCATTGGGAGGCTTGACAGGAACAAAGCATCTTGCCCCATGTTAAGGGTATTTGAGAGGTATTTAATCCTCATTCTGGCTATTTGCACTCAATTCCATGTTATTATTTACAATACCATTGAAACAAAACGTGAATTTGCCATAGCAACCCAGGCTTCAAATGGGGCCTAGGTTGCTTCCCCAAATTACAGCACCTCCTTAAAAAGGAATAAAGAAGAGTGCACTGTGTAACCTGAACTCTTGCAAAATGCTATGAGCAAAACATGGTTTTAATAAACAACACATTTTCTCCAATTCTTAGAGTATATCTTATAAGAAAAGATTGTAATTACAACATCTAAATATGTATATATAAAGGGAGCTATTTCAGCTTAATCAATTTTTCAGGAAAATGTTAACATCAGGGATGTACTGGCAACAGTAAAACCAATGTGGGACATTGACATGATGTGGGTGAGGATTTCTATGTCACTGCCTCATTTTTTCACTGTAAGGAAAGCAAAACAGAGACAAGTCATACATTCATTCATGCATTTTACTCTCTCCATTTATTCAGCCCTTTTGCCAGAGAAATAATGAAGCGTCCAGCAGATGACATAGTTGTACATAAATAAATATTTATTCAAATCCCCTGCTTGCAGTCACTACCCACTAACAAAATATCAGAATCAGCTGGATTTCTGGAAAGCAGAATGCATCCAGAAATTTTGCTTAAGTTATGCAAAACAATGCTGTCTTCAACTGCAGCTTTGAAAGTCTCGTGTGGTTGTAAATGTTTGTGTGCGAGTACCTGTGTGTCTGGTGATGTTATGGGATATAAAGCTCTTGGACTTTTCAAATCCATTTCACTTTCCTTCCTGTTATTCTCAGGCACATATTACTCACAAGATTGATCCTAAGGACACACGAGGTTTTCTGCTGTAGATATCGGTTTTATAGGACTGATGCACATCCTTTTTCTTTTTTTTCCTAATCAGAGTTTGAAGAGGTTCAGCCACACGTGTCTGGCATAAGAAAAGAACTGTATTAAAAGGGATCTTCTCACTTTCTTTACAAATTATTTCCCGTGATTCAAGTGACAATGAAAATAATGGAAAAAAAAAAGCTATTTGTTACTACTTTTTAAAGCAAGTAAAAAACCCAAGCCCTGTAGCTACCAAGTAGTACAACAGGTGAGCTAATCCGTATCTCTCCACACATTTCTACAGATGTTTAGGAGTTTGCTTTCCTTGGGAGATAAATGGGACCTGCTTCTGCACCTAAGAGAAGAAGCAGCCCCAAATCTGTATTTTGGTTTTATTGCTATGCTGCTTTAACAACACAGGCGCCATTAACCTGTGGTGGACACACCAGCCCTCCTGGATATCCACAGAGACTCTGGCTGGTCCAGCTCACTTGCCCTCAAGATTTTTGTTCATTGTGAACAGACTCCTGGAAATCTGGACACAGTATTCTTGCAGATAAGTCCTGTCTTTTCCAATTTATTGCTAGTTGTCTCTTTTGGGACCTTTCAGCCTCAAATATCATCTTTCCATTTGCAATTCATGATACTAGCTGGAAATTTCACAGGACAAAAGCAGATCCTATGGATTGGCTTAATTCCACTATCCTTATTTTAGATTCTTGTGAGTTAAGGAAAAACCACAGCAGGTTTGAATTTTGTTTTGCTTTTTAATCTAAAGATACTGTTTGTTTTGGCTTAAAGAGAATTGTGAGAAATACCAATATATTTAAAGGGAACACATTTAAGTGCTTTCTGAGGACAGCAAGTGAACCTTAGCAGTGAAATCCTGCTGTATGTGAGGTTCTAAAATTGCAATGTACTAATGCTTTACTGGGATGTAGGAATGTCCAAATGTGTGTAGTCCAGGATGATGTCCAGTCAAAAATGGCTAATGCATAAGGAAAAATTTGTTCTCAAAATTTAAAGGAAGCAGTTTATACTCACATCCAAAATTTCTAGTGACATCACACACCGTGAAACAATGAAATCTAATAAAGCTGTTCAGTCCAACAGAAGTTTTAAAATACATCCAGAAGGACTTTACCTCACCTCTGCTGACTGACTTCAGCCTTGAAATCTTAAATCTGACAGTTGGCCACTTCCCTTTTACTTATTTTTCTACCACAGAACAGCATCTTGGCTTTGCCTTCCCAGCCTACATCAGGCATACCGACACTCTGAAATGCTTCATATCGAGCATCCCCTGTATTCACTGGGAAATACTAAAAGTCCTGATGTAATTTCTCAATCAAACAATGAAATTAGATCCTAGTGAGCCAGTGGACACTTGATTTCAGAGATCCACACTACCATGGTTGCAGGCAGTATAATTTCATAGTTCTCAGAATATGTATAACTCAGGAGTTACTCAGAAACATAAACTGCAATTCCTGGAGGTAAAGTGAAATATCCATTAGTTGCATATATCAAGATTTGTCTACTCTAAGACTATACATTACAGACAGATACCCCTGATACCTGACATATGGTTTTCTTTTGGGGAATCAGCGCTGTGTAAGTATTAAAAAAATTGTTCCATTCTCAGCTTTGTGCAAAGTCTATTATTGGCCTTGGTCTTCGCAGAGTAAATTCATTAGTTTGAATTGTGTTTTTATTAAAGCTAAAAGTCGGGAGGGGAAAAAAAAGCTAGGGCTAAGCTCCATAATGCCTTGTTATACCACTTGGAAAAATTTGCTTGTCAGTACTTTAAGCTCCCTGTTACACAGTCTGATTCCAGCAGTTTCAGACCGTGTACAAAACAATAGAAACAATACAGGAAAATAAAAAATTCCTAGTGAAATTAACAGTGCCAGTGGATGCAGTTCCAGTCCATGGAATTGCAAAGTGTGTCCAGATGCTGCAAGGATGTGTATCTTGTAAATTCTTATAATGATAAACAGATAATAAAGGTTGAATTAAACAAGTCGATGGTTTTGGCCTTGCTGACTGCAAGTTCTGGAGTGCACATGAAATAAACCATCTCCACAATTAGCACTGGTTGGTTCTCTACAGCTCCAAGGACATTCAGGATATTGGCCCTCACTTCTGGGAATGGTCCCTCTGGGGCTGCATTTCAAAGCACTGACAGGTTGGTGCAAGTTTTAGTGTGTAGGGCCCGAACCTTCTGTGATTTGATGCTTTCATCTTCGGTGGGTGGCAGGTTCAGCCTTTTCTTTCCAAATGCAGAGGAGAGAAGAGAGGTTTGTTTGAATGGTTTTGTCAGAAAATAATTGCAAATGTGTGGCCAGTTCCAACGCAAACCCCAGGGACAGCTCTACTAGGTACCTAACAGGAGATACAGAGCATCCTCCTAATTTATCATCAATGTCTTTATTTACTGCATGATGTCCCACATCTCAGGCACTGCACAGACCAACCTCTAAGACATCAACCCTGGAGAAAGCCTTTAAACTCTATTTGATTAAAATTCATTTATAAAAACCAGTTTAGCTTCAAGGAAAGAAATGCAAGACAACTGCACAGTAGAAATTATCTTGGCTGTGCCAGCGGATTTCCTGTCTGTTTCTTAACTCTCCATATTTCGAGTCTCTTCTGTAAGAAAATTTGTCTGTTACTCTAAAATTATAGAGGACAGGGTTTCCACAGAGGTCTCTCAGTACCTACATAATGTTAGAGATGAACATCAGTGTTTCATGAGCATGTGATGCACTTGATCATAAACTTTATTGACATTTCCAAAGAAGTCCAAAGATCCGGTGATGGAAGCTGTAATGACATTTCAAGGCATTAATGATAGTCACTTGGCAGTATTCCAAATTTTCCTGCTATCTTTGAGTTACAGCAAATGAAGTTCTATTTGAAATTAAATTCTGATATGGAAATGTATCTTCCTACTAAGGCTGGGCATTGATGGGTAGGAATCTGTTACCATAAAGGGAGCTAGAAGGCAGCTGAATGAAACCTTAGAAAAAAAAGAAGGGTTTTTTTGTGCTAAATGACTAAAACTAAGGCACTTCGCCAAGGCACGAGTGGATCATAACCCGCTACTTATTTGGGTGAAGAAATGCCCCAGCATTTCCACTTCCAGCACACTGACAGCTCGGCCTTGAGTCATCAATTATCCACAGCAACATGCCCAGGACTGGTGCTGCCACATGCACAGTAGAGCCTGCTGCCCACAGAGGCCCAATTTTGGATCTAGGTGCTGGTTTCTCCCAGAATTATGTATCTGAATGTGTGTAGCACAACAAACTCCTCTGCAGCGACTGCACGGTTCATAAATTGGCACCGATGCCTGCTCTTTTTCCAAAGTCAAGTGTAAAGTCTTAGGGACTTATTAATGAAAAATCCAACTGATGGCTGGATCACAAAAAAAGGAGGGGCCCAAATTATAAGCAGGATCTGTTCTAAAAGCCATGTGCTCTTGTAAAAATGTGATGGTATATGGGCACGGAAATTTCCATGTGGATTTCACTAGATGCACAGGGGTTCCTGGTATGCGCATAAATTTATATGTTGTACTTAGAGACACGATGCAGAGGGTTAGGAGGCTGTAAATATGTTTCCTTGCTGCATAAAGTAGGGTGATAAACAGTGACATGTCAAAAACCCTGAAAAAAAAATGGTTGGGGTCAAACATGATATCTAACAAGTCTCACTTTTCTTTGCCCTGCCTACATGTTTTTATTTCTACAGCATGAAAACCAATAACTCTTGTTTGACATATCAACCACACTCCCTGAACAACATGGGAAACTGTTAATGGCTACACCTGTCTGAGTATTTGACACAAGCTGCAGGAGTAGTCAGCACCTGTAATTCATAGAAAAAACAGTGAACCAGTCCTAAAATACAGGATTATAAAAGCATACTAAGAGTATTTTATAATTCTCAGAGAAAAAGAGTTGATTTCAAATTATCTCAGTGAGTTGACATACTTTTATTTCTTTTTACTGTTGTAATCAACGTGTTCAGGAAAAGAGAAAACTGAAGAATTTTCCATGAGAAAATATCTCTGTATCATTGTTACCTCCATCCTTAGCCAACTTATGCAAAGCAGACTCCATTCCTTTTGGCAATACGCTTAATTTCACATAGACCTGGATTCCAATAATGTTTTTTAAGTTTTGTGGGATTTTGTCTTTTTTTTTCCTAATAAAAATGCAGGCTGCATTCATGCTGCTCAATTTCTGTGAGTTGTACTTGTAGCTTAACCAGCTTAGCTCCCTTTCTTTCACAGCTGCTTGTGCACAAGGACTTTGCTTACCATTAATCTCAAGTGTGATGGGCTTTGTAAAAGTGGCAATGCAGAAGCCTTGAGAGGACTCTCTGGGAAGATTTGGCTTTTGTAAAGCTGCCTTCAGGAAAGTTGTTTCTCCTTAGGAATTGTTCATCATCCTGTCAGGTAGGAAGTTCATCATCCTGTCAGGAAAGGCACGGAGAGAAGCGAGTCCAGGTCCTTTGGCTTTCTGGATTAAGGCTTTAATCTTTGGACTACCTGAATGTGCCATAATTTATACCATACCAATCTCCTAAATTATGTCTAAAGTAGCTCTATCCTCTTAGATTCTCTTTAGTTTGAATGTTTCTCATTAAAAATGATGAAATGTGAACGACTGTTACTGAATACTGATCTTTCTCACCAACAGGAAAACCTCAACAGTTCTGTACATGAAACACTCGATGTGTGTAGCAGATTTTCTGAGAGAAGGAGGTCACTACCTGTATTTAGAATAAGACATTGAACTACCCAGCTGAGGCTTACCTGGCTGAGGCCTGACCCTGAGGCTTGGCCTTGAGGCCCTGAGGCCTTGAAGCCTGTTGCGCAGGTAAAATCACTTGTGGCGCAACAGAAAATTAGATGTTAAGGTGTTATTGTTAGATAGTGGGTTTTCTAGAGGTCACTGAGAGCAATTATTAGTGGGCACGTTTAGCCACCTTAAAAGCAAAATTAAACAGTGTGTGTTTACATTTTTTTCCTGCATTGAATGCCAATGAAAATGTCGCTCTAACTATAAACTATATAGAACGGTATATAACCTGCCATCTTAAACAGAATAAACAGAGAACGTGTGATTAACCATATTAGTTAGATCTGAGTGGCTCTTGGCTCAACCTCTCCTTATCTTAGGGGTTCCCTACAACGGATGTGATGGCAGGTTTTGGCTTTTTCCAGTGTGAGCTTGGCACAGCTGATTCAAGCAAGGACATCCAGGATCTACACAGATCTCCAACACTGCTGATGCTACTTAGATTTTACATGTGACTGCGAGGACAAATTTCAGAAGGAGATCTTCACATTCTGTCACGGCAGCTCTGCAGCCAAATGCTGCTGGTAAAAAATCAATTTAACCTTATGGAATTACTTGTGTCCAAGTATAAATGCCTTCAGCAAAGGAAAATGGTAAATAAAGCACCTTTGCTCAGATTTTGCTTCCAGATTGCCAGGGATTTAAACTTGGCATTTGTGTGAAACGTGTGAAGGAAGAATCTTGGAAGCTGAGAAATGCAAGGTAGTAGAAACAGTTGTCATAGTAATTGTCTTCCAGGTTTATAGAATCCATTAAGTGGCCTGTTAATTGCTGGTGCCAGTATAACAGAGGCAAGAGAGTGAAAAACTGCCAGTCTGTCTGAAAGGGCAGTCAAAGAGAAGTAAAAGAAATACCTCCAAAGCATCACAAAATGTTCAGAAAAAAGTATGTTTCCAGGGGAGGAGAAGGTTTCAATAAAATTATGACTTTAGCTCTTGAAAATAATTCAGTTAGGGCACAAGTGGTTGTCATAAAAATTGTGTATATTAGGAAAAATCACTGTTGTCTGTTTCAAGACAGGAATAATATCTTCTAAGCATCTCAAATGTCAGGTTTTATTTAATAAACTTGGGTAAGAAATATGCTGTGTAACCACATGATGTTTGTGGAATGTTGCTACACATATAAAAACACTGTAAACATAAGGAGCTTTGTGTGTGTTTCTCTGTTAGAAACCCACTCCATCCTCTGAGAAAGTTTATCATTGAAAAGTCAAGATAGGTTACAACGGAATGACATAAAGTCCAGTTCTGCAAGATGTCACAGAGCATTCTATCTTGCTATCACGAGGATTGCAAAGCCCCTGAAACGATCACTTGAGTTCTTTGCAGGAAATAAGTGCTCCTCACATCCTTAACATTTTTAGTAATGGGAAATGAGTGTGTGTTTCCACAGACAACATAGCTAATGGTGTTTGGGGTTTATGTGGGACAGCAGGATAAATGAGTTCCTTTTAGAGGAAAGGTAGGAAAAATGTAACATTCTGGGAGGGCTCCTCTTGCACAGGAGATGCACAGGAGAGGAGCGAGCAGCTGATGGCATTTGGGTTTTCTACCAAATGCAGCTGCAGGCAGGCTGGAATACTGCTGCCTTTTCATGTGCATTGAAGAACACACATATGTACATTTTTGTCTCAGTTACTAGGTAGGTGTTAACAAAACAGCTGAACCGTGTGTGGAATTGGTCTTTTGTTTATTTTTAGCTCTCCCTCGTACAAGGTCTGCACATTCTGTTCTGTACGGTGCCGATGCTTCAGCCATGGCTCTCTGTACAACTCACACTTCTCTTCTGAAAGCTGCTCCAATATTGTACCGTTGTTGCCAGGAGGTCCTAAATGGGAAACAAAACAAAACACAACAAAACAAAACAAATAAATCAACTGTGATCATCATCATCAACAACAACAACATAACAACATAACAAGCAAGAGCACTCTCCTCTCTCCATCTTGCAAAACAAAATCCTTCAGGCATGATTTATTAGTAAAGGCAACTATGGACAGTCAATAATGCACATCTGGATCTAATGAACAAATGCACAGCCAAAATATCCTTTTTTTATTTTTTTTTCTCCAGGGTTTAAGTGAAGTAATTCATCTGTAATTTAACAAAAGCTTTTATTTCCACATGAAGAGGTGGGCAGCCATTCAATCAGACATGACTGAGAATGTTTCAGTCAGTTAAACTGCCCAACATTTTCACATTACCTTGAAAAAAGATAGAGAAGGATATGTGCGTGCCTTTTTGACCTAAGAAAGTGTAAGTCTCTACCTACAAGATGTCTAATATATATAAATTTATGTACAAATATTTATGATTCTATTATACTTTTATCCTTAATATTTATGATTATATTATACACAGAGAAACTAATACCTTTGCATCACCATGAAACATCACAAACAATCAGGATCATAAATAATCAAAAGTGCATGTGCAACAAGAATTCCGGGAAATTCTTTACTCATCTCTGTAGCTTTCTGGGCAGAAAAGCTCATTTTGAAAGCAGATGCTCCTCTCTACTGCAACAGAAATGAAGTTTTGCAGGGGGTGTTCACTGCTTTCAGCTGAGGCTCTTTAGCAATGCCTCCAATCCTGAATTGCCCAGATTTTGATCCATGAGCAAGTGTAGAAGTGGGTGGACACATTCTTGAGGACAAAGCTCAGTAAGAATTTCTCTCAAACATGTGTACAATATTTCAGTACCTCTAAGTGATGCAAGTCAACAGAACTACTGGCACGTTTAAAGTCAAACGTGTGTGATTGCCTGGAGAACTGGAGTCCATAGTTTTAATTCTGTTTAACAGTGGTTTAACTCTTAGTGTCATACAGCTATCAGGCTGCTTTTTTTACTCCTGTTTTTTTATATTGGAAACAGGTCTTGATCCTTTTAAAGGAGCTTTTGAGTTAGTTTAACATCAGTACTAGGCAGCACAGCAGAAAAACAAGCACTGCCGTGGAGTTTTTCCAATTAATTTGAGATTTGCAGTTAAATACAGGTGTCATAATTTAACAATCATATGAATAATTCATACACCTTCAAACAATATTTCAGTGGAGGCATTTCTTAAAAAAAATCTTAAAAAAGAGTCAAACATATGCAAATATTTACAGGATTTTTGAAAGAAGTGGCTGAAGGAAAGCTGTAAAACTGCAAACAAAGTAACTTTGCTGATGGGTTGTTTAAATTCTCAAATAGCAGCTGGTGACTTCTTCCTATTCAGAGGGAGTTTACTGACTTAGTTAGAGCTTCATATTAATTTTTGTTTCTGAAAGTCCTTTACAATCAGAGCAATGATCTCTGAAGGAGATGTACTGAATCAATTTTTTTTTTCTTGTTCTGGAACTTAAAATGACATATTTTTTCATGCAAGAAATTCTGTTAGAGTGTGCAACAGTACGGGAAAAATAAGACATATTTGTATTGGTAATTGGCATGACTCTTCTTCCATGTTATTAATTTTCTGTAAAGAATAAATCTTTAGGTTAAGAAAAGCTAGTTAAAAGTCCTTTCATCTTTTTAGTTTAGCTTCCACACGTTGTGAAGTGACCAGATATGACGACAATTGAAATTAAGAGAAGTGGCAATATAATTAGATATTTGCATTAAAAGATAAATGGGTTAAATATTGATTCGTTGTCTCTATTCTGTCTAAGTCTTCCCCAGAGGTGACACACAAGACCAAGAATGATTCAGTGGTCTGATAAGGGGAATTCTGCAGGCCTCCTGTCAGTCTTCCTTTGTGAGCCAGCAACTAAAATGGATTGCATTTGGGCACTATATTTAGTTTTGCCCATAATTTATTATTTGATCTTGGCTGGCACCCCAAATCTATTTTTTTTTTACACTCACTTTTTATGGTATATTGAAATCTAGCTTTCCCTGCTGCCCAAAATGAAACCAAACCTATGAGTAGTCTTTAAGAAGAGCTACTACCACTCAAATGCTGTGGCTGGAGAAGCCTTCCTTGTTCCCAGACTGACATTCTACAGAATTTCCTTAGGTTATATTTTACTTCCTTTGTCACATACCTCAGTAACTGAGATATGAATATCTCAGCTGTATGAAATATCAGATCCACATCTCATTTGAAGCACATGAAGGTGCTGAAATTCTGCAGCTGATGCCTTGGGAAGACTGACCTGGAACAGAGACTGGACAGAGCTAGAGAATAAAGCAGGTATTTATTGAAAGGCCTTTAAAGGGTACACCATGGGCAGGACAAGAGCCTGAGCAGGGCTACAACCACGGTGGACTTAGAATGGTCACAAGGTTTCACACTTTTTAAAGTTTAGGTCCATTTGAATATTGGGGTTTAATTGTCCAATTGCAGCTTTGGGTTGTGAGGTCTCATCCTTCTTGTTTGTCCCTTCAGTCCACCCTTGTTTGTGCTTTGGGGCCTGAAAGTTGTCCTTGGTCTTCAGCAAGAAAAGGATTTCTTTTGTCTACCTATTCTGTGAAGAGAGCTTACTAACACTTACTCTGAGGCTCACTACACCCTTAGGCAGCACAGAATCTGAAAAACATGAAAGATAAAACTTAAAACATCATTTCCTACAATAGGTAGGATGTGGTATCTGCTTCCAGCCACTGCTCAGGCATCCTGTAATCAGGAAATCATCCAATGCTCTCGTGGAAGTTAATTTATAATGAATCCCCAAAAATATGTAACATACAATTGCAATGCTTTGTATTACTTTTTATTTAATAAACAGAAAGAAAATATCAATGATTTTGGAGGTGAATGGGTTGGTTTTTTCCCCCTCATTTTTATTTAAAAAAAAAAATCCTTTGCATCATTTTCAGTTTTGGTTGCTTGAAGGACTAAATTAAGAATGGCAGGTATTTTAGTGGGGGCTCAGCTAATGGTGTATCTGGAGATGTAATGAATCACTGAAGTATTCTTTCCCCTGGGAGGTGAGAGTTACAATACCTTACTTCTCCTGTGCTTGACAGTTGAACGTTTTTTTTTAAATAATGGCAGGAAGTCCAGATCTTTTCTACCTTCTCCTTTCCTTTCAGTGTGCCAGATGCTCTGGCACCAGAGAGCCTTTGAAACCTTCTCCTGTTTCTTCAGCACCTGATGGTGATGGTTTGACTGGAGATTTATAGCTGGCCTGAAACTCAAAGCTTCCAAAGGGCTGAAGTTACAGAAGCTTGCAGTGGTGCTGGATTCCCCGGAGTGGTGGTGCTATCATCATGAGATGGTTGCTGAGCAGTAAAATGAGATGGTGATTTCTGCATTCCAGTGGTGGGGAGCCTCTACCACCAAAACCACCAACAGGACTCAAAGAAAAAGCTGTTTAGAGGTCTTATCTTCGGGACGTGTTTTGTGTATGTTTGGGCTCTTAGCACATCAGTGGTACTGCTGGCATTAATGGGATATCTCCTCTGATAGTTTATCACAGGCATAAGAACTTCCAGGAGGGAGATTCAGTTACTTATCTCTGGGAGGAATCTGCCAAGAAACCATGATCAGAGAAGAAAAGTGACTTCCACACCTGACCCCACCCCATCAGCACTGAGAAGAACTAATAAAGCCAATAGGTTCATGGGGGCATTTAAAAAAAAAAATGTTTGTGGCCTGAGCAGTTTTTTTTTCCACAGAATGTCAGAGTAGCTGAGGTTGTCTAGTCCAGCCTCTAGAGCCAGCTAGAGCAGATTGCTGAGGACCTTGTCCACCTGGGGTTTGAATATGTCCAAGGAGGGAGGCCCTACCAACTCACCGGAAAATCTGTGCCACTGTTTGAACACCCTCACAGCAGGACTGATTTTTATTATGTTCAGAAGGAACCTTCTGTGTTTCAGTTTGTGCCCGTTGCCTCTTGGCCTGTCACTGGGCAGCAGAGGGAAGAATCTGGGCCTGTCTTCTTTGCCCCATTAGGTACTGATAAAATACCTTGAGCTTTCTCTCCTCCAGGCTGAGCAGTTCCAGCTCTCTCAGCCTCTCATGGGAAAAATGCTCCAGCCCCTTCAGCATCTCTGTCCTTTTGGAGACTGTGGTTGATCCAGCCTTATAAAGGTCTTAAATCACACACAAAACTCTAAAACACCCCCTTTTCTGTCCCCTTGTTGCCTCCTCATCCACTATTCTTAAGAAACCAGCAGTATGGGAGAGCCAAGAAAAAAAAAATGCAAGTTCTTTTAAGGAATGGCTTTGTATCTAACACTCAGAAATTGAAGGTTTCTTTCCCGCTTGCTCCTTTAGAGCCACAATACAACATTTAAAGCATCACTGCAAAATTACAAAACAAGTGTTCCTGCCAGTGTAAATAAAAGGGGAGGTAAAGTTGGAGATGATTGATGGCTGTGGGATGGAGAAGCTACTATGGATACCCGAAAGGGGAGACATCAAGCTTTATTATCCAAGACATAAAAATATCTCGTCAGGGATAAAGCTCCCTGATGTAATAACAGAGAAAAAGAAACATTTATCCCAGAGATGAAATTAGTTCAACATCTGAACAATATTTTCAAACTGTGTGAAATACTCTCTCAGTAGTGATTCTTCCTCTCATTAGCCTTTTACTTGTTATTCTTTCCATTACTATCATCATCAATGCCCTTATTCAGAGATAAATCTGTACTGATAGTAATTCTCTGACAAGTAAGAAAAGGATTTATGTGGAAAAGGGAGGAACTAGGAAAATCCTCTGGCAGCAAATATATTTAATTTTTTTCTCTTAAAAATAGAAAAAAATGGAGAAGAGTGGAATTACACTGTCAAACAACCACCCCAAATCTGGACAAAGATGGAGCATCATTTATTTTGTGAAATGCCAATAAGTAATAAGCTAAGGAAAAAAGAGATTAGGAATGTCCTTGACAATATTAAATTATGTTATTAGGTCTTGAATTACCTCTTTGAAATTGTTAGGAACAGTACATATGCAGATTTTGGACGCCTTACATCCTGGAAACATAGAATATTCTAGCATAGTCCTATGCATAAAAGTTTTCTCATTGTTCTTTTGGGTATTTTTTTTTTAATCCACTAAGACACCCAACCCAAACCTTAAAAATAATTTTCACTTTAAATCTTTTTGCAGGTTATACTGAGAGGAGTGTTTTACTGCTGTTTTATGAGTCCCTAAAAGAGTTTCATAAGACAATTTTGAACTAAAGCATCTTCAATAAAGCATAAAATAATGACTTTGTAGCATCAAAACTCTATAAATAATAGCTACTTCTACCATGGCCATGAACAGAATTAAAGCATCAATTGTGAACATAGTCATAATACAGACCAGTCAGTAAAATAAGAAGTGTTTAACTTTTTCATGCTCAGAAAGTGCAAATGTTGCTTTTTCACAGATTTTGACTCTTGCTTTCTCTCTTCACTCCTCTTTAAGGGGATGGAAGCTGCTTTATTTATTTATAAATTTTAGAGGAACAGAGTTGGGTTGTCACAATGACTCACTGAAAGATCTATTGAAACAATAATTTGTGACTAATATATCCAATTATTTGCTCAGCTATAGCCATGACAGTTCCAACCTCTTGTGTTGTTTAAATTTATGACTTTAACAGTGCTACAGATTAAATTTAAATATTCATTTTAAGACCAATTCTATATATTCTTGAAAAAAATGTCATTAGATCACAGCAGTGGAGAACCAAAAGGCAGATATATATTTGTAAGGAAGTCCTATATCACTCCTTAAAATATTTTAAAAATACAAAAAATATGTTAAAAATTAACCAAGCAACAAATGAGTTATTTTATCTTCTTTTGGTGACCTTCACATAGAATGTAATAAGTTGCTGAATGTTAATGGTAAGATTCTGAAGAATGATTAAAAAAAAAAACCACAGAAAAAAAATTCACCATTGTTACTTTTGCACATTTTACAAGGATATCTGTGAAACTCTAAAGACTTTTTCTCCATTACATTCTACAGAAATGTCTTGATAATGGACATTTGATTTGAGATGTATATTTCTACATGTATTTATATCTGTTTGTTCATATACATATCTGTGTGTTTATGTGTGTTTATGCATTGCCTTGTGGATTTACACCGGAACTTATTTGCTTTAAGAGATTAAATACTTACACAGTAGCCATGAAAGCTTATGGTGGACTCACTTGCCATCTGTTCAGTGCAACTGACTTCCAAGAGAAAGCAGAGGGTAGCATGGAAAAGGTTTATTGCAAGGAAATATTGCATTTCATTAATCATATGAGCAGTATTCCTTTGTTTAGGGCTTTAGTGCAGTACACAATATAAAAGATTGGTTGAGTATAGAACCTATTACTGATCTACAAGATAAAATAGCTGGTTTTCTCATTTTGTCCTCTGTAGACAATTGCACTTTTTCATATTATTTACTCGAAGAGATACATTTTCCTCTGGCATCCTGACATGATAGAGACTTCCCTCAAGCATGTGGAATCTTGTTTCTCCATTTCGTCCCTCTGCTGCATGAAAAAAGAGTAATTTTTCATTCCAAGGAGGGCTTTTCCATGGAGAAGTGAGTTTTCTGTCTGCTCATCTGAGCAGATAGAAAACTCATGATGCGAGAGATTTGTATGATAAACAGTATTCAGAATGAAAAATTTAATGAGCTCAGATATTATCAGAGTTGTTCTTTAGCCCCAAGGGAAGATTAATGGCATGTGTTTTGTATTTCATGATACACTTTTTGAGAACTCCTAATTAATGGAAAATACTTCCATTCTCAGAAATACGCAGTCCTTGGTATTGAGTAAGGTTCTGTGTAAAACCAATGAGATTTGAATAATTATTTCTTGGCTGTAACTTTGAAGTTATTTAGATGACCTCAGCTGGTTACTTCATGCATTCAGTACTTATTGTTTCAAAGCCTTTGCTATCTTCAGGCAGCCTTCCATGTCTAAAGACACCTTAAAAACAAGGTGAAAAGCAAGAAACATCAATAAACAGCAATGTTTTGCTGTCAATATCTACTAAATCTACTTTCGTGGAGGGGAAGTAGCCACTGGGTGTTGAGTTCAAAACAGCCTGTAGCACTCTATTTGCTAAGTAAGCCCAAGATCATCAAATGCTCCTCTCGGTCATGCATTCCTTCAGGAACTGTTTGCTTTTGTTCACTGTTGGGTTGTTTTCCCCTTACAACCAGAGTCGTGTTTTTTTAGATCATATCTATTTTCTGAATAAGCACAACATTGCCAAATGCTCCTCTTTGTTATGGGTTCTGAGAACGTGTAGATTACAATAACAAATAAGAGGGCATTTTAAATACAACAACAGAGAGAGAAGTGATGGGATGAGTTAGAACAAATCTGTGCCACTGACAACACAAATAAGGACGTGGGAGCTCAATGCAGGCAGGTACTGTAAGAGCATGAGAGAACAAAGCTCTTATAAAGGCCCTCTCTTAATCAATGGATCACTTTGCTTTTGAATAAAGTCTGTAAAAGAAATGGGGAAAATGCCCACAAACTGCCACTTAGAAATATATTTTATGCCAAAGCAACAGGGTAAGATTCCATTTTTTCTTTCGTGTTTGAAGAACAATGATTTTCCTTAATTACTTTAACAGAGCTCTTAAAATCACTACTTACACTTTTAATAAGATAGCTTCTTTTGCTCTAATGTGACAAATCCATCCAGGATTAATCAGAGTGCTGCAGTCCGTGGCATTAAATTAGGGTGTATTTATTTCCCTGGTATTGCAGTACGACATTGTCAAGATCTACGAGTTACTCCTTGCCTTGACTGGTGTTTTATTGCATTCAACCAACTCCACGAAAAAAATCTCATCTAACTCAATTCCTGAAGTCCCTCTTACCTGCCATTGGTGGTGAAGAAGTTCAGAAATTTTTCTCTAAAACATTCTTTACTGTTTCTAGGTTTTTTGAACTAATTTGGCGAAACATAATCAGAAGATATCAGGGCAAGGTGACTCATGTTAAACAGACCTTATTTCACAGTGCCTGACTCATTTTGAAAACTCCTTCAACCACCAGGAACTCCAGGGAAGGGAAGTGCTTTGTCAGGAATTATGTCTGCTTAAGATAGCTGCAGCCCTGACTTTTGATAACATGGGCACAACATCAGTCACTACCTGGATACCAGATAACTGGAATTGTCCACAAATCCAAACAAATTAAATTGGTGTGTGCATGCACACGCGAACATACAAAAATGGGCAATAGTTCACCCCAAACAGTTTAAAACTTAACAAATTTTTTCCTGGTTTACTTTCCATTAAACATGCTCTCTTGCTAAAATCCCTCAGTTAAATCATTTACCTGTGGCTCCTGTATTTGTGTGAGTCATGCTCTGGGAGCTGCCCAAAGAAGATTAGAAAATCCTAAACCTGTACAACATAATTATTTATTCTGAACAATATTCTTTTATGGGTGCACCAAATCTTTTCAGGGAGAAAAGATGGTGTGAGTGAACACTACAGCTGTGGGACATGCAAAGTTTTCAGGCAGATTGTATGGTGACAGACTCTCATATCCCACAGTGGCAATTCCACGTGAATAGAGTACGACAGACAAGTTGCCAATGCATATCTGCAGGAGAACCATGCTAAGTTTAATCTTCTCTCCTACTGTATTCTATTCCTAAGCCACTGCCTGTAAAATAGCAGCAGCACAGAGAACCATTAAACTAGAGAAGTGAAACAAGAATTTCTTTCAGGAAAGTGAAAAGGTGATGCTATCCATATCATTCATCAAACAATAGCTTTCTGCAAATAATTATAATAGATACCCCCAGACTAGTAAAAGAAACAGAGAGTTAAAGAGCAAGATAGGATTGGAATGCCTTTATTTGAATAATTTTTTCACATTTTCAGAAGGAAAATTTGGAGGTCTCTCAATCCTCAAATGGAGTGAAATTGATGCTTGAAAAACAGTGTTTTCTTGTTATGGAAGAAGTTCTCAGTTTCCTAATAATATACCTACTGGAAACTAAAGCTGGAAAAGCCTCCTACATTTGTCACACTCCTCTTTGGTGCAAAAAGAGAGGCAGACAACCTGTGGCCATGCATTGCCCCTTGACATCCTGCTGGCTGGTTTTTCAGTGGTACGTTTGGAAGAGATGGATGATTGCCCCGTCTCTGCCCTGGGGCTCTGCACTGCCTTTGATGCCTTGAGAAGGTTGACCTGGAACAGAGACTGAACAGAGCTAGAAAATAAAGTAGGTATTTATTGAAAGGCCTTTAGGATCCACCTTGGGCAGGACAAGAGCCTGAGCAGGGTTATACCCAAGGTGGACCCAAAATGGTCACAAAATGGCTGACTGGTCACGAGGTTTCACACTTTTATAAGTTTGGGTCCAATTACAGCTTTGGGTTGTGAGGTCTCAACCTTCTTGTCCCTCCCTCCAGCCCACCATTGTTTATGGTTTTGGGCCTGAAAGTTGTACTCGCTGTCCTTGGTCTCCAGCAGGAAAAGGATTAGTTTTGTCTACCTACTCTGTGAAGAGAGCTTACTGACACTTTAATATGAGGCTCAGAACTACAACCCTAAGCAGCACAGAATCTTAAAAACATGAAAGCTGAAACTTAAGGCATCATTTCCCACCTTTAGAGGTTTGAGAAAGCCTTTCCTTGTGGAGCAGCTATTCTAAATATCAGTATTCAGTAACAATAACCTAACAATAGTAAACAGCTAACAATAATAAATAGGCTGCATGCGGGGGATGAATTGAAGTTGCACTGTCTAGCAGGAGGCAGACCCCACCCATGGAGCTGCCCTTGGCCAGCAGTCACTGCAGTGTGACAGCAGGAGCAGAGGAAGCTTGCAAAGCTGTGAACTGCCCCTCTGAGGCCCGAAAACACCTTCATAATAACCCTGGTTCTCCATCAGCCCCCTGCTGATGGAGACTGCTCCAACAAACAGAAATATTCTTATGGACTGTGAAGTTAGACTTGTGCTACAAGGAGCCGAAATAGGGGATATTTGAGAAACGGGGAGGTTTCAAGAAGCTGTGGCTGATTTTCTGTTCATTATCACGTTTTCCAGAAGTTTCTCTCAATAACCCTGAAAATGTCTGAAGTGTTGTGGTTCTTCCAGTTCCAAGATAGGGAAGCTCATGATAAACTGCATGGCATCTCCCTCACTTTCCCAAACTTTCTCTCCACATTTACACTAGCCACTTTGAGGGCCACTCTTTGTTTGCAGCAAAGACACTAAAGCTCCAAGTTATGCTTATGGAATGCAGCCAGAAAAAGAGAGGAAGGAAAGGCAACCTTCACGCCTGGGAGTTTTTGGCATTAAAAGTCTTAATCAGGCACACAAATTAAAGTACTGATAGATATTTAATTTTCTTTTTAAAGATGGTGTAACCATGCCAATGGCATTTCCTCATCAAAACACAAAGATGCATGCTTCAGCAGTGATAGAAAAATCCTGACATATTTCTATCAAAAAATGTAAAAAATCCTTTAGTGTTTGAACCAAATCAAAAGTCAAAACTTTTTAGGTTTCTTTTGGTTAGTACTTAGAGTAGGTGAAATTCAACAGGTTCAGTCACACCAGTGAAAGTGCTGTGTGGCTTCTCTTATACAATTTTAAACCTGATTATTGGAATATAACTAAGCTTCAAAGGGCAGCACGTCTGAGCAGTTGGAGTACATAACACAGGGTATATATATGATCTTTGGCTATATCACCACAGCTTTTTGCAGTCTGAGATGACAGAAGGAAAAGATTGTAAAGCAAAGTCTACATTAACATTACTTGAAACACACACAAAAAATGAATTTTTGAAAGTGATATGAACGAGAAGTTAATGTATATTTTTTTTCCAAACTAAGGCATTTTTTTTCCTAAATACAACTCTGAGGGATGCCTTTGCTAATCAATGTTCCTTCTCACTCCCCTCACCCCCAAAATTCCACTCCTGCAATCCTTAATTTGGGCCAGATTGACATGAGATGAATGCAGAGTTATCTCTTGAATTTACTGAGAGACAGCAGAATTTCCTGACGGATTGAATTATCCTCAAGCAGTCTCTCACTTCTTCGTGGCAGATTCTGCTGCAAAAAACTAGGAAATGTTTCTAAGGGTATCTCTTATGCAAGACCCTGTGCTGAAGGAGCTAAGGAATTAACAAAGTGTGTGTTAGGCAGTATAGAGTTTGTGTTGCAGACATTTTTCAGACTTTCAGTACTTTTCCCTGTAAGCCCCATGCCACATTACTTAGACACCCCTGCTGAGACAGACAGGCTGTGGGATTTTTCCCTCCTCCACCCCCTACCTGTCAAGATACCCCTTGTTGAGCTTTGTGTCATGTGGCATTAGGAAAGCTTTGTTCTCAGAGCTTAATTCTCTTCCTCCAAGTCTGCAATGATGTGACATTTACAAACTAATGCGCTTGCCCTTTGCGCTTGCCCCTAACAGAAATCTCGTGTCCAATAGGAATTACAGATCATTTTGCTCCTAGAAGCAGTTTCAGCTGTGCTCAAGGAAATGCAGAAATAAACATGTACCACATGACTTAGTCCCTTTTTCAGCAACAGCTTTCTCCACGTATGCAACAGTTCACTTCTTCCTATCGATGTGTATGTTCAACATTATGGTTTAGCTGAGGAGTAAAGTTTTTTCAGTCTTCTATTACAGATTTTGCCAAAAAAGTTTTATAATAAAATTGATACTATATTTCTGTATGTCAAGGCCAACATCAGCCTCATCCAACCAACAACTTTTCCCTTTTTTCAAAAATATTTTAATTTATCTACTAACAACTATTCACTTTCTCCACCTGGGTTCTTTTGTACTTCTCTGAACCACATGGCTAAAACGTGCTACTGGCGTTTATTTTCTTTGTACTGGTATAACTTTCTATTTAAAACAAGACCCCTTAAATAGCAGTAGTTAATGAAAAAATTTCTCACACAAACTTTCAATTGGCCATTCTGACCATATTGCTTTTGTGTATGACATAATGTTTTGTGTCATTAGAAATTAAGAACTGAAAGCGTGAGGCATGTACAGTACCATAGCCAGACAGAAATTCCTAAGACTCTTCCCTTCCACATAATGTCATTCCCATAACTAGAAAAACACAAAAAAAGAAAAAAGCGTTTTATTTTAAAAATATACAGAAATAGGATAGAGGAGTGAATCATTGTACAAACAAATGGAAATGCTTCTTGGGAAATTAAGCACTCCGGCTGCATCTGAAACCTGATTGTTTGAAAGAAGAAGCAAACTGTGTTTAACAAATGTTTATCCACAAAGCCATGGTGAGTCTCCTCAAACATGATATTAAATAGCAGGACAGCTATTAAAGATTGATAAATTGCTGTGAGTACATTTTTTTTTTCATTTGAGAGTTTGGATTTATTCCTCCTTGTAAATGTCTCCTAGAAAGATCACTGTAGAATAAGTAGTTTATATCTGATTCTTATAACCCACAGTGCAGAATGATGACTTGTGATTCAACTTCCAAGTAACCTCCACATGGAAATCTTCCTTTGATGTTTTCCACTGATTTTTTGCTGAAAAAGCAATTGGCATTTTTTTTCTCTTTTTTGCTGTTACAGTAGAAACTCGACAGCAGGTAACTACTGAGATTTTTCCCCTCTGTGGAAAATGCTCAGCTTCAAAAGAAAATGACAAAGGTCTTGTAAAAATGGTCTGTTCAAATAAATCACTAGATCAACGCCCCCACAGCATTTCTAGGTCATCTGTGAATAGCAATGTTAATCAAGCAATATTGAAAAAAAAAATCATTCAAGTTAAAGAGAGCTTCCCCAAAGCCATCATCAGGCTTGGAAACCCTTGCTGAGGATGCTCTCCTGCCTCAATTGTGCTTCCCCACCCCATCCTGTGCAGCCAGGCTGCCAGCAAAAAAGACCTGCTACTTCCAGAGTTGTTATGACATTAAAAATCCCTTTCTGTGATTTGTTGTAGCCACCTGTGAGAGGAGTTAAACTGCTGAGGCGCTGAGCTGAGCCCTCTCCCCTGACAGCCCATCAGTCTAAAGAGGATCTCTGGCCCTGCAGGGATGAATGGCAGCCCACAGCCAGTCTCAGGTTTCATGAGCTGAAATGGACGGCTCACAGAGGGGCACAGCTACTGTGGGAGGAGGACAGGGCTCAGCTGAGCAGCTGATTAGGATTTAAACACCTAAAAGTTAGACCAGCACGTGTTTCATGTGCCACATCAGCCTGAGCCTCCCTGGGGTTCGAGTTGCTGTCACCATGCCTGGGAATGCAACTCTGGTTTCCTGAGACCAAGCTCCTGTGAGCACAGGGGGAAGCAGTGAAGTGGGGATCCAGGACTGCTCAGTTTGGGGTTTTTTTTTGTTGGTACCCCGACCTTCCTAAAGTTCTCCTTGCATCTATTGCTGCTGCATTTATCAGCGGATCCAGTGTCACAGACTAAGTCAGGAGTAGGTTGCCCAGGGAAATGATGAAATTACCATCCATGGAATTGTTCAAATGTCACATGGATGTGGCACTTTGAGACAGGGCTAGGGGTGAGCACACTGGTGGTGGGTAAGTGGTTGCAGTCTGTGACCATAGAGGTCTTTTCCAACCTTAGCAATTCAATGATTCTGTATTTGTACGTGCTTGGTTTTAAAAAGGTACATTTTTCAATGAAGGTAAGGATCTCCAGTGATGACACAGAGTGTGCTAAAAGTAGTATTAAAGATCTGCTCAGTGTTTACCCCTCAATTCTGTTGCCTTCACTAAACTTGTAAATATTTTTCTTTACTGCTGATTCCAATTCTTTTTCCAGTAAAGTTCTGGTGACCCCGATGGGAAAGAGAGCAGGGACAATGTGAGAATACCTTGTACCCTGACAGAGTTGTTCTGATTTATCCTCTATGCAAAATGAGTAAGGGATGCAGAACTCTCAAAGGCTGATGCTTTTGGTGAGGCTTTTGGAGAAAGAGGAGACATAAACCACAGTAGTGATGCAGGCATTATTTAATGTTACGAGTATGAGGTTTTGACCAGTTTTATTTATTTCTATAAAGACAAAAACCCTAATAATTTGATAATTAGCATTCGCTAATTACTTCCTCCATATAAATGTACTGTCCTTCGGATAGTCTCTGCTCCCACACCTCAGATGAGGACTCTTTTCCGCTGTTTCCATTCCCTCACTCATTCATATGCACATGCAGTTTGGTATCAGCTTTCCATTCGAAGGCACAATAAAAGTCACCTAATTAGGTAACAACAACTTCATGTCTTAA
Organism: Cyanoderma ruficeps; assembly: GCA_008694505.1. Lineage (NCBI taxonomy): Eukaryota > Metazoa > Chordata > Aves > Passeriformes > Timaliidae > Cyanoderma > Cyanoderma ruficeps. The sequence continues at coordinate 2,370,408 of VZDJ01000030.1, read as the reverse complement.
CTACATCCTTGTAAAACCACAAGAAATTTGTGGGACAGGTTTACTGCTGATGTTTTACTACCGTTTGCTTCCATTTCCTTCAGTTGTGCTCTGACCCTGAGCAGCCTTAAAGGTGAAATTCTGATCCAGTGTGCAAACCAGTAGCGAACCTGAAATGACTTTAAGAGCCTTGGGATTTCTCATCCAGATCTCCACATGGCCATAACAGGAGTTGTTCTCACGAGAAAGCCCAACTAAACCAGCCCTCTGTGAGCAGTAATATTTTATGCACAGGACGTGTGGATACACTCCTCTTTTAAACAAATTTGGAAGAACAATAGCAGCCTAACTCAAGCACTCGGAATATGGGAAATGCCAGAAAGGAGATTCTCCACATAGCTTCATTTCAGCCCCCTTTGTGTGCTTTGGTAGTCAAACCTGGTGGTTCCTGGGATATTTTTGTTTTCCCCTCAGACCTCACTGAATCACAAGAACTCTGACAGAATGGCAAGTTGCTCAGTATATCACCTTGTGGTCTCCAATGTCCTTGCCATCTCTAACGCTATTTAAACACAGTTGAGAGAACTATTTATTTCCTCAGAACTTATATCATGGCACTAGTCATTTTTTCAGTGTATTCATTCTCACGGGACCCATTATTCTCAATTTGCTCTCAGAAGCTGGATGTGCAGGATTAAGAATGTCAGGGGTGATAATTTAGGGCGTAGGCTTGAAATACCTATTCTGAAATATCAAGCAAGAGCCTGGTTAATTATTAGAGTTCAACACCACATGGCAAAACAAACAAACAAACAAAAAACACCCCCCCAAAAAAAAAACCCCAAAAAACCATCCCAAAACAAACACACAAAAAAATCACAAACCCCAGAAAACCTAAAAGAAAAAAAAACCAACAAAAAACCCCAACAACTCTCTATTAGCAGGTTCAGTGACTTCTGGTGTGAATAGGGTCTCTGATAGTGTACATTGTATGGTTGAGCTCAGTTGAAATAATTAATATCATATTAGAAGCCAGTTAGTTAGAGTAGGATAGAGTTCAGCAGCTTCTGTGTTATTCTTAGTTAATTTTACAATCTGTCATCTGAGTGAAGTGGCAGAAATGTAACTTTTGTGCAAGCAGATCTGTAGAACCAGGCACCTTGTAAATAAGTCCTCACAGAGACAGTAATTCTTTAAGAAGAATGAGCCACCAGTATTACAGAAAAACCCCCTCAGGAGTTCTCAGTGATTCTTGTGACTCATTATGTCTTCTTGTGGGAATGTTTTGACTCTCTAAAGTGCCTCTTTAGCAATTAGAATGTGTTTCACTTACCCACCCATTTGTCAAGATGTTCTGCTTGATAAAGATCAAACATGGCATTGGCTGGATATGTGATGGATATCTAAGTGTCGGCACTTCCTCCTCCAGCAAACTGGGATATGGAGATGGCAGCAAAAGTGTTCCATTTGCCTTGGGAGAGGTCAGAGAGGTCAGCCAGGATGCTGATAGGGAAGGACAGTTCTGTGTGAGCTCGGTGTCCTGCAGACGTTGAGCCTTAAATATTCCATTTGTGAAGATCCAAGAGCATCCCAGACACTTCCAATGGACACTCTGAGGTCCTAATGTAGGACCACAAAGAAAAGATGCATTTGTTTAGGGATATTACCTATAAATATCTATGGTATTTCATGTATAATTATATGTTTAACATATAAATGTAAAGTTGTGGGATTTTTTTTTTATTTTCTCTAAACATTGCAGTGAAGCTTTGGAATGAAAGATCTACAGCAAGAACTGAAAATAAAACAAAGTTAACTTTACTAAAGTACTTTCCTGAGTACTAAAGCCAAGTGAATTACAGAGAATAAACATGTCATAAGTAGCATGAAGTAAATTAGATTATAATAGGATTACTGATATCATTTATGAACAAGAAAAGATTTTTTTAAGTTTACCAGAAATAGAAGGGAAAGGAATGCAAGAATGGAGACCAAAACCCCAGTCACTATATAAATACAGTTTAACATGCATTTAACTCTCACACAACTGGATGGTCCCTTGGTTTGCCATTTGGGGTTAGAACTTCAGGACATCTGAACACTATTTAGTTGAATGCTGTGTAAGGGTGGGAAGGAGGAGGATTTAAAGGCATTTATAATGAGCATGATCTTCATGTTAAATGAGTTCACTTAAGGGTAGATTGAGTGGAAATCTGAGTCCATTCCCACAGAAATGTCAGCCTACATCCCTCTGACATTAGTACAAGCAGAGAAGTGACCCGGTAGACATCCTGCAGAAGTCCAATATACACACACAGCTTGGATCCTGTTTATCATAATCTCATTTTAGTTTTGGCTACCAGCTCTCCATTTTCTCAGATCTGACATTCTCAGCATGAAAGATGGCATCATGAGGCCTGAAGATGCTGAAGATAGATTAGCCTCCCTAAAACGTAGTTTAGCACAGATGCCTTCAACATGTTACCCCTTCAATTCACTGATAAAATTCCTACTGAATTTTCCCTGAACCTTGGATGTAATCTGGCCACTCGTTTCAGGCATCTGGGTAAAATAAATTGAAAGTTGACCTCATCAGCAAATGTCATTTATTTACATTGGATTCCATCCGTTCGAGCGGCCCCTCCATACGAATGAGAGGATGAACAATTAAAGCCTCTGGTTCAGAGAAAGGAAGGGCATTGGAGGTCGCCAGCACTGTGTATCAGATTTTAGCCAAGAAAACTTCTTTAGGCATGTTATTAAATCACAAAAAATACAGATTAATGCTCCACTAAGAAGGCAAAAAAAAAAAAAATGCTGAGCTTGCTTCTGGACTGTTCTCTGATGCAGGGGAAGTAAGGCTGGAGGCTGGAGATAATTAATCTTAGGGCTGAAATTTAAGGGAAAATTTTTATGTGAAGGACCCTTAAGACACATTTCTCTGGGTCTTTTTTTAACTTCTCCAGAAGTTCTTGTAATACTCAGAAAAGTCTTTTAAATCATATTTCTTGTCTCATACAGCTGTAAAATTATTTTGCTCCTCTTGGATTGCACAGAGGAAAAGAGTCTTCAGCATCAATAAGAATTTGACTACAGGGCTATTATATAAAATAGCCCTGCCCAAACTTTTTTCCACTCAGTGAATTTTCCAGTCTTTAGGGAGAAAATAATGCAGATAATCTTCCAAGGTACTAATTCTGCTCAGTGGAGGATCTGCAGGATTGGGGTGGTGAATGACCAAAGTCTTTGACAATAGCGCCGAACGTTTTTTCAAACTGCCATGAGTGAAGTTCCAAAAACCTTAGATAAGCCTTGAAGCCATTAGGAACTGGCTCCCGACTGAGCCTACAGGTACTCAAACCACTGGGTGGGAATAAATGTGTGCTTACAGCATTTGGATTTTTATTTGCTGCTGACCGCCGCTGAGCAGGCCACCTGTGGAGCTCCTGGAACGCTCTGCTGTGGGAAGAACATGTGAACTGAGCGTGATGATGAGCATGGTTTCACAGTTCACTAGCACTCTGCATTATAAAAATGAAAGAAATTAACATGACACCAGTTAAAAGTCAAACTTTGCAGGGAACAAGAGAGCACGCTGCCTCAGGACACAAAGACTCTGCCACAAGACGTATGTGATGTCTCTTGAGGACTGGAAAATGACCTTTACACAGCAATGAGTTATGCAAAGAAGACATATCCTTGGGGTAGGGCTCGTTAGCAGAACAAGGACTTGAACCCAAGCGTGAGTTGTCTTGTTGTTTGACGACTTGATACCTGCAGAAATCCAACAGATAAAGAAAGGCTGGACAGTTTAGCTGATTTTCAGCCACATGGGCTTGCTCTTCAGCACTGTAATCATGGTAAATTTGGCCTTGTGAGTAGATTAAAACAATTAAGTGCTCACCTCTCAGCTGCCTTAAGCTGTTTTGCTTCTTCTCTTTCACTTTGTTGTACATAAGTGAGAGATGCTGTGAGACTGCAGCAACTGGAAGCCAACATAAAATAGACATATTTGGATAATCCTATCAAATAATATAGATAACAACCTTTTTCCTGAAGGCCCTTCTGGTACTGGAATGGTTTTGAAGGACAATATATTAGTTTATTGTGTAGTTCTGTTAGTCCATTTCAGCACTGTGGCAGCAAACCAGCTTACTTTCAAACTTGAACAAGTATGTTAAAAAATGCTATACTGGGTGAAAAAGATCCCTCAGAACCTGAGTGCAGAGGCTGTGCTCTCAGACTATAAAAGTCACCAGTTACTAAACCATTCTCTTCCCTGTGCAAACGTGTAAGGTCTTCAATAAATAATAACAACTTGCTCTTTGTTCTTCTTAGACTGCAAAAAAAAAATTTAAAAACCTTCCAGTTCTTATAAGGTTGCTGGAAGAAATCCTGACTGTTTCTTTTAATGAACTCTGCTCCAAGAACTAACCTTAAAACAAAAAAACAAAACAANAAAACCTGACCCCCCCTACCAAAAAAAACCCCCAAAAAAACTCCAAAAAAGATTTAAAGTTTACTTCATATCAACTCAAAACAAAAAAACAAATCCTCATAACTAACTTCTAGAAGAATTTGAAAAAGAACTCCTGTGCATGTCAACTAGCCACAAAACTGCTGTCAGAACTGGAAAATTCCCTGAACTTTATACATGATGATGTAGATGTACATGAAAGCCACTTGAAAATCAAAGGAGTTTGAGAACCGTACAGTTTGTCCACATAAATATAGCTGATGTGAAGCTAAATCTGAAAATGTACTTTTGGACTGAATCTGTGTTCAAGTTTCTGAAGAAAGCAAAAAAAAGCAGTGAAGAGCTTCAGAGAATTACTGTAGTTGTTTGAGGCTTGAAGCCAACTCATCTTTAAAGTGGCCTAAAATCTGTTCAGTCTCTCACAAGGCAAGAGTTTTCAGAACATTTCTGTGGCTCTCAGATGACACAAAGTCAACTTTTTCAGCATAAAAACTTTTTCAACAGTGAAAAGAATTACCGTGAAGGTGTGCATACGCCTCATGCTAATTATGTCTCTAATTAGGAGACAGCAGAGGCAGGTACCACACGGGATCTGTCTGTCCCAGCACAGCCAATTTTGTGAACTTAACTGAGCCCCAGTGTGTACCAAAGCAAAAAGGAACACAGAATTTAGTGGCTACAGATTATCTGTCCACGACATTTATATAATAGCCAGGATTAAGAGGCAAGTGACTGCGGCATTATGTGCATTAAAGCTGCCACAGGCAGATCCTGTTTCAGTTCAAGCACTGCTCACATCTCACACGAGCAGGTCTGAGTGTTCTGTGGAGACCTGAAAATGTGGAGTCCTGGCCCCACAGATGCACAGGGAAATTTGCCATTGGTTTAGAGGAGCCTTTATCTCCCCCTGCATCCTGAAAATATTCACTTGATGCCGTATTTCCCAATGTGTTCTTTGGGGGCAGGCAGCACACTAAACATTCCACAGCTTTAGCAGGAACAGCTCTTGTGGGGTAGCTGCTCCTTCAGACTCACTGGAACAGCCTGAAACTCCACCAGGATGGAGCTACAGATTGCTGCTCTGGTAAGGGGCATAAAGATCCATTTTTACCAGGCAGAGCAATAGCCATACTTGTCGTGTTCTTTCTTGTGTGAAGAGAATATTCATCATGATGATGCAGCTGGGTGGATGTAGTTTAAAGGAGGAATGAGTGAGGAATGCCACTTTCTCCTTCATAGAATCACAGAATGCTTGGGGTTACAAGGGACCTTGAAGATCATGTAGTTCCAAGCCCCCTGCCAAGGGCAGGAACACCTCATATAACTCCCTCAACTCAGGGAGTTAATTTGTTTTTTTCTCCTTTTACTCTAAAGGTAGTGATTTATAAATCACAGTTCTAAGCTGAATAAATTCTTTTCCTGCATTCTTAGAAATAAAATATAAATCAATATGAACAAATAAGTAAATAAAAAGGAGAACACAACTCTTACTTCCATCTTGGCAATTTAGATTTTAAAGCTATTTTTAGTTAACTCTATGGAGTTCCCTATTTTAACACTGACTGGCACATCTCACTCATGATCAGAATTTTATTACAAACAATGCAGGTATCCCTGGATACCTGTGAAAACTCATGATCTGTTTGTTCCTTCAGTTGTCCAGCATGAGCAAAAATATACAACCTCCTCCAATGCTCATGGTAGTGAGTCTTTGAGCAGCTGTTAAACAGCACTTAATTAAAATAAAATACTGATTCTACTCATCCCCCAGTGCTCCATGCCCCTTTTCCCCCTTGGGGAAATTCAGTTTACAGGACAATCAGACACATGGCAGAACAGCCATGCAAAGGCAACAGCAACTGCAGCAGGGAATTTAAGTGTACCTTGCCTGTCAGTCCTGCAGTCTCAGATTTGATTTATGCACTGACCCTCTGAGTCTTATCCAAGCATCCAACAGAAAATCCGACTCTTTCAGGCATCCAGCCTTGATTTCACTTGATTGACAGAATATGGATTTCCGAGATATTCTTGGATACACAGAGGATCTGTGGCTGCAGCATGTGCAGTGGGAGGAAGGGTGTATAAGGTAATTAGAGACAGGGAAAGCCACTTTCTCCTGTCTCATTTGTGTGACGGGATCAGTGAGCACAGCAGTGAGACGTTTCTTGTTTCTCCCAATGCCTCAACTTTCTCCCTCCGTGCATGGGTGTGCACCAGGATTTATGGGTGTCCACAGAGCTCTGCTCCTCTAGAGGAACATGAATTCACCATTTTTCTGTCTGCTCAATGTTCAAATTTGGGAAGCTTGAGTTTTCTGAGCTGGTAGCTAACTAAGAACGGAAGCACAGACCAGGGAAATAATGATAGGAATTGGGGGTGGATTTAAGGAAACACAAGCTTGATCTGCCATGCTCCCAGGTAGCACTAGTGAGAGAGAGAGAAACGTGAGAATTATTTGTTGAAAGGAAAAGAGCAGTTCTTAACTATAATTTATGCATTTAAATGTAATAACATTCTGGGTCAAGACACATATCTTGAGGAAAGTGGGCAAGTTCATATGTCTCATGGAGCAATATTCCAAAGTGCTGGACAATTCACTTCTGGGGATTTCTGCAAGGTAAACACAGGGCACTTATCTAATCCCTGCCTGGAGACTTTTTGAGTCAGGGCATCTCAAGACAAACCCGTGGTACTTAAGGTGAGCACACGCTACCAGTGGATTCACTGCTGGAGGAAAGGTATTAACCCAAATCTCGTAATAGGCCTGAAGGGTTTGTCCAACACTTAGTCAAGATAACAAATGACTCCTCTGGGAGGGGAATACTTATTGTAGAATGAAACTCACAGTGTTGTATGCCAGATTTACTGATCAGCCCTTCTGCTCTCTCAGGTACAGAGGAAAAAGTGCGTAAGTCTGTTTACAGCTGAGCTTGGGAAAGGCAAGAGATACCACAGAGAAAGTGCTTGATAATAAGATTCATTCAGATAATGAGATTGGAAATTCAATATGTATTTTCTTAATTCACACTTCATTCCAAAGGACTCAACTGACCATTCAGAGTTAAAGCAAAAGTGTTTGGGAAAAAGAAATCCCATGATTTTTTCATTCAGCATGGCTAAAGCTCACTGTTTGAGTTAAACATTTGTGATTGGGGCTGGGTTTTCATTTCTTAATTTCCAACAGGAAGCTGAAAACAACCTCACCCCAATATTGTTACTCTGAAGATGTAACAAACAAGGGATTTGAATTGCTCCATCATGGTGCTAAAAAATGGGTGTAGACTGATGTTACCGCAGGCACCATTTTCAATACCTACAAAGAAAATAGATCTGGATTTTAGTTGAAACTTGGGTCAGTCTGACAAAAGACAGGTAATCTTTGTGGCTTTAATACATACCTTTGGCCTACATTTCAAACAAATACGAGGCAGCTCAAGCTTTGGATTTAAGTGGTTTCATATGTCCCTCAAGTGCAGGTCATTTTCCTTAAATTTCAGTTGAGAGTCTGAGTTTTCTCAATTCTGAAAGTCAAAGTTAAATTTAGGGGTGTGAACCCATCTGGACTAAAACCGAAGGAAATATTGGCACAAACCTCAGCAAAATGAAACTGCCAAAACTTGAAGCAGCTCTGATGTATATATATATATATATACATTTATCTGCTCAGAGAGAGAAAGGGTTTTAAAAAGTCAGTGTATCAGAATAATAATCAATTTAATCTGGTTTATTCAAATTTTCAGGGAAAGGAAGTAAATTTAAGCTGCTTGTGGCTTTAGGAATACTTTGACTAATTTAAGGAAAGCAGAAATTAGAAAATTTAAAATTTTTGTAAGGTTTCCTACATGCTAATCAACCTCAGATGAAGTCAGGAAAAATTAAGATGCATTTGCGCAGGGAATAGAAAGCAGAGAGAAGAGAGGAGAGGAAAGGAAAGGACAAAAGAAGAAAAGAAGCCTAACATTAAACAGACTTTGAAGTCCATTAAAATCCAAGTCATGAATGTCTGAACTCGAAGAATTTTGATGGGCATTGTTAAATTTGAAGGAATTTTATGTCTTGCCTAGGTTAATTTGCTCTTCATTTGAACTGTGAGCTCAACCCATGGTAAAACATGAAACTGAACTGGGTTGTTAATGTCATGGATTCTTTCTATTTCAAATTTATTTGTAAGGGTTAGGGAGCATTACACATATTGTAATAACACATAAAACCATACTATTTATCAACCACCCAGAAATTCCCAAGTGCTCTAAATAACTGTTTAAAATTAAAGTGGATTGCGGAGACTGAATAGACTGTCTGATAAAGCAGTGTACATGACAAACAGCTCTAAATGAGCTTTTTTACCAAAAAAAAAACAAACCCACCACCCTCCTTGCAAAACTGTCTGTGTTATAATGTGATCATTGTTTCTCTGGCTAATTACAGCTGTCTATGCCAGTGGGAAGGCTTGCTGTAAAGCTGCAGGAGCGTGCACCTCCCATCTGCGAGGACTTTTTGGAGATTGTACAAGACAGAAAAAGAGCAGGAGGGAAAAAAAAAACCAAACCAAAAAAACGACCAAACCTACAAATGAAAACAAAGGGCTAAGTTTATTTTTCTAGGAACAAAATCAGGGGAGTACATAATGGACTCTCTGTATCTGGTGAGTTTGCACTGACACACGAGTCACTGATCACGGGCAGCAGTGTCAAGGTGACAACCAGGCTCATGTGCCTGGTGCCACTCAAAATAGCCCCTCTGGACCTTGGACCCCTTTAATCACAGACAAATATGCTTTAATTTTGGGCCATTTTCATTTTATGCTTTGAAAGCATTGCTCCGTTTTGTAGCTGAGCCAGTCACGTGGCCACAAGTTTTACAGAGAGGTAGAAGACAAAGTGAGCAAAACCTGAATGAAGTACAAGGAACAAAAAGAATGAAGTACAAGGAACAAATACACATGGGAAAAAATTAAAATTCACTTTGCTGGAAGCAGAAATATTTTAGAGATTTAGATGTGTTTGTTAGAACTTGGAAAGATATACCCACATAGTAACAGAAAGATCACACAGGCTTTGTTTTTCAAGCAGCAGCAGAGGTTTCCAGTTTTACCTTTGGTGTATTTGTGGTGTTTGCTCTCTACTGTAGCTCTACAATAGCCCTGGCAAAATGGCAAAAAATAACTCTTGAGAATGAGCATTTCCCTGAATAGGCTTCATTGCAGTTGGAATTTGAGAGAAACTTTCCATGGAAAAATAGGCGGTGAGACTGAATCCTTTTAAAATGTAAATCCCACAGTAGTGAAATAAAACAAGCTTTAAAGGCTTTAAAATGAAAATGACAGAAAAGCCTGATCATTGAAATACAAACCCTGTTTTTATGTTACGTGTATTCATTAAATTATGTATGAAATATAATTTTGTGGGGAAAACCAAGAAGTTAATATTACAAGACCATAGATTTTAAAAGCTGCCAATTAAAGGAGACACAAATCATCAGCTTTACCAATTTGTTTTGATCCCTTCCTGCTGACATCAACATAAATGTTGACATAAACTCTGCTGGGAAAAGGAATAGGACACGCATAGAAGTACAGAAGTTTAACAAAATTCCTGAAGACCACAGAACATATTTGTTTTAGAGTTTAGCACATTTTTCTTGAGCATGCATTAAACACATATTTTATAGTTCATTATTAATTCAATCATCTCAGTATTTATTTTTTCAATGGAATCTTCTGCAGTGTTCTTTGTCACAAACTCTACAATTTTGCTGCTTTTTGATCCACAAGGAAAATTTTACTTTTGAAAAAATACTGAAAGTTAATGATAAGTGGAAAGTCTCTTCAAAGTTTAAAAGTGCTACTTCCAATCTGCCAAAACTTTGGGCAAATCAAGTTTAGCAACCTAGATGATGTTGATAAGAGAAGATAAAATGAAGGGCTGATTGATTTGATTCTCAGAGGACTATCTTTGAAATCCCACTGTAAGTTAAGTTAAGAAAAATTACCTCACTTTTTTCATTAGTCCCCCAGCTAAAAGCCTAACATAAATTTTAATGAAATCAATTGAAAAGGCAGAGATAAAGAGGAAATTGTCCAATATACTTAGTAATTTTGGACTCTATATATATTCCCCCCCCCAAAAAAAAAAATTATCCCTAGCAGTAAGAAGGAAAACCCCTCACACATTATTTTTTATGATTATCACAGCTGTGAAGAGTTGTCATGAATATATATCCACTTATAAAAAGTTCACTTACCAGAAGATTAGCAGAATTTTATTGAATTTAATGCCTGGTCACCCTGCACTAGCAGCATTTTTCAAGGCTAAAATATTTAACCAGCGATAAAGGATGGTGTGTCTAAGCCACACAAGATGACATCTTCCCTGAATATAAATTCCCTGCTTAAGGGATGAATAAGTATGGAATCAACAAATCAGTTTCCTGAGTAGCTTGGTGAGGTTGGATTAACAGAGGAGAAGTTTGAAAAGGTAATGGGGAGAGCTACAGTCCAACAATTGGTGCAGGAAGGAGTTTCTAAAGGATAGGAGAAGAAAAATGAGAATAAAAATGATGGAGAGAAGATGAAATATGTATTAATAGCAAAGTGACAACGGAGAAATGAGATAATTACCACTGAAGAGAAGAACTTGAGAGCCTTGAGAGGCAAGAGCAGCAATAGGAAACTTGGAAAACTCTATGAAAGAAATAAGGGAGTGAAATAATCAGAGACCCACAAAGGGCCAGTTAGGGTTTTTTTTTCACTGAAATGTACAGTGAAATTGCAGTCCATCTAAATAGAAGAGTCCTAAAAGTGGCAATAATTCTGACAACAACGAATAAATACTGCAGTCACAAGAGCAATGTCTGTCACACCACTGCTGCTCTGCTCAGCCTGGGTTAGATGCCTCAGAAAACTCCTCAAAACCGTGCAAGAGTCTATTTGCAGTTAACATACCGATACGGATATGTGTTTATTTTAAACTGACCAGAAATACTCTTAAAAAAAAAAGCATCTTTTTACCCTCAGTGCCTGGTTGGCAATGGCACTGGTTATAGCACGTGCTGATGTCTGCTGGTTACTTTCTCTCCTGCACCAGCAGAAATTATTTGAAGAGGAAGGGCTCTGACAGAGATCATGCAGTTTACAGCCTTTCCCCTCTGGCACAGCCCAGAATAATCCAAAAGCTCTAATTCAAACAGCCTGACCACAGAGCAAGTGTGGATTTCAGATCACACTCAAGGAATAGTATAAACCTATCCATTTACTTCAGGAGGCTTTCAAACACTTCTGAGAATCCCCCCAGCGACTCTGTAAATAAGCCTTTGAGCTCTGTTTTACATGGAAAATATCAGGGAGAATTGCTTTTCACAAGAGAAGGACCAAGGCTTGACTTTGTGGAGTCCTGTGGCAGTTGAATTCTGCTGAAACACACACGTGAATTAGGGTATGAAATCTTTAACAAGTCTGACACCCTCAAAACCTACTTTTTTCTTCCTCCATGTTTTACTTTCTGCATGTCTTCACAGTGGGCAGAAATGATCTCGTCCCTAAAAACTCTTGTTTGCCTGTGTATGAAAATATTAGATATTTTAGGTCTATTCCAACATTATCTCAACATATAAAACTGCAAATAAAATCATGTATGCCGTTTAAATTTGATCAAAAAAGGGGGAACAGTGTGCTTGATGATGTGCTGAAAACCTAAATCAACATATCTCATCGGGCTTTGGCATATTTCTTCTCATTATTTTCAAACATTCTGCCCATTTTCTATTTATGATTTTATAATCCCTGCAAACCATCGGCTCAGATATATTATCAATTACGGAATTAATCCCAAACCCACTGGTGGGCTTGGCAAATTTGTGCTGATTTGAATTAATTTTCACTGGTATCGTAACTCAATAAGGGTGTAATTAATATTGGAGTCAATTTCTCTGGCTACTGGTAATGTTAGCCTTGTCAACTTTGTTGGTAGATGATATTATTGCATGCACAAAAAGAATGGAAAAATACAAATTTCCCCCCCCAAAAATATGAGTAAATTCCCCTCTTTCTACATTTTGTTTTTTCAAAGTGTTTCTTCAGATGAAGAGCAAGTTGATTTTCTCAAACCACAATAAGAAAATTGGGGAAAAAAACACACATGCAAATAAGAATAACTGATTTTTAAGCAAGGTATCAAGTATTCATGGCTGACATTCATACATCGAGGTAAAAAAAAACCCACAATAATAGCAAAATCAACCCAGACCAGTGGCAGATCTCAAATAAACATTACACATCAAGATTATCAGGTGTTTCTAGGTAATTTATCTTGTTTCACTCTGTTTTGTCCCATGTCTTTTAATCATTCAGGGAATCCAATACTTAGATTTTTAGCCGTCACACTGTTGACATAATCAGATGAAATTATGCTCAAAAATATCAGTGACCTTTCCTTTTTTGATACAAAGAAGATGCTTTTAACTGTTGCCTAGGAAGGCAGAATAGCTGCCTAATAATTGCTTAGAAAATAAATTGAAGAAATAGAGAGTTTACAAATCTCCTGCTGAGTTCTCTCTGGGCATCCCAGGGCAGCCACTAAGGTCACCCTTTTAACCATACTGTTTAATGATATGCAGGAATTTTGGCTGATTTAACTAAAGCAGCTTATTCCATTTTATTTTCTCTTCTAATGTTGCTTTGGTATCCCGCATAAAATGTGTATTTTTCTTCTCCTCCAGCATTTGATATTCTAGTTAAATTAAAAAGAAATTAATTCCCACTGTGCCTAATTTTCAAAATGAAACTGAAGAAGAGCGCTCCCCTTTCACACCCCCGTTACACTAATGGTGACTTTGGGGAATCACCACAGCAAAAGTTGGGAAGTTTGTGTGGAAAACAACAAATCCCTTGCCAAGCACGTGGGGTATGCAAAAAAAAACCTTTCCAAGTGAGAATAGCAGAGCAGAAATAACAACTGTTTTTCGCTGGAGGGATTCTTTCTGCTCCTTGTCCAGGAGGGGATGATCAGCTCAGGTTTGGGAAAGCAGGGAGTGGAGAAACACCTTCACACAGCATTCAAACCTTGATATTTCCTCTTCTTCTCCATCTGTTCTTTTCCACACGAGGATTTCTTTCTCAGTTATGAAAAACAGCTAATATCCACAAACTCAGCATCTTAAAGCACTCGTTAATGTCCATCCCTGCTTTGTTTGCTCTGTCTCAGCAGAGCTCCATTTCAAATGTTTCCTCTGAATTTCATATATTTTAGTTAGAACCAAGTTACCTTTCAAGACTGTCTTTTGTGGAAGACATTTTTTGGCTTTTGCTGTTTTAGCTGTTATCTTCTTTATGCCTTCTTATCTTTACCAAAGCAATTTTGACATAGGATTCCAGAGCCTGAGTTTCGAACCTTAAATTAATTTGGAAATTTTCTTCATGCTTTGCTTTATTTTTTGTTGGTTTTATTTTCTTTTCATAATTTAAAAATAATTATTTCCTCATATTTTTCTTTCAGAAAAAAAGTATAAAGGATATCTTTGAGCATCTGAGAATGTCTGGAAAATCAGCTTTTATAGCAAGGTGACATCCAAAAAAGCTTAACCACTTCTATGGCTTCTTCCCTCATTCTTGTATTGCTGGTTTTAATGGGCCAACTATTTCTGCTACCATGACCAGGGAAAATTAAGATATAAAGTCTCTTCCTTGGTTGAAATTGTTCTTCAGATGGGTCTGTTTATCTGGAGTAAGTGACATGAAGCTAGCAGATTTTCTTCCTCATTTGCAGTGTAGTTCCATTTTAAGGAAGTTTCCATTTTACAGGAAAATTCTGCTCACATCTACTTTATCAACGCAACAAAAGAGTTTCAGCTACAGCACTTGCTGGCTTCATTCCTATCAGGATTAATTTAAGGAGGAGCTTTCCAAGGAATTTGATTAGTCCCTCTATCTAGATACAGCTGAAAAGAGAAGGATGAAAAGCATTCATTTTTCCAAATTTCAAACTCAAGCTTTGCACTGCTGTGACTCTTAGCCACTGCTCTGACAGCTGCTGATAATCAGTCTGTCAATAAAGTGTGCAAAAGTTCAAGTTGATTCTGATCTAAATCACAAAATCATGGAATGAGTCAGGTTGGGAGTCCAGGATGCCACTGGCCTTCCTGGCCACCAGGGCACTGCTGCCTCAAATCTGTTTATTTCTGCCACACATCCAAAAATAACTGACTGAACAGCATGTATGATGAAAAGTAGCAGCCTAATAGCAATGAAGTAAGCCATAGTTTATAGCATTTTTTTGGTTGGATTTGAATTTGGAATCCAGATAGGGGAATGATTCAATTTGAGTTTTGTTTCATTTGAACAGAAGTTTCAAGAGCTGGAGACAGGATAAACTGCTTATGGGTTTTGCTCATCCCTCTGTAGTAAAGGATAATAAACAAAACAACAACAACAACAAAATAAAACAAAAAACCCAACCAAAACCAAAAACAACCCCAAACACAACAAGACAGAACCCCCAGGTCCCCCTTTTAGCTGTCAAATTTCACATTCCAGGATTTTTTGCCCTGTATGAATGGGTCCAGCTGCTTTTTAATGCATCATATTCAAAAGAAAGGAGAGAAAAATGATTCTCCCTGCCTTGATGGCAATAAAGTCTCAAAGTCAGAGGCCATTTGTATCCCTGAAAACTACTGAAATGTGTCTCATCAGGTTTAAATTCTTTTTTAATCTCCCCGGCTCAGCTTCACAAATTAATCTCTGCTTCTTTTATTCTAAAGAAGGAATAAAGAAAAAATAAAGAATAGCAGGAAAAAAAAACCCAACAACAAAGTATCTCAACAATTCACCCCATATGGCTCTTTGTCAAAGCTTCTGTACACTGTAAACTCATGCAAGAATGGTACATAGTCATCAATTCATGGCCCAAAAGCATAAAAATTTGAAAAAAAAACTTGGGAAGCTTTGGAAAAAGGCAAAATAAACTTAGGAAAAAGAAAAAAAAAACCAACTTGTGCCACTGCATTAAAAACCTTTTCCTTGATATCAAAACTAAATCATTTTATAATTACCATCAGTTAAAGCCTCACATGACATTTTGTCCTCCTTGGAGAAAAGTATTCTTTCATTTTAAGCTCTCTTTTTTTCCTTTTTTTTTTTTTTTTAATCTCCAAACCATGATCAAAAGCTGTATATCTGTCAACTTCAAACCGTATCTATGAATTAGAGTAAGAGAATAGAAGTCATCACCCCTGGGAGTTTTTCAATGAGAAAGAGCAGAACAGAGAAGTAAGATGGAAATACATACACATACTTTCCAGGATCTCTGGCTTTAAATCTGCATGATAATTTCAGTTATCAAATGCACAGAGAGTATTAAATCATGGTGGTTTATTTAGAAATGTTTTTCACTTTGAATTCGTGGGAATACAAGGCCCGATACCTGCCTTTATCTGCAGATGCTGATAATTCTTAAGATGTGCAAGGAAAACGGAATAATTGTTTGATTTTAAATGAGCCTTTAGCAATCCATCCTAATAAATCAATTCTATGCAGAGAGAGAAAAAGGACAGCACTTGAATTTACTTCCCAGAAAATCCATTCCTGCTTGGTATCACAGAAGGGAGGATATTTCAATGCAGATGTAAGTTATTCACATTTTTCATATATACTTTCTTCGTGGTTAGAAACTTTCTTTCCTAGGAATGGCTAGAAAATTCCATAAAGAGTTTTCACTGGAAGCTAGACATCCCTAATGTAGGTCTGTGGCTACAAAGAGGACAGAACTTTTTTCTTTCACAAGTTGCCACGTAGATGAAAAGATTTTAAAGGTGTGATTGATTTCAAACCCTTCCCTTAGGAGATTCAGCCGTGACATTCAACACCCCTGGTTGATTCCCTGGGCAGGTTAAGTGTCCTGAGGTAATGGTAGATGGTTTTTTCATGAAGTGATAAAATATGAAATGCATAAGGAAACAGTACTGAAATGCTCCAACATCAGGTAGCACTGATATTATTTTGAAAAAACACAGAGGTTTAACAAGCATGTGGCCAAGATATGCGGATTTTTGTACATTTTTTATAAAGAAATCAGGCTAAAAGGCTGCAACATTAAAAAAAATTAAACCAATGTATCTTTGCAGGTAACTGAACCAAATCATGCTTGCCTAAATGTAAAATATAAAATACAGATCCATTTTTCAGCAAATTCGTCTCTACACTCGCGTGTATTACCTGCAGCAGATGTCGCCCGTGTCACTGACCATGCTGAACGTTCACAAAATCATCCTTGTGCCACCTCAGAAATGCCATACACACACAGAGAGAGTTGCACATTTTGAGCTACTCAGAGCAGACAATCTGGGTAGAAGGCAAAAAAACCCCACCAGTAGTGACTGGGAGAGAAACGTGGGGAATTAATGCAGGGTTATCACTGCAGGGGCCTCCCAATCGAGCATGGGAAATGTGATTAGATGATGGCTTAGAACTTTCACTGAGTTGTGTTTGCCACCTTCCTTGTGTTGGTAGCTCATTCAGACCCCTGCCTGCTGCAATGACTGCCCAACTCCACTTTAAAATGATCCCTTATTTAGTGACAACAGGCTGTGGGCTTAGTAAAAAGTGATAACAAGACTCTCCTCAAAGAGAGTCAGGACAGAACCAAACTCCGAGTGATTCTGGGCCAAATATCTCTGAATTTGTAAAATAAAATAGCAGACAAGGAACCAAGCGTGTTGTTCTGAAGTGATGCAGTTGCCTGTAAAATAGTTACAAGTTTTTCATTATCACGCAGTCATCATCAAAATATGTGCCTTGGCTTGGAAAAGCAGCCCACCAGCAAAATAAAAAGAAAAGGGAAGGGGAGAGAAAAGCTCTTTCCATTCCTCAAGTTCAGTGTCTTTGTGGTCGTGTCCCTGGCTGTCAACACTTTCCTTCCTTATTGAAAGGCTATTAGAAAATCAGTGTTCTGCCAGTGCCAGTGGCCTCAAGAGCCTCATTATATCATAAGGATAACCCCAGGGTGAACAGAAAACCTAAACACAGAGTGACCATTGAGTCCTTTATAGACAGGATATGCACACATGCTCCAGCCAAGTTTGCCAGCAGATGAAGCTCATGTAGCAGCACACAGGCAGAATCAAGAAAAGAATAAGAAATTTGGAGGCTTTAATCAGTTTCTCTATGAAAACAAAGCCAGGCACAGGCAGCAGAAAAGATCTGGGCCCAAATTCATTCCCTGTATTCCCTGTTCTTCTGGAGTTTTGTCTTCCAGCGGGGGGAATTGAGACCCACGAGAGGTGAAAAAACGGGATGAAGATGGACTCACTGGAAGCTTTCCTCATGAGATAATGAAAGGTCTTGTGGTCATATCTTAACCCCATCCCTTTGGAGAAAAAAAATCTTAGAGTGCTTTTATGGTTTTTTACCCTTGGACTAAAAGCCTACAGCTGTTTTGAAGCCTGACATAGTTCTAGCATATAATTAATACCATTTCCATTTAACTCACCAGCTAAATCTTAAACAGAATGCACAAGCTGTGACACATTACTGAAAAGAAGCAATGCATATTGGACAATTGACTCAGTGGTGGCCTTTAATGCTGTGCCCCGCTGGTGGGGTGTCTGTGGTTATCATTTTTCATTGGAGAAATGTCAAACAGTTCACGGGCCTGGCAAACATAACTATCACAGGCAGTCCTGCTTCTGCTGGCTTTCATCTTGGGAAGCAGTTGCATTTCCTGGCGGAGCATCCATGGATTTATAGGCGTACATGCAACTTACACTCTGCGTACATCCACATCTATTTTTATAGAAATATGCATTAGGACATAGATCGGGTCTAGGCTTTCACAGAATCATGGAATGGTTGGGGTTGGAAGGGACCTTAAAGAGGATCTCATTCCAATTCCTCTGCCATAGGCAGGGACACCTTCCCCTAGAGCAGGTTGCTCAGAGCTCCATCCAACACGGCCTTGGACACTTCCAGGGATTTGTAGTTTATCTCTACTAGATAGCCAAGAAAGAGGTAAATTAGTGTGCTCCAAAACCAGTTAGTTTTAGCTTACCTTGGCTACCTGCATTACTGGAAGTCACTCCTGTCACTGCAGCGTGGCTACACTCGACAAATGACAGATTCATTGTGAGCACTGCTTCACAAATGTGCGACTTATGTCTTATATGAATTCATCTCTGGTTGGAAAAATTGTTTCTGTGATCATTTCTGCCTCTCAGTTTTTTTTTCTGTGGTGTATTAATGGGAAACAGGCACGAAAAGAAAAACAAGCATGAGCAAAATGTTGAGTAAATAGCTCAACTTTTTGGGTTCCTTGTTTTCACAGCTCTAGACAACCAAATTTGCTGTAAATTTGCCCTACGTATTTGAATCACAGTTAAAGTTTCTCCAGTGAAAGCTGCTCCTAGCAGAATTCCTGGTTAAGGCAGATTAGAAATATCACTCAATGTCATTAATCAGTTCTCACCAACAGCAACGAAACAGCTGGCACAGCCCATATCACTGGTAGGCAAATTTGTAACTCCTTTGCTCAAAGCAGCAGCAAAGCAGAACCTCCCAGTCAAAACAGGAGGGATGAAAAATGCATCAGCAATACCCTCCACCACAGGGAAACTTTAAGAAACGTACTGAGGAAAGTTTGTTGATTCCCACTGTTTCTTTTGGCTTTTTTTTTTTTATTGTGGGCGTACTGTTTGAGAGAATTTTTCCTCCTTCCAAACCTTTGATGGGGGTATGTCAGGGATTGGGTCTTGCCCAGAATGCAATCAGTGTGCAAGTGCTGCTCTGAGCTGTTGTAACCACATCATGCTCCCCTTATGTTCTTTCCATCAGCCTGCTGTAATGTGGCTGCTTGGCTTTCAGTTGGGATTATTAGTTTTGAAAGCCTTGAAGGTGTTGGGCCTGGCTGGATTTTAGACATGGAGTAACACAATACCTGCTCTTTCAAGAATCTGCTATCACTTCTGAAATTGGCAGGTGATGGCATTTTTAGCTGTGGGGGGCACTACAATCCCCCTAAAAACTGATTTTACTTATTCCCTTCTAACTTTTTAAAACCTACCTCTACAGTTTTCCTTTAATTTCCAAAGGTGTTCTCAGATAGACTACTGTTGGCTCTATATCATTACTCCCCTCTCCAGTAGTTTTTTATTATTTTCTTACTGGATATCTTACACTGTTTTTCATGTTTCTGTCTCGAGAACCTGGCATTCTGTTTTCCTTTTGCTGCTCATAAATTTATACAATTTTCGTTCTGTTGTACACCATCATGAAGACCAAGCAAATGTGGAATGCTGAAAATAGAATTGGGATTAGGTAATTAGGGATTTTCCAATATTACCTTCTCTGTTGGAATACCTTCTCTGTTCCAATATAAATCCATGTATTATTTCAAACATGAATTACTGAATGTATCCAGACACAAATCCATATATAGGCTTGAGAATTGATCCTCTTTATCTCTATGCTGCCTCAGTCAGAAAAATGCCTCACTGAACAACCACATAGCTGCATTATTTTAAATATTTCTTGGTCTTTAGTGTGAGGCCAGTGCTGAAGCCCTGACAAATATCCTTCAAACTGTTTATGCATGCCTGCTGCACACAACAGAGCTGGCACTGCTGACTTGGTTTTTCAAGTGGTCTAACTCCTGAGCTCCGAATGGATGTTTTTGGTTGGTTCTGGGTGAAAGTTGGAGTAGGATTTGAAACAAATGTTTTCCCACAAAGAAAGGAATTGAGAAAGGCAGTGCTTGTCAAGGAAGCCCCAACATCTGGGAAAATACACACTGGTTAGCTAGTTTTACTTGAAACAAGGAATACGTAGCTTTTGGGGATTTTTTTTCCCTGTGGCAGAAGGTCCAGTTGCAATTTTTGCGTTGAGAAGTTTCTTATTACATGATAAAAATTTTCAAATTCAGCACAAAATTAATGGATCATAGAAATATTGCTGGGAAGGGACTTCTCGCCACCACCTACTCCAGCCCCCTGTCTTAAACAAGACTAGAACCAGCCTTAAACTGAGTCAGTGGTGGTTTTGTCCAAACAAGCCTTGTAAACCTCAGAGGAAGGGGGTGTGTGTGAGCAGCCACAAGTGGGGACAATAGGCATCACCCACAAAATCTAAAAAAAAAAGAAAAAAGAAAATCAACACCACCCACCAACTTATAGAACACTATCAGGAAATCAGCCCTTTGCTACAACATTGTTCTCTCCATTCCCTTAGCCTCTGGGAAATGCTTTTTCTACTGAAAACCACAGATTTTTTTTTTTCTTCTGGTGTGCCACCATTTTGCCGCCAAGAAAAGAATGCAGCAGCAGCACAAAGTGGTTACTACTGTTTTATTAAATAGAGGTCTTCATAAATTCCAGCTGCTGACCATGTGTTCCATCTTTTTATGCCCAAACTCACACTCATTTTAAGAAATTCTGAGCACTCATGTGAGTAAATGCTTTTGCAAGGCCCCAGGCTTTATATCTGCATTGCACATAAACCCTCGATGTGTGACTTTAGCCTGAAAGGTTTGTTTAGATCTGTCGAACATGCCCCTTCCACTTCATAACTGCTCTATCTTTTTTTTCCTCTGAAGACGAATCTGACTTTAGAAAGTGATCACATGATCATTAGACTATTTTACTGGAGCATTATCTAGCATAGATAATCTGTGGAGATGAAACGAGGAGCTGGAGATTTCAGCCTGTAATCACAGCAACTTGAAGGGGAAAGGATTTTGCCCTGACATCTGTAGCAGTGCAAGATTGGAATTCAGGGGGAATGATGGAGGGAAAGTAGGGCTTTGTTAAGAAAAGCCATCAAGCTTTTCACAGGGCTTTTGGAGTGATGGTTAAAACCCAGCAGGCATGACATTAAACCTAATATGTAGCTAGTATTGCTTGTGAATGCTAACAACTGTTATCCCTCAGGAGTCACATGGGATTTTTCTTTTTCCTAGTTAACTTCAGTGGAATTTGGAGGAGATATTTTGTAAGGGGATTTGATCCATTTATTAGTTTAACATTTCTAAATCCACCTAAAGTCACAAAATCCTGTATTTGGATATTGCCTCCCCAATGAGAATAGGGAGAGAACTTTGGAAGTTGTGTTGTTTTGACTTTTGTATTAATATTACGCGATATCTTAAATAGCAACCTCGAGGAAGTGGCAATGAATGACTGAGGTATGAGACCCTCAGTCTGAGGAGCTGGACTGCAATTCACCAGAGCATCAGTCACAATCAGAGAAACTTTTTTGTTCATTCAAAAAAAGTGTTAAATTGTTAATTAAAAAATTGTTCATTTAATTCCTCTACCTATTGCTTGAAAAGAAGAGCCCGTTTCAATCTTGTCCTTACCCACACTCAGCGAATTCAAGTGTGTTAGAGCACATGAAAGAAAAAAGTTAGGCTCTAAGAGAGGGAGCCAACTGCAGGCCTCCATGGCTGCAGCAAACACAGCCACAAACAACTCCAAAGCCAAAATAAGCTGCTGCTTTTAGTACCCCAAAGAATACAGAGGGAATATGAATGTATATAAGAAAAGGAAAACACATGGTGCAGCACTTGTGCAATCCATTAAATTTTTGCCTGGCAGCTTTCTAATACAGTATCAAACACCTTGTATGATCAGAACATGATTGAACCAGGCACTCTGTACTATCAGGGGTTCTAAAAGAAGGGAGATAAAAGTAGATTTCTCCTGGGAGCAGAAAAAAAAAAAACTGACAAAGGAGGCTACATTGATGTAAGTGAGAATCAGAGGGAATTTGCTGTGTGTCTCACGAAAATTATTTAAAAGTCAGGGCACTATTCTTCTTGCAAGTGGTAATACTGGCCTTGAGAAAGGATTGGTAAGTAAAAAGCAGCAAATTTTCTTCAGAAAGCTGTTTAAAGATCTGTTTCTGTACTACTGATACCTTCTTTGTATACCAAGGACCGAGGCATTATGGTTAAATTGACCACTACAAAAGATATTTTGAAATATTTCATACTGGATAATTTTCAACAGGATTTATTTAGGATAAAGTGGAGTGTTGGTTCTTAAAAGGAAAATATATTTCAAGAAGAAAGAACAGAGACACCCTTCTGATTAATGCTAGCAGAACTGAAACTAGGCCAAAGTTCTGCCATTCTGTGATAGTAGCAGGGTGGGAGAGGATTGACATACAACATTTTCTGAGGAGAAAAACAAAACATTGATACAAATGGCTGGTTTTGATTTTCAGTCTTAAAGTGAGGTTTCAAGCAAGTATTTCTGTTGCAGCATGACCCCGTTGGTTGTCGGACCCCCAAGGGACAATGACAATGTTGTAGGACCTAGGATATTTCTCATTTCTGTAGGAAAGGTGTCTCCACCAGCCCTTTTTTGATTCCTAATTGTGGTGGGACAAGATCACAGGCACACAGGGGGTAGGAGAGCAACACAAAAGCCTGAAGGGAGTGGGTTAGGGCACGTCCCAGCCACCCCCTGGGGACTAGCTGGACTCACCAGTCCCGCTCAATGGAGCCCAAAGTTTTAAGCAAACTTAGGTCTTAACACCTCTGGAGTATAAATGAATATTTGAAGGAATAGCTAAGATCCCACATACTGGCCAGTCTAGGTGAGGTCAGCTTTGGATAAGGGGTAATGAAGTCCAGCCATTCAAAACAGTTCCTTCTGCTCCATCCTGAATTATTGCTCTGCTCTGGAAAGGGAGGCGATTTTCTGGCTCTTCAGAGTGGCGAGGTCAGAAGTACACGGAGAAGAAATAATATCTAAATGCGGTGTAAACTTTTGGCATGTAAAGCAGAACTGCAAATAATTTAATGCGGACTTTTCTTCTTCTCATTATTTGCCAGAGAGATTTGCAAAATACGTGACTATTTGTCTGCCAAAACCATGTGCATCTGTGACAGAAATCACATTATGTTTGTGCCTTTTTTTTTCACATGGACTTAAAATTACAACTTTCCTCACTGCTTTTTCTATAACAAAAAAATTAAGTTGGTCGGTATTTTTTTAAAAAACAGAGACAGCTCTGTATCTGTTTTCATATTTAAAAAAACCTTGCAGACAGATTTTTTTTTGCAAATATAATTTTTTCCTTCTCATCAGTTGTGCGATTTTATTAATTAGCTCTTATTTTTAAGAGAAGTGCAAAGGAAACCTCAGTAACTTCTACACCTTTGCTGACTTTTAGGCCTGGTTATTTCTGTCTCTGAATTTAACTTATAAGCTGAGGAAAATATTCTTGTTTAAAAAGAGGAGAATCTTAGACATTTTATAACATTTTAAGCATCAATTTCCTAGAGAAATCTAGGTCTGAAAATCACGTAACTCAACCAAGTAGTTATTAAAAAAAACCAAAGCAATCAAACAAAGAAACAAAATTAATTTTGGGGGATTCCCTTTCCCATATCTTCTCCTTTCAAATATAGTTGGACAACAAAACATTACTGTCTGACTTGGCTCCTGTTAAACCAAACCAGATTTCAGACTTCTTATCTGTTTGCTTTTATTTCTCTTAAAAACATGACGGATTTCCACAACTTGCTTTTGAATCTGACGTTTCTTTTGGATTAATTTTTCAATCTTGAAGCATTGTAAGCATGAGCACCACTGGCATTTTCTTGTCACACTGAGCTCCCCTTGTACATTCGAGCAAACTCGTTTTGCCTTGAGATAGTACTGGGGAGGGCTAATTCCTTCTGTTTTCCTGATGTGCCCTGAAGATGAGCCTGAATCATGAACAATTCCTTGGGTCTCTAGAAGGGAAATCCCTCTAAAACAGATCATATCACAAAACACAGCTAGAACTGTTAACCCCCAGCAAATTCCCTGAGACTTGGCTGACATCCTCACATTCCAAAAATCTTTAAGAAATTTGTTGTCTCTTCCCCTGCAGGGTAATAACTTGTTTAGGAGACCCCTCATATGAACCATATTAATAAAAACAATAGACAGATCTTTATTTATTGGAAAAACTGAAGAACACGGGAAAAGAGGTGCCAATATAAAAGAAAGCTTAGAAAATATGGAAAACAAATTGAAAGGAATGTGCATCCTGTTAACCCTCCCTCATTCTAGAATAACATGATTTCCCTTTTTAGGAATTTTGCTGAGAAAGACAAGGTCGACACAGCACAACTGGGCACAGCATAGGGATGTGAAGGCTCAGGACACAGCATTATCTTAGCTGAACTTAGCACAGGTAATTTCTAAACAGTGATCAATAAATTATATTCATAAAAACACAGCTTGCATGTGTGTGTTGCTACCAAGACAGCTTCCAAAATTCTGGGGTTGTCACAGTGGAACATTTGTCTCTTTCGGGCATGCAGTGAGCATATTCTGATTACTGAAGCAAACTCATAGATCCATAGATCTAGAGCCCATAGATCTTTTTGTAAGAAATGGCATGTCTGTACAGGGGTTGTTTATCATCAAAGCTGCACTTCTGTATTGCCATTAATAATGGTAGAATTGACTTCAGAATTTCAGGAGACTTTGAAGTGAGGGTTCCTATTTTGCCTCAAAATGCAAATCTCACTTCAATTACTGTGATTTGGTTTAAGGTTTTGAGCAAAACAGCTGGACACCCAAAAGATGTAACAAAATGAGGCTTGACAAGGAAGAGGAAAAGTGTATAAAAACACACATATGCGTAATTTATACTGGGAGAGGAAATATTCCTGTAGTGCACACAAGACATCGGCTTGCATCTGTCAAACTTATTGCACTGTCTTAATTTCCAAGATTCTAGCTTGAAGAAACTGGGAGAGGTATCATCACCTTTTCTATTTATTACTTCTTTAATTGGGAATCACTTCTCTATTCCTTTTTGAAAGTGATTTAGTGCTCGAATGACAGCAGAGACTAAGTGCAGTCTTGAAGAGAAAAGCACAGACAATCAGTTGTTGTTGGCATCATTCTTCCTGCTGTACAGGAGTTTGACTAATGAATCCAGTTCTCCTGCTCTTGGAATAACAAATTCAACATGAGAAAATTGCTGGGGGAACTTACGAGCCAGAGTTACAACGTGCAAGGCAAAAAGACTAAGAGGAATCTAAATGAAGATGGTAATCATTAAATGATCCCTTCTTTGAGGGTTTACATTGGAAAGCCTTAACTGGCTCAGATATTTGAGCCAAGCCCCTTCAGCACAAAACTCCCTGGTGACTGTGAGGAAGCTGCCGTTTTACCCTGGAGTCCCTTGAGAGAAAGTAGAATGTAAAGGAAAGAGGGGATTTATTTTTTTTTTTCAAATATTCCTGAAGTAAGTTTCATAACAGACCTGAAGAGGTAGCAAAGTTATTGCTCCCACTTGGCAGATTTGGAACCTAAACCACTAAAGCAATGAGATCATTTCTGTGAGATCAGGCTGCAAGCAATAGCCCTTGCCATCTTACTGTGGAGGCCTAGCAAACAACTTCATCCCCACAATTATTCTTCAAGGCGAGATGATATCATCCCCCGCTTTATAGCCGGAGAACCGATGCCCAAAAGACTTAGCAGCTTGTTGGAGATGGCACAAAAGTTCTTTGACAGGTTTGGAAACTGAAACCAGATCTGCCAAGCCTCAGTCTGATACCTTAAACACCTGCCCATCCTGGTTCCTGTCCTTTTGTCCGTTACTTGAGCCAATTTTGCCTGATTTGACTTTAAAATATTGACATACTGCCTTGGTTTGGATAGACAGGTAGAAGATTGAAGTCTCCCTTGGAATATAAACCCCCCAACCTCTTTCCAAATTATTATAAATTTGCAATTAAAAGTCTGTCAGGCAAAGATTTTGGGAATAGGTATAGCAGTCCTTTACTAGGGATATTAAGAATACAAATGTAGTACAAAAGAATAAACAAACAAATAAACAAGAAATCCTAGAAAACCCTGACAGAGTCAGAAATACAACTTGACACCCTGTTGGTCAGGGTGTTGGAAAAAGTCCAAAAGTGAGCCCTCCTGGAGTGGCAGATGTCGTCCTGTTGAAAGCCGAGATGATCCTGTGGAGCTAAGGGTCCAGAGATGGGTCCAGTCTTCCTTTGGGAGTCCCGTGGGAACACTGGAGTGCCTGGTGACACTTGTGGCTCATTTTTATCTAGGTGGAAATGGTTTGGCTCCTCCTCCCTGGGTGGACCATCTCACAATAGGATGAGGAATTGTGTCATGTCATTGGTGAGCTTTCATGGCCCATTAACAGAAGATCTTCTTGGAGGTAGTGGAAGAACGAACAGAGATAAGAAACAATGCCCCACCCAGTCTCAACAGCTGGCTTGTTATCAGAAAGGAATCACCTCCTCTCTCCTGGAGTTGCAACAGATAAAGAAAAAAACCCTCCCAAACAGGTTTCAACAGATGGAAGAGAATAAAAATTTTTTTGGTTATAAAAAGCCAAGACACATACAGAGGATAGTCTGCTCCTTGCATTCATTTTTAAGGTAAGGAGCAATTATGTGGCTGGTTGGATAGAAGCAGCAAAGGCTGTGACAGTCCAGGGCACAGGGGTGCATGAAGAAGCAGAATTTTGGAAGAGGCATATCCTGCACCGTGAGATTCCATCAGTGCTGCATACTGGAGCAGCCCTATAGCTGTATATAGCTCTGCGTGCTATATACAGGTTCTCTGATCAGGCAGGCCTGATTGCTGCTGGAAAAGTGAAAAAGACATTTGATAGCAAAGAAAATCTCTGTAACACACATTGTAGATGTCATCCTACAAGCAAAGAAATGACAAAATCCAACAAACAAACAAAAAGCTGCTCAGAAAGGGGTTTTGGGGTTTGGTTTGTGTCTATCACAAGGAAACCAACATGCTAGAGGAAACAATCTCTTTCTCTTCCTCCGCCCACCCTGTCCTCCCTCCAGATCTCAAAGGTTTTCTGGGAACTTGCCTTCATATCCCAGTCAACAAATGTAGAAAATCATAAAGATGTCTTAATCGGAAAAATAAATTACTCACAGCCAGTCTGGACCATCTCAATCCAAACAACAAAGCGGTTCAGTTTATTTAGGGAAGACGGATTAGAGGAGAAAATTGTTATCAAGCCACAAAATGACTAACCGGGGACATTCCTGCTAAGAGATTGACTTTCCTAACACAATGGCCTGCAGAGTTTGTTCTGGTCTTTATGCTCACAGACCAGTGTGAGAGAGTGTGCAAAGTTAGGGTAAGGCCTTAAATTCCTCTGTAATTCTGGTGCCAGTCAAGCCATCCTTTGTCTATTGCCAGGGAACTCTCTGCCTATTCCCCAGGCCACTGAGCACCCAGGCTGGAATTGGAATTCTCTGGGCACACTACCTTCTTTCCTGGTCACATTCCTGGTAGTGTAGCAGTGATGAAAAACATCTGCTGAGGTTGTTTCCCTAAGACCAGAAAAGACCCACTGAACCATGGCAGAGCTGAAGGAATAAACCCTGTTTGTGCAATTGTTTCAGAAACTTTCAAAAGCAGTGAAGGAATTTTTTTGTCATCTTGCTTAAAAGCTGGCAAAACCAAAAGAAAACAAAACAAAACAAAAGGAATGAGAATTGGGTACAAGTGGATGCAATCATAAACCCCTCCAACTTTTTGGTGTGCACCTTCTCATGCTTTCTGAGATTAGTGAATACCTATTCTTCTGGAAAAAAAAAAAGAATACAATCCCTGGAGGGATGATTTTGGAACTCTATTCTTTTACAGTTTGACATCTGGAATTTGGTGGCCACCATTTCATACCAATAAATGAAATGCAACTAATTTTATGAAATGCTGGGGAATTATCATTCCTATTTACTGAATAGTCTAAGTAAAATACTATGAGTAACAAAATAAAATCTGGGGAAAATTATGTCATTTGAATAGAGCCTATATTGCAATCTGTGGCAAATTTACATCAAGACTTAATCTAACTTGCAGATTCATTACCAGTTCATCATGCAAAAACACCCCTAAACTCTACAAAGATGTGCTGTCCTTTTACTGCACTTCACAAAATATGTGATGAAAAGCATAGGGTAAAAATATGTTTATGAAACTGCTCCACATAATCCACATGAGCAACTCATACAAGTATCCATAAAAATGAAGGTCAGAAGAGAATTGTTTCCCAGAGTAATCTGTCTGGCATGAACTGACCCAGAACAACAGATGACTATTCAGTGTGCTGCCTCATGTAAAATTCAACTATTTCCCAAAACATAGGAGGAAAAAAAATAAATAAAAACAATATGAGGAAGCAATTGATATTATCATTTCTCCATTGTTCTCTGCCCTGCAAACCAAAATAACTCCAAGGACAGTATGAAATCCCCTGATAAAATATCAAGAAGACACAAGCCTCCAAGAAGGATTTTGCTACAAAAAGATAAAAACTAGAACACATCCAGAGTACGACACAGTTTATTTTCCCAGAAAAAATTCTGGCACTTAGGAGGTTGTCTTTAGTGGCAAGCTTCACACGCTGGTCATTTCATAAACATACAGGCTAGAAGGAATTCTGCTAAGCCCAGCTGGGCTCTGAACTTACATCACGATGAGTTTTGTCCACAAATATTTCTTCTTTGCCTGTGCCTTGCTTTCCCTGGGAAGGAAACCCAGGTGTGCAGGAGGGAGATGTGGAGCTGGGGCTGGACGTCCAGCAGCAGGCAACACCTCAGGACATCAAGGGACAGGTACCCACCACGTGCTCCGAATTCGGCACCAACCTCTCAAAAACATTTATAGTTGAAAAAACCAGAGGATTCGACCATCTTGCTGTAGCACCTCCTTTGGCCCCCAGTTTGCCCGTGGAAAAATGAACTTTTTGGTCTCTAAAGGGAGTTAAACAGGTTCCAGGGCAGGTGGGGGAGAGCCAAACCTGAGCCTTAAATAGGCACGTGTGATGCCCTCGGTGCAGCGAAGGGCGGGGATGCGCTATAGCCAAAACCACAGAGCCTGCATCCTGCCAGGGCAAGCAGGATTTCTGACAAGATTTATCATTTCTCTTGTTATGATCTAGTCCTGCAGGCATTTCATTTTAATACAAAGTAAGCACTTGTGATGATTAAGGGAAACGTGGAGTTGGATCGCTTTGTTGTTCGGTGGCCAGTCATAACACAAAATCTGCTGGTTAGTGCAGAAATTCGGTGTTCCAGGCGATGTGTGGTTACCGTCTGCTCCAGCATCTGGGCTGATGCAGGGAGCTCTTCCACGCAGACCAGCAGAGCTGTCCTCTGCCTTCATCAGCTCCCTACTTGCTGCTGCCACCAGCGTTTCCCTCACAGCAGGGGTTTATCGAGAAAATTCACACGGGCCACTCTCGTCTGTTCGGGGCACAAGCCCCTTCAGATGCTGCAATGGGATTTCACACCTGAGCTTTCTCCGATCTCACCATAAAAATCCTTGCTGCTGCTACTGTCACTGCCTTCTTAATTCCTGCCCTTTTGAGGCTGGTATCTGTAAGTGAACAGCTCTGAGGGCTGGTTGTTTAGCCCTCCCCCTGCAGCAGAGGCAAGCTGCAGGACCTACAGTGCAGACATCTGATTTAAATAAATGTCCAGAAAGGAGGCTGGGAAACTGGCACAGCCATGCACACAACAGCGAGCTCCTAGGCAGGAGACAGGCAACATCAGTGGGTTTCAGCCTGGGCTGCCTAATCAAAACCAGGGAACAGGGAATGTGAGCAAACGCTGCTCTGCACACTGTCCTCTGTATATCCTCTGCTCCTTCCTGAGCCGGTTCCAAAGGCATCCCCAAACCCGCTTAACCATTAATACTGCCCTAAGCAGTGACATCCCAGGGACTTTTTCCAGAACAAGGCACTTGGTAGACTTGTTTCACAACCTCATAACGAGACGTAAATGGCTCCTCTGGCTGTTTCCATTTGTGATGCAGCTGGCAAGAAAAGCCCAGCACAGCCCTTGAACAAGGGGAAGGGGATGATGAAAGGAAAGATTTCCTCTTAACAGTGTAATTAATACCTAATTGTATTCAGGACTGTCATTTCCATTTGTATGCAAACAAACAAACAAACAAACAAATAAATATATAACACTTGGGAGCATAGAGGTCGAGAGAGCTGAAAAAGAAAGATTTGAGAGTTACTTAAAAAGTAACTTTTAACATTTCTGAGAATTCAAGATGAAAAAAACAATAGAAGGGATTCCTGCCGCTCACTGTGGACAAATGGATTTTTTTTAGACTGAATTAATGCTCTGCTTTTCTATTCACTGTGTCTGCAGCCTCCAGGAAAAAATACAAAAGGGACAGAACTCCAAATTCTGCTGTGATAACCCCAACATGATTTTTCTGCTTTCCTCCCGCTTTCCCTTTTATATTTTTGAAACGTTTTTTCATTGTTATTGCTCTGATCTTCCTACTCTTGGTTTGGATCCCATTCTGCAGTTCCTCCTATTTCCCTTCCTGGCATTTTCAATGAAAACATCCTCGTTCCTCTGCTGGCACTTTGAAATCAGGAGAGCTGGATTGGGTTTGCCTGAAACACAGTCGCTCCTGTAAATACAGAATGAATTCCCCCTGAGATGTTTCAGTCCTTAATTATGCTCCTACCTCCTGCTACCATCTCCTAGCAGATATCCCCGGGTATGACAAAAAAACTCCTACAATACCTGGTAGTGGTGTAATGCAAAAAGACAGCTCGTTCCTCGGCTGCTCTGTGGCTGGATGAAGGTGTTGGGTGCTACCCTTGTGTAATAAATGTGAGGTAGTTGGGATAGATCAAATATACACCATCTGATTTTCCTCCCTGTGGCTGGTGAAGTGATTTAAGCCTTATGTAACACCTTGTTGCATTGAAACAGGAGCTAACACTTTGAGATGGTGACAGATGATAACCTTTTACATGTAAAAGTATACTTTTAAAAAAAAACCCAAGCTGTGTGTTTTTATCCCATTTCCCCCATGGGAAGAGTTTTCTCACAGTAAAAGCTTTTCTTATTGAAAAAAAAATTAAAAAAAGGTATTTGGAAAACATTGGGAAAATATTCATTTTTACTTTAGGAATACCTGGCCAGCATAGGTGTTGATGATGCCCAGGAGTTCAGAAGTATGTGTTAATATCACAGAACTTGCAAGATCCTAAAAGTTACTTTTGTGAGTAGGAGAAGAGTTCAGATTTAGGAAGCAGACAGCACAGTAGGCACTTTGCTGATGCTCATGATGGCATGGCAGCACAAAAGAATCCCCCTTTTTCCTTCCTAAGTGTGTCCAAATAAACTGTAGGGCTTTGGTCCTTTTCTGACATGGTTAGGGATAGATTTATTCTTTTTTCTCGTTCTTGGAAGCCAAGCTAACGCAGACAGGCTGAATAGATTTCCAGGTTCACTAATGACTTCACAGGAGTTGAATAATGAAATCATATCTGCCTCTTTACTGAAGAGAGACAGACCAAGCTTACACAGATCTAATTATTTTATTTCTTGAAGATAAATTGCAGCCTTGAAGGCGTCTTGCAATCAGTTATCAGGCAGAGCTCCATGGGCACCAACATTCATTTTTCTCCAGTACAGTGATGTGCTGCCAATATTTAACATGGGGCTCCCACTAAAATTTCCCTATTAATCTGTTCTATACCCCTGTGTCCCTGAGGCACACATTCTTGCAGGGAAAGAAAATAGTAATGAAGAAAATCTATTCATTTATTTTTACATTGCTGTTTAAACATTTTCTGAGAGTCACAGCCAAGGAGGAAAATAAAACCACTTGGCAAACAAACCTCTATTATATGTACTTTTGCGGGAAATGTTTATACTTCACTTCATTCCTGTTAAAAAAAAAAAAAA